>JBBFKN010000012.1:1826509-2137577 GCA_039654755.1 Calcarius lapponicus | reverse complement strand
TGAAGCTGTTCCTGCCTCCCTACCTAATTTAGAGACTCCTCTGTTTTGTTTGTCCATCAATTTGTTGAGACACAATTTCCTCATCTTCTCCAGTTCCTCTTCCCTCTTGTTCTCTGGGTCATTCCAGTAACACATTTTTTACAATGATGAATATTCCAAATTCCCAGTGAGATGTCTCAGCACTGAATCCTCTGGATTTTGAGGGCGCTTCCTCAAGTCTTGGGCATTCATGGGGAAAATCTCCCTCACTGAATCATCTAGGACTGGTGTTTGGAATGAGTAATGGAAGGGCATTTGGGGTCATGTGGTGTCAGTAATGTTGTGTTTAATGGAAATTAAACACAATTTAATTTTACTTTAATTAAACACAGTTTAATGAAACACAATTTAATCTACCAAGAAGATTGGGGAGAGAATTGTATTACCAAAATTTTTCTTTTCTCAGTGGAGCTGTCTCACGGTGTGACAGCCACAGGTTTGATCTTACCACTGCTAAGCAGAGATGATACTTGAAATCTCCTTTCTCTGGGCCATGTTCAGATGTTTTCACTTTCTTTTCTTCCAGTTCAGAAGGAAAAGAGAGGAGAGGAGAGGAGAGGAGAGGAGAGGAGAGGAGAGGAGAGGAGAGGAGAGGAGAGGAGAGGAGAGGAGAGGAGAGGAGAGGAGAGGAGAGGAGAGGAGAGGAGAGGAGAGGAGAGGAGAGGAGAGGGAGAGGAGAGGGAGAGGGAGAGGGAGAGGAGAGGAGAGGAGAGGAGAGGAGAGGAGAGGTAGAGAAGAGAAGAGAAGAGAAGAGAAAGAGAAGAGAAGAGAAGAGAAGAGAGAGAAGAGAAGAGAAGAGAAGAGAAGAGAAGAGAGAGAAGAGAAGAGAAGAGAAGAGAAGAGAAGAGAAGAGAAGAGAAGAGAAGAGAAGAGAAGAGAAGAGAAGAGAAGAAAGAGAGAACTTAGGAAATGGAAGAGAAAAACTAGGAATCAGGTAGGAAGGCTTCTCTTTTATCTAGATCTAGATTTCTTTTTAATTTTCCCCATGCCTTTCACAAACCGGGCTTTGACCCAGGAGGCTGCAGCAGCTCTGCTCTGCCTCCACTCACTGCAGGTCCCCACCCTGCACATCCCGTCCCTGTGTGGTGCCAAGGCAGCGGTGCCACCCCTCGGTCACGGTCTGCAGCCGTTGCCTGGCAGCTGCCAGCAGGCAGCAAACTCGAGCAGGGTGAGCAGCTCTCAGTGGTGGCTGCTCTCCTGGCAGGGAAGTCACCTGGAAATCACCAGCAGCCCTTGCACAACGCCTGCCGCGCACGGTGACCGTGCCAGCAGCCACCTGTGGCTCGGTGCCAGGGGATGGCTGTGCAGCCAGGCTGGAGCCCACACTGCCCTGGCACAGACTGTGCTGGCTGTGCTCTGTGTCCTGGTGCCCTCTGTGCTGGGCTGTGGTCATTACAGGGGATTGCTGTCTGCAGGAAAGCCTGGAGAGCTCTGGGGTGTCAGGGCTTTGCAGTGCTTGGCAGCAAGGGATTTCATTGACATCCATGGCAGAGACAGTAATGAATAACATAAAGAGCTGTCACAGAATCCCAGAGTGGTTTGGATTGGAAGGGATCTTAATCCATCCCATCCCACCCCTGCCATGGCAGGGAACAGCTCCCCTGTCCTCCGGCTGCTCCAAGCCCTGTCCAGCGTATAAAACAAACTAACTTCCTTCCTTCCTTCCATCCTTCCTTTCCTTCCTTCTTCCTTCCTTTCCTTCCTTCCTTCCTCCTTCCTTCCTTCCTTCCTTCCTTCCTTCCTTCCTTCCTTCCTTCCTTCCTTCCTTCCTTCCTTCCTTCCTTCTTCCTTCCTTCCTTCCTTCCTTCCTTCCTTCCTTCCTTCCTTCCTTCCTTCCTTCCTTCCTTCCTTCCTTCCTTCCTTCCTTCCTTCCTTCCTTCCTTCCTTCTTCCTTCCTTCCTTCCTTCCTTCCGCCACTTCCTTCCTTCCTTCCGCCACTTCCTTCCTTCCTTCCGCCACTTCCTTCCTTCCTTCCTTCCTTCCGCCACTCTCCCTTCCGCCACTTCCTTCCGCCACTTCCTTCCGCCACTTCCTTCCTTCCTTCCGCCACTTCCTTCCGCCACTTCCTTCCGCCACTTCCTTCCTTCCTTCCGCCACTTCCTTCCGCCACTTCCTTCCGCCACTTCCTTCCTTCCTTCCGCCACTTCCTTCCGCCACTTCCTTCGCCACTTCCTTCCGCCACTTCCTTCCTTCCTTCCTTCCTTCCTTCCTTCCTTCCCTTCCTTCCTTCCTTCCTTCCTTCCTTCCTTTCCTTCCTTCCTTCCTTCCTTCCTTCCTTCCTTCCTTCCTTCCTTCCCTTCCTTCCTTCCTTCCTTCCTTCCTTCCTTCATCAAAGAATTAATTGAAAGCAAAATTCTCCTAAAAGCTTTCTATTTTTTCCCCACTTGCAGCCTCCCTGGTATGGCACAATAAAAGGACAGTGGTTGAAGTGAAAGGTGTTACATGGGGAAAATGCTGAGAAACAGATGCTCCCTGGCCTTGGCACTGCCAGGGATCCAGGGGCAGCCCCAGCTGCTCTGGGCACCCTGTGCCAGGGCCTGCCCACCCTCCCAGGAACAATTCCTTCTGCATATTGCAGCTAATTTCCCCTTCTTTCAGGTTAGAAGTGTATTTTTTTTTCTCTGGTACCTCTGTAGCAGCATGTCCAATTGCAGGAAACCCAGGAAAACCCAGTGAGGATTACTCAGGGTGTGGGGAATGCAGGGCAGCAGAAGGCACAACATGAAGTGTGTGGCTAAAAGATGATTACAGAGCTGCTTTGAGGCTTACTTCATGAAATGTCTTTGAGAGGACAAAAAGAACACAGAACTGATAAACAACTTAAAAATGTGCCTGAAAAAAGGCTTTAAAATTATGTGTTCTGCACTGGCCAGTTGCTCTTCTTCTCTGGGCTTTGAATTTACAATAGGAAAATGCAGGCTGGAATTCTGGGCTTCTTATTTCACATAACCATTGATGTTGGAATGCACTTACAAGGTCATTGAGCCAAAACTTTGTGAAGCACTTGATTTAATCAGAAATTGTTATCATTAATATTGCTACTCCTAATATTACTACTGGTATTGCTATTGTTATTATTATTAAGTAAATGTCTTAAATGGCAGCTATTTCTTAAATGCTAATAATAGTTTCACCTTTAATATCAGTGTTTAGATCAGTCTCTGCTCTTTAAGATTGCAGGTCTAGTATGAAAATACTTTCAAAATCTTCCCAGATTGCATAACACAAAAGTTCTGCTGTTTAAAATAATGGCTGGGAAGAAGAGAGCGGCAGAACTTAATTTGCACAGAGGGTGAGATGCAAAACTCACTCAATCCCAAGGTTCATCCGCCCCGTGGTACCTCACACTGAGCCATGTCAGAGTTAACAGAATCTTTCTGATAAAAATATTTTTCCTCTGGAGAGAAAATTAGCTTGAATCAAGAGAAAACTTGGAGGAATGATGCTGTGAAGAGCAAACACAACAGTTTTCATTTCAGTGATATTTGATTTTCCTGTTTCAACTTAGTTTGACCTAATTTCAAAATAATCCCTCTTTTCTCTGTTTTGGTAAAAATTAAAAAAAAAACATCAGGACCCTACTGCAGTTAAATATTAGACAAATCAAGGGATTATAGTCAGGGAATGATTTTCAGCTTTTCATTCTGTACTGAAAGAAAACAAAGTGAAACATCTGAACATGGCCCAGAGAAAGGAAATTTCAAGTATCATCTCTGCTTAGCGGGTAGCAAGTTCAAACCTGTGGCTGTCACACTGTGAGACAGTTCCAGTGAAAAAAGTACAATTTCTTAGTAATACAAACAGTATTTTCACAGAATATGGACAAGCACATGTCCAGAGCTGTCCACATTCTGATTTCACTGGTCGGAAAAAAATTGTTGCAATATTTTCTTCCTCAGAGTCTTTATTTATCTATTTGCAATATTTTCCTCAACAGAGTCTTTATTTATCTATTTGTTCATTTGGAAAAAGGATGTGCTAAAAAATAGAATCAGAATTTTTTAGTTGTTTCACGCTGGAATGGTGCAATCAGCAGTGTGTTTGTGAGATAAACCCCGTGTAGTCATGTCTACACTGCTGTGCTGTTGCTCCAATGACCTTAATCCATGTTTGTCGCAGCTCCTATTATTAGCTCATATTCTAAATGTTGTTTGAGGTTGCTAGAAGGAGTTCACTGGAGGTTCTCTGGACCCTCTGACTCTCATCATTTCTCAACTGGCCTTCCGCACTTTTTTGGAGGAGCCTGGAAGTAACTAAATGCAGAAACACCAAACTTTGGGTCTGAGGTTAGACTTAGGCCTGACACACGTTAGAGTTCACCCAGCTGGGTCAATGGATTGTTTTAACTTTTGATACTTACCTGTGACCATGTTCACAGGGGTCTGAGGATGAGGGAAGAGACGAGGATCTGACTCCATGTTTCAGAAGGCTGATCTATTATTTTATGATATATATTACATTAAAACTATACTAAAAGAATAGAAGAAAGGATTTCATCAGAAGGCTAGCTAAGAATAGAAAAAGAAAGAATGATAACAAAGGCTTGTTATCATTCTCACTGTGATTGGCCATTAATCAGAAACAACCACATGAGACCAATCCCAGATGCACCTGTTGCATTCCACAGCAGCAGATAACCATTATTTACATTTTGTTCCTGAGGCCTCTCAGCTTCTCAGGAGGAAAAATCCTAAGGAAAGGATTTTTCATAAAAGATGTCTGTGACACCTCCCCCGTTCCATGTCAAGTTCTTCACAAGCTACAGGAGCGCCAAGGCTCCTCCAGCAGCCAGAGGAGCTGGGGACAAACTCCTGAGGCCAGCTCTGCCCCCAGAGCCACACAGAGCTGTCCCTGTGTCGGCTGGGTCCCCCTGGTGTTGTGTGGTGCCCCTGTGCTCAGGTGAGACCCCACCTGCAGAGCTGCCCCAGGCCTGGCCCAGCACAGGGAGGAGCTGGAGCTGCTGCAGAGACCCAGAGGAGGCTCCAGGGGGATCAGAGGATGGAGCAGCTCTGCTGGGAGGAGAGGCTGGGACAGCTGGGATTGTTCACCTGGACAGGAGAAAACCTTCAGGGAAAACCTCAGTGTGGCCTTGCAGAGCCTGAATGAGCCAACAAGATGGAGAGAGACAATTTCCAAGTGCCTGGAGTGCCAGGACAAGAGGGAATGGCTTCAAACTCAGAGAGAGAAGGTTTAGATGGGATATTGGGAATGAGGAATTGTTCCCTGTGAGGGTGGGCAGGCCCTGGCACAGGGTGCCCAGAGCAGCTGGGGCTGCCCCTGGATCCCTGGCAGTGCCCAAGGCCAGGCTGGGCAGGGCTGGGAGCACCTGGGACAGTGGAACTTGATGATCTTCAAGACCCCTTCCAATCCAAGCCATTTTCTGACTCTGTGACTAAGAGAACAAACTGTGGTTTTCTGCTTCTGTGGGGTTATCTCCCTTCTTCGACAGCTCTAAGGAAGCCCAGGATTTCTAAGATCTCTTAGTCACAGTCTTGTGTTGCAACAAATCTAACAAATCTGGTCACTCAGCTTGGAGGCCATTTGAGGCTTTTTTTGTGCTGCTTAATGGCAGCATCATATCTCCTCCACACAAGTTCCTACCAACTCTCTTTCCCCACCATCCTGCACATGTGAGAGGTGGGCAGTCATGAATCAGAAGCTTTGTGCATCACAAACCTTCCTGTGGTCACTCTGAACACTTTACAGGAAGGAGACTTTTTTGGCAGTCACCCATTGCACATTTCCTGGGGGGAATGTTCTGGGTGCAAAGCTGACGAGCACAGCATGCAAGGACTCCATGTGGCCCCTGGTGAGGATGTGGTCCATGATTAACACAGATAAGAGGATTAAGTTGGAAAATATTTAAGGAAAATTTCAATTTTTTTTTTGGTTGAAAGACAAGATTCGCTTTTCTCATTTTGCTGGTTAAGCAGAGCAGCCCTGTTTAATTCAAGAAGCTCTTCAGCCATGATGGAAAAATGCCTAAGCATGAGAGAAAAGTTCTAGAAATAGTGCAAAGCTTGATATCCTCACACTATTATTCACATTTCCAGTGAAAAATACTTGCTTCTATCCCTGGACGTGATTTACATAGAGATGCTGATGGGGAAAAAAAAAAGTAAAGTCCTGTAATCCCACGCATGTGACCACAGGGGCAGAAAATCCCATTGCTTTCCTCAACACACCCTGTGCCAAGTGTTTCCTCTCCTGCTCTGTGACTGGGGGTGGCCTTTTCAGCCACCCCCACGCAGAGAAACTCCGCAGCTCCTTCTCTGCTCTGCAGCTCCTTGACAAGGGAGGTTCCGAGGAATGGCGTGGGTGGGACAGCTCCAGGGAAACCCGGACCTGCCAGAGGAAAAAGGGATTGAAAACAAACTTTTTTTTTTATTCCTCCAAGTGCTTGTGCTCGAAAGGAACGCAGTGAGAGTCACCAGAGTTGTGGCGGGGTGACACTGCTCGTTTTGGCCCAGGGAGGGGAAAACACCAAAATCCAGAAAGGATTTTTTTCATGCTCTGTGTGCAGCTGGCAGTGCTGTTGGGTTTGTGGCAGTGCTGGGAAAACTGAGACTGCTTGTTCCCAGTCCAGTGAAATCAGTGGAAGGAGTTCTGCAGTTTTTGGTAAAGATTTGGTACAGGCCTCTTGGCAGCAAAATGATGGCAAAACCAGGTGTTTTCTTTTTATCTTGTTAAAAGTCAGGAGAAGAGAGGCCAGAAAACAAGGGGCAAGGTTAGGCCTCTCCACTTGGTGAGAGTGAGACTGCGTTAGGAATGTAATGTCCGTTTCTGGATCAGGAGACTGGGATGGGATGGGATTATAGTAAATCAAGGCAACCCCAATGAAGGGGAGAAATGATGAGGAGGACTCTGTTGATATCAGAAGGCTAATTAATTACTTTATCATACTATGTTATTCTATACTATAGTACATTACATCTAAACTGAACCTGCCCAAGCACTCAACCCAACTGCACAGAATTTTGTGACTGTCAGCTCACAGTCCCAACACACACACCTGGATTCAATTGATCAATGAATCAAAACATTCATACCATAATCCAATTTAGCAAATTCCTTCAGGTAAACAATCTTCCTCAATGCGTTCCACTTGTTCTAAAGCACAGGAGCAGTAAATGAGATAAGAATTGTTTTTTTCTTTCTCTGAGGTTCAGAGACTGCGAATCCCAGAAAATCCTTGGGAAGTTGTGCCTTGCTTTTCTTTGTGAAGAGAAATGTGCCTACATGGGATGGGATAGGATGGGATAGAATAGAATAGAATAGAATAGAATAGAATAGAATAGAATAGAATAATCTCAGTTGGAAAATACCTTCACGGATTGTCTCGTCTGACTGCCAGACCCCTGCATCCAATGTTAAAGCAGATGCTGAAGGGCATTGTCCAAAAGCCTCTTAAACACAGCCAGGCCATTCCTCTCCAGGAATTCTGCTCCAGCCTTTGACCACACTCTCTGTGAAGAAATGTGGAGTCTAAACCTGCCCTGATGCAGCTTTGGACCATTCCCACATGGCCCATCCCAGGGAGCAGAGATCAGCAAATGCCTCTCCACTTCCTAGAGATGCTCAGGGTCCTGCCCAGTACAACCTGGGAGATGTTGAGGGAGCTGGGCCAGATTTTTTGGCAAAAGGGAGCCAAAAAGTCCTGGCAGTGCCAGATAATGCATCCAGGGTGCCAGCACTGCCTTTTAGGAGATGGATGATGGAAGCTGGGATAACCTTTTTCACCCAGAGGGTAATAGAGCTCAGGAACAGGCCCTCAGAGAGGTGACTGAAACCCTTCCCTGGGGAGATGTCAAGGCTTGGCCAGAGAAAGCCATGAGCAAACTGATCTTGTGCCAGTGCCAGTCTTGCTTTGAGCGGGAGGCCAGGCTACAGAGCCCCAAAATCTGGTCTAGCCAAAATACATATTTATACCCACATGTAACTCTTTCAGCCAAGGACTTTGATTAATTAAAGCTGATGGTGCTATTAATAATCATTTAAACAGCACCCTTGTAGTGTCAGGTTTCTCATGTCTCAGATATTATGCAAAGTGAAACAATCATTGATTATGCAGCCAAATTCCTGCTATTTCCTGAATTAACTTCCTCCAGCTTTGCTTAACTGGGACGGTGACTGGCAAGATACTTTTCCAACACACAACTGGACCCATCCCAAACCAGAGTTATCACTGCATAAAAGTTCACATAGCAGAGAAGTCGCTTTTTCTGAGTTTTTTCTGGGGAAATGTTTGGATGCCTTTGGAGGTAACAATTGCTCCCTGCAAGGGGAGAGAAGGCCACGCGGCCCTGAGAGGGGACAGGGATTAGGATGAGGCAACACTGGCCAGCAGAGTAAGCAGCCCTGCGGATTTCTATCCACGTCATTGTTTTATTTTCCTAATTGTGAGATGATGGCCACGATGACCACGGGCAGAAAAAGCAGAAGGAAGACTCAAGCAACTGCTGTGAGTCAGCAGGGCCAGGGCTTTGTGGAGCCCTGCCTGTACAGCTGCCTGGCAGGGAACATGGCCAGGACACAGCCAGGGCCCAGCTGAGGTTTCTGTGCCTTTTGGGGCTGTGTGTGGGGCAGAGCTGCTGGCAAGGCAGGGGGCACCTCACCCTCCTTTTGGCCTCCTCTAGATCAGAGGACACGTTCACCTCGTGGATCCTGAGCAGATGTGGAGCACACTCAGCCTTCCCTGGGGATGTGCAGGTCCAGCAGGGCAGGAGCCTTCTCCTGGCTCTGTGGTGGCCTCTGGAGTTCCTGCCATGAGATCCCATGTGCTGCAGATGGCTGCGAGCCCAGGGAGGAGAGGGAGGACCTGGAGGAATCCCAGGAAGTGTGTGGGAATGGTTTTGTCATGGAGAGCACAGAGGAGCTCTGGCAGAGGGATGTTTTCTGGGGCAGGGGAAGCCCAGTCCTTCCCACAGCACTTCCAGATCTGTGGTTGCCCACAAGTAACAGCAGAGGAAGCGTGGAAAAGGCTGAGCAGTTTTTGGAAGCTCAGCAAGGCCACTGGGGACAGACAAAGCAGTAAAACCAAATCTCCAGAGCTGAAATATCCTTTTGTTTTTCCTTCTCTCCTTTTCTGCAGTGGGAGACCATTCCAAGCTGCAGCCAAGGCCTGTGATGAGTAATTTGTTTGACTCTGTTCAGCTTTTCTTTTCTAAAAGTTTTTCTCCCCAAAACCAGCCTTCCCTTCCTGCCAAGAGCAGGCTAATTGTTTACTGAATTGGCCCAAGTCCTGGAGCCATTCAGCTCCCTAGCAAGATCCACTGATTTTGCAATGTCTGGTAGGGCCTGGTCACATGTCATCTTCCTGATTAAAGAACCCCTTATCTGTGTGCTTCAGAAGAAGACCAAGAGCAGCAGAAAACATGTGCAGGGCTCCTTAACGTGCACAGTGCAGAGCTAGGCACGAAGGAAAGAAATTAAGATGGGAAATGTAACAGGGCCTTGAGGTCTTGCACTGACGTTAATGAAAATAACCACGTAAAACAGCGACCGATGGGCAGCTGGCTATTGTGTTTTAATTAAAGTGAAATTGATGTCTATTTATTATTTAATGCTCTTTAAGGAGGGGAGAGGCAGTTTCAGGGCACTGTGGCTGTGGTGGAAGGAGCAGGAGCTGGATGCTGTAGCTCACGGGCATGTCTGAACACATGTGAGCTGGCTCTGAGGACGTCACCGTGCCCTCAGCAGCTTATGTAACTTGTTTTGTTTGATCCTCAGCAAGAGGCCAGGCCTGAAAGGGGAGCGTGGAAAACAGGAGGCAAATTGGTTTAGCTCCTGGGCTTGCGGTTTTTCGCCCGGGTGCTTCTCACTCTCCTCCCCCCTCCTTAACTGAGCTCCTCGCACGGTTTCAGGAGAAAGCGGCAAAGATGGGATCACTGCCTGTGCTGTCCCAGGATAAAGTCTAGCAGTGAACACATCTAATCAACCAGTTATCAGACTGAACAGCCCTTGCTGGTCCTGTCTACAGCACTCAGTCTCAGGTCGCTTTTTCTTTTAGCAGGAGACGACCTGGTAACATCAAATGTTCCCACAGGGTTTTGCATTGCCTGTGCTCAACCACATCTTCCACTTGCACAAGACTTGTGTGTGGGCCTCTTTCCATGGCTGAGATGATCCCAGATTCTGCTCAGATTCACAGTGGCCTCTCCTGCATGCTGAGCAAGTTGCCACCAAAGCCTTGCTGTTGAAGTGTGATGGGTGCTGACTGCCTCAAGGCTTGACAAAATATCTATAAAATCACTGCTCTTTGCTCTGCCTTGAGTGATTTCCTCCCATTCCCCACCAAAATGAGTTGCTGGATGAATCAGAGCATGGGGGGTTTTATTTATTCAGAAACCTGCAGGATCTCTTTGTTTAGATAAAGATTTGCCTCTTAACCTTGCACCTTTATTTGTCACTCTGCTCCTGCTGGCTGGGAAAGGGGCAGAGTGTTAAAAGCCCTTTCCTTGAGCCACAACAGCAGAAGTGCCAGAAGTCTCAAATAAATTCTCTGGGAAAGAGAATTCTCAGGGAAAGAAGGAAGGGAAAAGTACAGCTCCAGGGGTTTTCCCTGGCTCACCATGGCCATGGGCTGCCCAGGCCTGGCTTTATGAAAATCAGTCTGTATGACTTCATGAAACAATCATTGATTATGCAGCCAAATTTCATGAAATTTGCCCCAGACAAAATGTTCTGGGATTGTGTCTAAGCCCAAGAGGGGCTGGGAATGCTGCTCTGCCAGCCTGGATGGGGCCTGGGTTGGGTTGGGATGGCTCCACAGGGAATGTGGCAGCTCCATGCCAGGGCACAGCTCGGGGAGGCTGAGGGAGTGTGGAACTCTGAATGGTTCTTCTGGGCAACTCTGCTTGATATCTGGGAGCAGTGAAAGGACGGGAATTTGTCCATTGTCATCCTAAAAATGAAAGTAATGAGAGCAATGCACATGAATAAATGCCTACATATAATTTCCAAGGTGAAATCCAGCATCCAGCACCTCCAAGGGAAGTTGAAGAGAGTCTATGATTGCTTATGGTCTGTGATTAATTTTTCTTAATATTTTCTAGAAAATAATTGTAAAATGATTTGACTTTCCATTATATGAGGCAGACAATTATTTTCCACCATAAGCTTACATTATTTTTGACCATTCCTTCTGTCTCAATATAATGAGTCCTAAACTCTACTACCCCACATGTTAAGATCAAATTGTTTCAAGTAAACTGCAATATCCTAAAAATCAGAAGTAATGATTAAACAGCAGCATTTTGGGCAGAGGAATGCACTGAAATTTCACTTTCAGAGAACTGAGGAGAGTAGCAGAATTAAACTTTTTCTTTGGAAGACACCTCTGTGCTTGAAGTAGATAACCCAATATGTGATGTACAGTTGAAATGCTTCTAAACTACTTTGAGTCTATGTTTCCATGCTGAATTGATTGTGCTTCCATGGCATTTGGATGCTGATCAGGAGCACTGGGGGAGCTTCCTTGGATCCCTTTGTCCCAGGGCTGTATCCCATAGGGATAATTCATCCATATGCAATAGTGAAAACTCATCTCTGAAAGCTTCTGGCCTTTCTACAAATGCACTTGTCAGTATTTGCAGCTTCTCTGAGAACATTAATCCCCAGCTTTTGAGCACCTATTTGTGATGAGGAGTTGGAGTAGTGTTTGGTGTAATTCAGGTGCGTTTTATTGTGGATCAGGGAGCAAACCTTAGATGGGATAGGGGCAGATGTTTTCTTGGATCATTTTGTGCAAATGATTTTGGAGGGTGGTGAGAGCAGGGATGCACCTCCAGCAGGGCTTGAAATGAAAATGTGTCATTGTCCTTGACTTGCCAGAGCTTGCAAAGGATCCTGAGCCCAGCTTTACTCTCCCTTTGCTGTCCCATGCTGTCAGTGCAGGAGCAGGCAGCAGGACAAGGTGGGAGGTTGATGGGGGTATGAAGGAAAAGTGACCCTCACGGGGGCCAGGATCACACCTGCCTGCAGGTGAGCCAGGCCAGCCTCTCTGTCTGCCCTGCAGCAGCTCCACTGCTCCCAGGATCATTCCTGGATGGTCCCAGCGTCGTGCTGCTGTGGGGTTTATCACAGCCAACCCACCAGCATCCCACACTGGGACTGACCATGCCTGAGAAAAACTCTTCTTCTTTTGCGGGTTTGAGAAAAAAGCTCACAATTTACAGTCCATAGTTGTTGGAGGCTTCTGGAAATGCCCATCACTCCCCAGAGGTTGTGCCATCCTCTCATGTTGTTCCAAACAAACCCTTGCAGCAGCACCTGGTACAGCACTGGGAAGCCAAGTGATGCCTCAGGTTCAGCTTTTCTATTTTTCACATTCTGTGCTGCTTTAGTCTGTGGGTCTGGGCTTCATATCAGGGGATGGTGAGCTCTGTGCACAGAGCAGGGAGACAAAACAATTCCTGCTCCAGCTGGGCACCAAGGACAAATGACCCAAATCTCAGCCCAAGAGCACAAACACCGTGGGCTGGAGAGAGAAAAACAAGCAGGGTGGGAGTGCAGGGGCTAAAGCTGGAATGGGACAATGAACAGCAAGATGCAAATGGAGCAGAACTGATCCAAGGGAGAGACCCCGTGCCCGCTCGTGCATTTTGGGACCATTTTGGTTCACCTGAGACAAGCTCTGCCCTCAGGCTGCTGTGGGCACAGCCATTCTGAGCCATGGCAGAGCTGGCAATGATCAGAAATGCTGTCATTTCAAGTATCTGCTGTCCAAATCTCAGTGGGTTTCTAAGCAAGCTGTACGTTCACTCTTTCAGACTCCTTGGAAAACCCCAGGCAAAAGCCACCGTGAGCTTTGGCAAGATGACAGATCATTCTCTGCATCTTGCAAAACAGTTTTCTTCTTTCTCCAACTCCCACAGAGTTTCTTGCGAGAAGAGGAAGCAGGTAGTGGTGTCCCAGTGCCCTTCCACTGCGGAGTTTGTGTCTGACTGTGTTTGTAGGACACCTCCCAGCGACGTGACCCTCCCCAAGGTGCCGGAGGGAAGGTCACAGAGTGCAGCTGGAACACAGAAAATCAGCGTAGGAGAGAAAAGAACTCGAGGAAATGGAAAGAGGAAGAGCTGGCCAGCACTTTGCACTTCCTGCTTTTCTCTGTGGTGGGAGGAAATACCAAAGAAAAGGCCCAGCACATATTTTCCAGGGATTCCCTTGTTTTTAAGGGAGGAGTAAGAGCCTGATGGCAACAAGACAGTGAGGCAGAGCTGGAAAATCAGTGAGGGAGAGTGAGCACACTTGGGATGCCCTGTGAAGGCTGAGCCAGAACAGAGACTGGACAGAGTTAAAGAATAAAGCAGGGATTTATTCAAAGGCCTCCATGGATCCACCTTGGGCAGCACAAGAGCCCAGCCAGGGCTGCACCCAAGATGAACCAAAATGGCCCCAAAATGCACAACAGGGCACGGGGTCTCTACCTTGGATCAGTTCTGCTCCATTTGCATCTTGCAGTTCATTGTCCAATTACTTAATTGGACAGTTAATTGTCCAGTTACTTGTCCAATTGTCCAACTGTCCAATAATTTAGCCAATGAAGTCCCATCCTTCTTGTTTTTCTCTCTCCAGCCCACGGTGTTTGTGCTCTTGGGCCTGAGATTTGGATCATTTGTCCTTGGTGCCCAGCTGGAGCAGGAATTGTTTTGTCTCCCTGCTCTGTGTACAGAGCTCACCATCCCCTGATGTGAAGCTCAGACCCTCACATGAAACCAGTACAGAATGTGAAAAATAGAAAAGCTAAAACCTGAGGCACAACTTGGCTTCCCAGTGCTGTTCCAGGTGCTGCTGCAAGGGTGTGTTTGGAACAACATGAGAGGATGGCACAACCTCCTCTGGGGAGTGATGGGCATTTCCAGAAGGCTCCAACAATTACAGACTGTAAATTGTGAGCTTTTCTCTCAAACCCGCAAAACAAATAACCAACACTCATTTATTAGACCTCCAACACAGAGATAAGGTATTCTGGCTCCAATAGGGGGAAATCAGGCATTTTTGGACCACCAACCCTTCCAGCAGAGGAGTTTTACTGCACCATCCCCAGCAGCAGCTCCCAGATTCAGTTTTCAGCCCTGAGGTCCTTCCTTAGCATTTTTGGGACTTTTAAAAATCTGTTATTAGCAAGGAAGCACCAACGCTGCAGTCAAGGAGAGGGACACCCCAGCAGGATGTTCTTAAGCACAGTCACATCCCTGTGTTGGTTATCAGGAATTTGAGCAGGGCTGGTGTAAAGCTCTGCAGCCCCTCCTGGCTCTGGGAAGAGCCAGATCCCCTGGATATTTTATGTTAATGCCTTGGTCCTTCTGTGGTTTTGATCAGAAATCCCAGCGATGCTCTTAGCAACCCCTGTTGATACAAGCTTCAGTGAAAACTGGTACTTTCCAGAAAAAGTGAGAAAATATCGTGTTTTGGTGGAAAAATCCGTGGCTTACGCTTTCTGAGACATTGGTTTTCCTTGTGGGGTGAGCCCTGAAAGCTTTGGGAAAAACAAACAAAACTTTTGGGTTCAGTTTCTTTTCTGTGATACTTCCTTTTGTTTTCAACATAAACTTTATTTTCATTCTCTATTGGGCAATTGCTAGTGAAGAGTGGAGAAACAAATCTCTTTTTCCCCCTCTGGATTCTGATCTTCCTGGAAAAAAAAAAAATCAGGAATGATAAGAGTTTTACGTATTTAGTAAAACAGGTCCCTGCTAAAAAGGGAAAAATCAGGTTATTTGCTCTGAGTAGGCTCAGACTATTTTATAACCCTGGAATGTAAACCAACTGCAGCCTATAAACTTGGAAAAATCATCAGGGGAAAAATTTCTTTCCTGTTAAGCGAAGGGAGCGGATTTTTTCCCCTGGATTACGTGTTGCAGTGACTGCTGTTCAACGCACTCATTTTGCCTCATTTTGATAGGATTTGGGAAGAATGGTAAAAATAGACAGTTTCTAGGAACCCTTTGAGATGTATGAAACCAGATTAGCTGAGTTATCTCCCAGTTATGCAGGGCACTGTGGCTGGGCTGCTTTTCATTGTTTTCTCTTATTCTTGAGCTTCCTCTCTGGGTGGTTTGCTTACAGATCCCTGGATTTATGCATTTTCCTTTGGTTTTTTTTGGATGGCTTGGGTAGCAGCAGGAGGGAAAACTTGCAAAACTGAACGAAATTAGTGATGTCATTCTGAATGAGGGCCGTGGGTCATTTTTGGGGGACACAGTGAGGGAAGCCAAGCGCTGATGGCTCAGCCTGACTGAAAGGTGATTAGTTCAAAACAACCCGGAGGAGTGATTCTTCCCTTCACATTGCTGAATAATTAATTACTCTGTGCTTCTTGCACCTCAGGAGGTTGGAGTGGTGAGATTTTAATGTGATCTCTTCTGATACAGCATGTCCAGAAGAGCTGAGACATCTCGTGTCAGAGCAGGGGATCTCCTGGCGGGATGGGATGGGGCATGGGACAGGCCCTTTTCCCTGCTGGGTACTCCTGGTTTTGACTCAAGACCAGCAGGTTTTGTTTTCCCCTGCAGTGTTTAAACCAGCTTTACTTCAATTTAAAAGGCTAATGTTGAAGTAAGGTAGAAAAATTATAAAGAAAAGCCATATAAAATCAGGCCTGCTCTGGTTGGCCTGTCATTTCTTCTAAGTCAAGCTGGCACTGTGCAAGTTCCCATGTGAAAGCAATCCTGGTGTGAGCAGTTCATTAGCATAACAATCTGTTTCTGGGTAAAAAACAACTTACACCTGTATAAACTCTTTTTCCACTGTTAGATAAAGAAATGAAACTTATCTCTCACAAGCAACTTTTCCTGCGTGTACACACCGAGGGTTGGAGTGACCAATCCATACAGAACAACAAGTTGTTACTGACCAATAAAGTGATTGGCAAGAAAGCTCCTGACCAACGGGAGTGACACACGAGGTCTGTAAAACTGTATAAAAAGGAGTTCTGTGGATAAAGAATGAGCTTTTTCCACCATGAAGAAAATGGAGGAATCCATGAGATTTATTCCCATAGCTGAAGTGCACCCTTGACTGTAACATCCCAATGAATCTGCTTCCATAAATCACATCCTTCCTTCATGAAAGCAAATCTCTGACTGGAAATTAAAAAGAAATAATAATTTAGAATTGTACATGGCATATAACTCATGGGGTAGATAATTAGTAAAGTCATTTTCTGCTTTCTCTATATTTTACAAGAAGGAAGTTACTTTGTCTAATCTTCATGGAATTTAACATAAGGGACTTATGGAATGAGTCAGGTCTGTTGTGTTTTCTTCTGAATAGTTACGTTTTTCTTCTGAATAGTTTTCTTTTCAGTTTTTAATTTTTTTCAACAAAAGTCAGCTTAAGATTTTTTCCCTTGTCCTGTTATCCTTTGAATGAACTTATGTAACAGTTAAAGAAAATGCATGCTGAAGTCCTTGTTGCTTAGTGACTTTTGCATCTTTTAAATTGACGTTAGTGAGTTTTACACCCTTTGAATTAAATTTATTTGGGCCTTAAAGCACCCTCTAATGTATTTTGAAGTGAAAGGTCAGCACAGGGTGCCCAGAGCAGCTGTGGCTGCCCCATCGCTGGAATTCACAAGGCCAGGTTGGACAGGGCTTGGAGCAACCTGGGATAATGGAAGGTGTTCCTATTTTTCTGTCTTTCTTTTTTGCATAGAAGTGGATAGAAAAGGAAATCCAACATAAGTTAAAGAGAGAAAAAGGAAAGAAAGCAAAGTTTGGAGAATTTGGAAAAATACCCCAGCAGTCTGAGCAGTTAGATGAGCTCTAAGAAGCTCTGACTCCAAGGATGGAGGGAATGGGGGTCTAAAGCCAGGCTGGACAGGGCTTGGAACAGCCTTGGATAGTGGAAAGTGCCCCTTTCCATGGAATGCAGTGGAATTAGATGACCTTTAAGGTCTTTTCCAACCCAAAAAGTTCAGTGATTCCATGATCAAAGCTGGAGGGGAAGACCAAGTGACTCATTAAAAATACTGGCACTAAACAAAGGTATCTTACTCAACTGTTGATACAAGGCCGTGACCCCGAGCTGCTGCAGCACCTGAACTTCTGCACTGTGACTGTTCCTGCTTAAAACCACTCCAGAAGTGAAGTGGGTTTGTATTGTCAGAGCCTCTTGGTTGCTACAAAACACCTGCTGGCAGTGAGGTCTGCACTGAAGTGTTCCTCTGCGTCAGAGCACAAGCACGAGCTCTTTCCAGGCCTGAATTCCCAAACCTGGACTAGCAGCCAGCTGAGCTGTTTCAGTCATTAAATCTTCACACAGGCATTTTTACCCTCGTGGGAGAAAACCAGAAACCTGCCAAGCACTGGGAGATCCTGCAAACGTCTCTGCAGCTCTGAAATGAATCAGAGAACCGCAGGGAATGACAGAGTCAATTCAGATTGGAAAAGACCTCTGAGATTATAGAGTTCAATCTGAGCATGTGGTGACAGGACAGGGGCATGGCAGAGGGGAAATTTAAATTGGATATTAGGAAGAAATTCTTCCCTGTGGAGGTGGGCAGGCCCTAGCACAGGGTGCCCAGAGCAGCTGTGGCTGCCCCATCCTTGGAATTCTCAAGGCCAGGTTGGACAGGCCTTGCAGCAACCTGGGATAATGGAAGGTGCTCCTATTTTTCTGTCTTTATTTTTTGCACAGAAGTGGATGGAATATGAAATCAAACATCAGTTAAAGAGAGAAAAAGGAAATAAAGCAAAATGTGGAGAATTTGGAAAAATACCCCAGCAGTTTGAACAGTTAGATGAGCTCTAAGAAAATCTGACTCCAAGGATGTGAGGGAATGGGGCTCCAAGGCTAGGCTGGACAGGGCTTGGAGCAGCCTGGGATAGTGGAAGGTGTCCCTGCCATGGAATGGGGGGAATGAGATGGGCCTTCAGGTCCCTTCCAACCCAAACCAGTCTGGGATTCCTGTGATACTCTGATTCTCTCCCAGTTTTATGGGAGAAGGGCAGATCCCCCCCTGCAGCCCTCTGTCTCCACATTTCTCTTCCCAGAGAAAAGCAAGGCACAATTCTTCCCAAGAATATTTCTGGGTTTCACATTCTCTGAACCTCAGAGAAAGGGAAAACAATTCTTATCACTTACTGTGCCTGCGTGGTGCAAAAGTAGAATGCAATATGGAGATTGTTTACCCAGAGTGATGGTGCTTTGTTTCCTTGGCCTACTTTTCTCATAGAAAACTGTGTAGTAAATATTTGACAATATTTTCATTCCTTCAGTCTTTATATTTTTAACTTCCTTGGGTATTTGTCATTGTGCTTCTTCCTCTCTTTGCTTCTATTTTTGTGTATCTATTTTCTATGAAAGCAGATGGAAAAGGAAATCAAACATAAGGTAAAGGGGAGCTACATTCCCTCACATCCTTGGAGTCAGAGCTTCTTAGAGCTCATCTAACTGTTCAAACTGCTGGGGTATTTTTCCAAATTCTCCACACTTTGCTTTATTTCCTTTTTCTCTCTTTAACTTATGTTGGATTTCCTTTTCTGTCCGCTTCTGTGCAAAAATTTAAAGACAGAAAAAATGGAAGGAGCGCCTTCCATTATCCCAGGTTGCTCCAGGTTCCCTAGGTGTGTGTTGGGACTGTTGGGTGGCAGTCACGAGATGCTGTGCAGTGTGAGCAGAATTGAATTGAGTGCTTGGCAGATTCAGTTTAGATGTAATGCAATGTAGTGCAATGTAGTATAGAATAATATACTATAATAAAGTAATTAATTAGCTTTCTGCTAAGATGGAGTCAGATGCATCATTCTCTCCCCTTGACAGGGCTGCCTGTGAATTCCATAGCCCTCAGCCCAAGCAGTTGTCCAAAGGGCTCTGTGCTCCAGCACCAGGAATTCCTTTCCCATAAGGAATATTTGTGTTTCTTGGCCTGCAGGACCAGCCCATGCCCATCCCTAAAAGCTGCCCTGTGATTTGTCTGAAGATGGTTAAAGACACTCTCACCACCGTGCTCTGGACCAGGTGTGTTTATTCAGGAAAACACCTGTGCCCCCAATATTTAAACTGAAATAATTAGCACAGCACAATTTCATTTTACATGGGAAAATTTATTTTCATTTTGTAGGTGTCATTGCTAAAGCCCCCCAGTGAACACTCACAACACAGTTGGGTTTATACATGAAAAAAACCCCTTTAAATATCAAGGCTCTGCAATGCTGCTCATAATTCTGCCTGCCACAGGCAAAAGCCCTGCTCTCCCACCACTGTTCATTTTGAGGAACTTGGTTGAAGCCCCTGGAGTTACATCCATATAAAGTGTTTTAAAATTGCATAAAATTAGCATTTTTCACCATAAAACTTTGTTTTCCTCTACAGCGGAAGATGTAGAAATTGCTGGTATCAATTTGTGATTGATGTGAAAATTGGAATCAAAGGATCCCAGACTGGTTTGGGTTGGAAGGGACCTTAAAGCCCATCTCATTCTCCCCCATTCCATGGGCAGGGACACCTTCCACTATCCCAGGTTGCTCCAAGCTCTGTCCTGCCTGGCTTTGGAGCCACATTTCCTCAAATCCTTGGAGTCAGAGCTTATTAGAGCTCATCTAACTGTTCAAACAGCTGGAGTATTTTCCCCCAATTCTTCACACTCTGCTCTCCTTCCTTTTCCTCCTTTTACCTTATGTTTGATTTCCTTTTCCATCTACTTTCGTAAAAAATAGAGACACAAAATTAGAAGCAAAGAGAGGAAGAAGCGCAATGACAAAAACCTAAGGAAATTAAAAATATAAAGACTGAAGGAATGAAAAAAATTGTCATATATTTACTACACAGTTTTCTATGAGAAAAGTAGTTTCAAAAGCTACTTCCAGTTCTGAATTGGTGCTTAATTCCAAAATATGGCTTTCCCTCTGTCAGGTCTGCACAAGCTCAAGGAATAAGTGGAATAAAAATGACCTAAAGAGGCAAATCTTATTCTTGTGTGGCCATAAATCTACCAACTTGCTCACTTGTCATTGTGTTTTACTTCACACATGTGTCCTGCTTGGAGGCCTCAGTCCATACATTTCCCCTGGAAAGTGGCCATAAATTATCAATCCACATATTAAATAATCATTTCTTTATCTGGAACTGCATGAGGCTGTTGAGTGTGAGGTGGCTGGACAGAGTAAAGACTCACTCAGCAGCTGAGCCTGGCTTTTCTAGGCAGCTATTTTGGGTGCTCTGACTCACCTGGAGCTTCCTGTTTCACAGTGGCTCTAAGAAGGAATTAGGGAGCCTAAATTTAGAAGCTGTTGACATGAAGGGAAATGGAATGTCAGGAGTGCAGGATATGGCAGCGCAGGAAAATGAGCTGATGGCTTCACTGCTGGGGTGCAGCACCCCTGACTTGCGCCAGAGCAGGGAGGCTGCTGCAATCCCAGGGAATGCTGAGCCTGGAGAAGGCTCTGCCCCCATGGAAATGGCCAGCTCTGGGGTCTCACAACCTTCCCTCTCCTTGGAAGCACCTGAATTCCTCCTGGAGCCTGAATTTCAGACAGTGCCATGCTGTCCTTGGGGCTCCACCCTTCTCCATCCCAAACCTTCAAGCTCCTGGGATCAGCAGTGAAAAGAGAAACTGGGGATTGAAACCATGGGGCTGGGGGGGGGGTTCCAGCTCTGATTGCAGAATGTGCTCTTCCAAAACATTTTTCCAAGACCCTGTGTCCTCACATTCATTGAAACTGAGCCAATTAAAAACATTAAAAGCTGGGGCTGGAGGAGGTTTTTAGGTCACTACGTGCAGCTCCTGCTGCCCCAAGTGTTGCTCATCAGAATTTGCATTTGTTTCAGTCATTCTCCCTCCAGAAGCTGCCTTTGCTCTGAGGTTTTCTCTTGCTGTTTGCACCAAACACAAGTTGTATCACTTCCACTTTCTAAGGCCCCAAATATAAAAGTTTCTTCTTTATTTTGCTTTTTAGGTTGGTTATTTGTATTGAGTAGTCCTTATTATTATTAAGCATGAGTAATTAGCCAAGAATTTTGCAGAGGGCTGCTTGTTCTCCCAAGGGATCTGTGTGGCTCAGAGCAGTGCAGAGTCAGGCAGTGGCTGCACAGAAGGTCAGGGCCCTATTGATCCAGGTGGGATATTTAAATAAAAACTGCTGTGCATTTTTAGGTTGCCAAGAGCCTCCGGTTGACCCTTGGCACGGGAAGGGATTTTCTCTCTAAGTGACTCTGATGTTTTCTTCTCGTGCTGAACAAAAACTGAAACAGACCCAGAAGTGAATGTGAAAGTCCCTCCATGGATAATGAATCTGTGTCACATAAGCCAGGGCTTCATTTTCATAGCTGAGCTTTCAGGAGTTTGGGTTGGGGCCAATTTCATGGGAGGTGTCGCCGAGCCTTGTGAAATCTGATTGCTCTCGTGGTTTCAAAGTCTCCACGGCTCCAGCAGAGCTCAGATGCAGCTCTGTGATCTCTGATCTTAAAAACCTGATCAGATTTGGGGTTGCTGCCCCCGGGTGAGCTGGGATGGAAATGTGTTACATCAGCATGGCTGCTATTGAAATCCCTGTTCAAGATTTCTGCAGCAATTAACGTCAGACAGAATTAAACCAATAATAGGAATTTTTTTTCTTTCTCAACCAAGATTATGGATAAATCCTATAGATGCCCCATGGCCAAACAGAAATCAGATTAAGAATGCAGCTTTATCAGTGATTGGGGAGGGCCCAAGCCCCTTGACAGAGCAGAGCTGTGGGATTGTTGCTGCTCCCTGTGTCTGCTGGAGTTGGCAATCACACACAGGCACAGAAAACCCCACATTTGCCCCATCTGAGGACCAGGGGAAGAATTTGCACAATTTCTCCATGACTTTGGTGCCTTAGGATTTTGGCTTTTATATTTTCCGTACATTTGTAATCCTGCCGTACAATCTCCATGAATATGGAAAGTACATGAATGTACATCTCTATGAATTCCCTTCAAATGTTACAACCCTAAATTCTTCAGTGGATAACTCCAAACTCCACACGCAGTGGGAGCTGCTGCTTCCCCATTTTGGGCAGACACAACAATTCCTCTCCAGGCCTGGCAATCAAGGACACCTCACTGCCTCAGGGCCCAGAGATGGAAACAAAAGGGAGTTTTGGGGGGAGCAAACTTGGGGCCAATGACTTCATTACCTGAAGCTGTAATTGGCAGATTAACCCCCAATATGGAAATGGACCAAACTTATAAAAGTGTGAAACCTGTGAAACCATCATTCATTTTGGGTGTAGGCCCTGGGGGGCTTTGCCTGCCCTAAATGTACCTGAAGGCCCTTCATAAATATACCTGCTTTTTATTGCCTTAATTTCGTCTGGGCTCTGTTTTTACGTAGCCCAAAAAGCATCAACTTCAGTGCATTTGGGATTGCTCCCCTCTCCTGTGCTGCGGAACCAGAGCAAGGAGTGGCTCCTGAGAAAAGGGAACCTCCTGCTGCAAACAGGGCTGTTCCCCACAGGGAGCTGCTGCTGATGCTGCTGGAGAGACACATCCCTGGGGGAAGGAGCAGCCTGGGTAGTTTTTTAAATACAGGTTTGTTGTCAAAATGACCTGCTTCAAAAACTTAGGGAAAAAAAGAAAATAAATGAAGGGAAAGGGACGAAAGAATGAAGTGGCTTGGAGTGTGCCTGCCTTAGGGCCTTGCTTCAGTTAAAGCTATTTAAAATTTTTGTAACTGATGGGGAAATTGTCCACTATTAATGGGCTTTCTTTCTGCCTGTAATTTATTCTTTTTTCTCAGAGGCAATGGGGTAGAGGCCAGATTTCTTTATCCAAAGATATTAAAATGCCTGGGGCTGAGCAGCTTAGCATTGCTTTGTCAGGATTTTCTCCATCTCGCAAAATATTAGAATAAAATCACCCTGTGCAGGGAGAGCTGCTTTATTTTTAAAAGAATGCCCTTTCTCCTTCAAGTCAAAGCCTTTAGGGAGAGGAGGAGGGGTGGGATGTGTGAGGAGATGCATATTTTCATTCACTGACTGCTTCTATATTCAGGAGCTATGATCCCTCTCTGCCAGGCTTGCTTTAACTTCTCTGGAAACTGGTTGTGTGGATCAAAGTGGAGGCAAATAGAAGACAAAAACCTTGTTCAGAGACATGAGGGATTTATAGGGCCCAGAGGAGTGAGGAGATCCCAGAGGAGGTTCCAAAGTCATAGGCAGGGTCAGCTGACTTTTAGAAAAATAAATTTCTCTTTGCTAAGAGAAAAAGAAAGAAAAGAGAACTAAATCCATAGTTTTTTGTTTTTTTCTTTTTGATTTAGTTGTCTTTTTTTTTTTTTTTCCTGAGTCATTAACAGCAAAAGGAAATTTTGGTTGCATCAATGTTTGTCAAAACAGAAAGTGGGTATCTCTAGAAGTGAATCATATCAGCTCCTGACCTTTAGAAAGTGTCTGGGTGTAATTTGAAGTCACCTGGATGGATGAGACAAAACCTCATTGATATGCACCTTCAGTTTCTGGTGATGTAAAACAAGAAACAAATTTCTGCTCTGAGGAATATTTGGAGTGTGCTCACACAAACTGAGCTCCATCAGTCACCAGCATCCACTGAGCTTGGGTGATAAAGCACCAGGCTTCTGGAGCCAGAAACTCAATCTATGACTAAATGTTTGCTGTGGAGAGTTTGCCAAGCTGCAGTCATAGAAAAATGTCAGTTGTGCAAGGAGAAAAACTCCAATAATGGTGAGAATAGGCCTTCCTGGATTCCCAGAGATGAAGGGAAAAGGGAAGGACTGAACCAGCTTGGGAACATCTTGGTCCCTTCTCTCCCCACACTGTAAGAATGAAATTGCAAATACATGTCTGGGTTACTGCAATTCATGGAGTAAGAGGGCCTGAGATTCTTTTACCCTGAATTCTCTAAATATTCCAGGCATCCAAAGCAGCCTAGATACCACCTGTCCTCTGGCCTGCTGAAACATCTCAGCTCTCAGCTGAGGGCAAGTCTGAAACTGTTTGGGAAAGTGTGGACTTTGGGGAAGTCTGGAGCCCTGGCTTTCCAGGAAGTGCTGGTGTTGGAGGAGGATTCCCAGCCCAGTGTGGTCTGTGCCAAACTGGCAGGGCAGCACTCGAGGAAAAGGCATCCTGATGGACTTTGCTATTTGCCAGATTGGCAACTCCATTGCTCTTTTAATGTTGAATGTGAAAAGGTCTGAGAACCCCAGGGGAAAACAGAGGCCAAGCACCCTGCTTAGACAAAGTCTGTCCCAAAGAGCTTTATATTTAAATAGAAAAGATGGATAAATAGTGACAAGGAAGACACTTGAAAGAAACGACATAAAGTCCATAGCAGAATGCAGCCCAGAAATATCCTGTAAATCCCAAATCTCCTATGTCCTGCCCCAGAGTTTCAGCTACCAGCCCGAGAGTCAATAATTTCATCATTTCTGCTGTTGTACAATGAATCTGCTCCAGAGTTGTCATTGTGTGCCCGTGGCAAAGAAAAGCTTTGACTACAAGCTTTGACTGTTGGGTTTTTGGAAAGACTGGGTTAAAACACTATTCCATAAAATAAACACATTTTGCCATGTCCTGAGCGTATGTGCCAGCAGTTTATGGCCCTAAAAATCTCTGCATTGTGGATTCTTGCCATGATCTGGCTGGGTTTTAGCCTGTGTTTGCACAGATTATTTTGAGGAACCCTTGGTGGGTTATGTGCTGGACCGTCCAACAATCCCACCTGGAGCCAGGCCAGGGAACCTGGCAGCTGTGGCTCTTGCAGTGTTTTATTTTCTGGGACACTCACAAAGTTCCTTGTTCCCCCTAGGCATGAGGTGAGGTGTGAAATTTAAACCAAGGTGGTGCCTAGTAAAAGCAGGCTGCTGGTGTTCAGAGGAAGGGTCTGGGCAGCAGTGGGAGGTCAGGGAGCTGCTCACATTCCATCGCTGTACTTCAAGACCCCAAGAACGTTTTCATTGGGAAGAGAAACGTCATTCAGGAACTCAGGATGGTTCAGTGTTACTGATATTTTGTCCTCCTTGTCCAGGTGCGTCAAGTGCAGCTGGAGCAAGGTCTTAAAAGTCTCGTCTTGGCACGTTTCTGAGGCACAGAACGTGGACAATGTCTGCCTGTCCACCCTGTCGTTCACCAGGAGCTCGATCTTGAGGTCGATGGGGCTCTTGGAGCACTTGGGAAAGTGGAAGTTCAAGTTGCAGAAGATCAAGTAGAGGCCTTGTTCCCTGATCACCAGCTCTGGGCTCTGGCACTCGATGGCCTCACAGATCCCCTTCTCCGCCAGGCTCAGCTTGGAGCTGTTCACAGCATGGGACACTGCAGGGAAAGCAAAGGGCTGTTAGCTCTGAGCTCCACCGAGCTCCCTTCAGCCCCAGGACACCTCCAGCAGAGTTTCCTGCTAAAAGGAGACACCTGCCCGATGGTTTCCTGCAGGAAACTCCAGGAAAACCCCTGGAAAGACAGCTGGGAGCTCACACATGGAGGTGGGGCACTAAAAATTCCAAGGATTTACTCAGCCCTTGGGAAATCCAGGACAGCAAAATGCATGAGTGTTCATCTCCATTATTTCCCCACTTGGCATTTGAAGGGAATTCATAGAGGTGTACATTCATGTACTTTCCATATTCATGGAGAATGGACAGCTCATGGAGGCGTACCTTCCTCTATGCATGTGCAGAAGGTGAATCTTTATTTCCTTTTATGTCTATCAAGTTAAAAACAAGGTTTCTAGTATCAGATAGGGGTTTGCCAATCACATTCCAGGACAGCTAAGGAATTTTTTTCCTATAAAATGCCCTGTTGGAAAAAAAGGCTATTTGCTGGTAAACCCAGTGTGAATGACATGAGCAGCTTTTCAGACAGCTCTGAAATATCCTTTTCCCAACCCACTTCCCCCCTGGACTCCCCACTTACCTCTCATGTAGGCAGCAGCTCCATTGGCTCCTGGGACACTCTGTAGAATCCTCAAATAGTCTTCAAAGGTGTTACCTGAAGAAAACAACAGATTAACTCATTGCTCCTGAGCTTTTTTTTAAATTTTTTTGGTACAATAAAATGCACCCAGCACTTGGCACTCCACTTCCAGCATGGTTCTTACTCCCTGGCTGAGGATATCTGATCTGACCAGAGAATTCAGAGCAGTGTCACTCAGCTGGTAAATCTATAACAACCTAAAGCTCTGGCAGATTGCAGCTCTCAGCCGTGAAAAATTAAATTCCTTGCCCTGCTTCTTAAAAATAGGAGTGATGGGTTTAAATTAAAAGAGGGTGCATTTGGAATAGATACAAGGAGGAATTACAGTGAGGGTGGGCAGGTCCTGGCACAGAGTGCCCAGAGCAGCTGGGGCTGCCCCTGGATCCCTGGCAGTGCCCAAGGCCAGGCTGGGCAGGGCTGGGAGCACCTGGGACAGTGGAAGGTGTCCCTGCCATGGCAGGAGGTGGAACAAGATGAGCGTTAATGTCCCTTGCAACCCAATCCAGATTGGGATTCTCTGATTCTATGAAACAGAAATTATGTGCAGGTAAATTTAATTTAACCAAGTTGTTTTTGGTTTTGTGGTGCAATTACAGAAAGCTTTTAAACGTTTAAGTGGAACATAGTTCTGAAAAAGGGCTCTTTGGGTGCTTTTGGAATGTTGCTCTGTGTCCCTCACGGTTAAAATGTGGATTTCACCAGGACTTTAGGTTGTTCATACAATCTTAGAGTGCTTTGGGATGGAAGGGACCTTAAAGCGCATGCTGTTCCACCCCTGCCATGGCAGGGACACCTCCCACTGTCCCAGGCTGCTCCCAGCCCTGTCCAGCCTGGCCTTGGGCACTGCCAGGGATCCAGGGGCAGCCCCAGCTGCTCTGGGCACCAGGGACACGAAAGCTGCTGCTGGAGGGCCCGAGCCCGCCCCACGCCGCGGGTCCGAGCCGGGGCAGCGGCCGAGACCCGGGAATGCCCCAAATCCAAAGCGCCGGGACGGGGAGGAACAGGGACTGCCCGCGGGGGGACGGCTCCATCCCTCGGGAGCTGCTCCATCCCTCGGGACACGGGAGCCGCTCCATCCCACGGGATACAGGAGCTGATCCATCCCTCGGGACACGGGAGCTGCTCCATCCCTCGGGACACGGGAGCCGCTCCGTCCCACGGGATACAGGAGCTGATCCATCCCTCGGGACACGGGAGCTGCTCCATCCCACGGGATACAGGAGCTGCTCCATCCCTCGGGACACGGGAGCTGCTCCGTCCCACGGGATGCGGGAACTGCTCCATCCCACGCGACGCTGGGATGGCTCCATCCCACGGGATGCAGGTATTGTTCCCTCCCACTGCCTCGCGGACTGCTCCGTCCCACGGCCGCGGGGACGGCTCCATCCCACGGCCGTGCCCGGCACTGCAGGGGCCGCAGCGCACCGAGGAGCCGCCGAGTCCATCCCCGCATCCCGGCACCGCCGAGTCCCGGCACCGCCGAGTCCCGGCACCGCATCCCGGTGTCCCATCCCCTGCATCTCGGTGTCCCATTCCCCGCATCCCAACACTTCATCCCGGTGTCTCGGCACCGCATCCCTGTGATCCAGATCCTGCATCTCGGCACAGCATCCCGGTGTCCTATTCCCTGCATTCCGGTACCATATCCCTGTGATCCAGCTCCTGCATCCCACACCCTGCTCCCTGTGGTATTCACATGCCCTCTGAAGAGAGAGAAGCTCTGAGACAAGCACAGAAGAAGGAAAACACAATTCTTATCTCGCTTGCTGTGCCTGTATTGTGCCAAAGCAGAATGCAATGTGGAGATTGTTTACCCACAGTGAGGATGTTTGGTTCCCTTGGCCTGTCAGGGCCAGGTGTGTGAGTGTGTGTTGGACTGTCAGGGGACAGTGAGGAGAGAATCAGAGATTCAGTGCAGTGTGAGCAGTTGTGAGCAAGGGTGAGTGCAGGGCAGATTCAGATTAGATCCAATGTATATAGTGTAGTATAATAAAGTCATTCATTAGCCTTCTGATGATGGAGTCAGATGCATCATTCTCTCTTCCCTTTGTTGGAGTCGCCTTTGATTTACAATAGCTTCCCACTTCTCCCCCTTGCATTTCACCTCCTTTCCCTCCGTATTCCTACCTTCCATCTCCTCTCTGTTTTTCCTTCTCTCACCATACTGGATGTTCAGTTAATGGCACTGATTATCCATCCCTGGCAGTGCCCAAGGCCAGGCTGGACAGGGCTTGGAGCAGCCTGGGACAGTGGAAGGTGTCCTGCCCATGGCAGAGGGTGGGATGGGATGAATTTTAAGGTCCTTTCAAACATAAACCATTCTAGGATTCAGTCAATGATTCTGTGATTATTCTGTCTTTATTCTGCATGACACAGAATTGTCCCCTAGGTCCACACGTGGATGGACACACAGACAAGGTGTGGTGTCCATCCAGGAAAACAGTGCATATCCCAGTGCTGCAGCCTGACAGGTGAATGGTTATTTCTCCTTGCATTTTCTCTCCTTTACATCTCCTGGCCCCGCTGTGGCTGTGGAAGTGCACAGGAACTCAGATGGCAAACTGGGAATTTTCTGCATTCCATTCCACAGCTGAACACCAAGAATAAAGCAGGAAGACATTTCAGTAAAGCTTTTTAACATTATACTCCCTCTCCCTTTGGGTGCACAAAACTCTGAAGTTGTCCTGTGACTCTGTTTATAAAACTGATACCACAATCCCCAACCCTACAAGAGACTCTGAAGGAGCAGTTAATGCACAAAACTAAGTCCTACTAAAACCTGACATCAGATGTTGTGTGTCATGATCCTCACATGTCCCACTCTGCTCAGTGCAGGTGTGGCCTCACCTCAATCCCTGGGGGCACTTTTGAGAGTCACAATGAAAGAAAGATCTAAAGCTGTGAGAGAGTGTCCAAAGGAGGGACACAGGGATGGGGAAGGGTCTGGAGGGGCCGTGAGGAGCAGCTGAGGGCTCTGGGGTTGTTCAGCTGGAGCAGAGTGAGGGCAGAGCTCCCCGGGGCTGCGGCTCCTCCCGAGGGGCAGCTCCCATCTCTGCTCTGGGACAGGGACAGGAGCCAGGGCACGGCTGGGGCTGGGCCAGGGCAGCTCAGGCTGGAGCTCAGGGCAAGGTTCTTCCCCCAGAGGGTGCTGGCACTGCCCAGGCTGCCCAGGGAATGGGCACGGCCCCGAGGCTGCCAGAGCTCCAGGAGCCTTTGGGCAGCGCTGCCAGGGGTGCCCAGGCTGGGCTTGGTGGGCTCTGGGCAGGGACAGGGGTGGCATTGAATGATCCCTTCAGTCCCTTCCAGCTCAGGATATTCTGTGGTTCAATGATTCTAACAAGAGCTCTATTTATATGCAGAGTGGGATAAGGATCTTACGTTTCATAGGATTTCTGAAACTGGGGTAACGATAAGAGATTTAAATCTCCAGGCCCTTGCTGTATCTACATGACCTGATTCCTCAGGGAGTTTTGATAACAAAGATGGACAGATCAGGAGAAGCTGGTCCCACACCCAAGTTCCCCTGGTTGGAGGGGGTTGGTGTGATGTGTATTACACCCTTTTCACTCTCCACTGGAGACAGAAACTGTGGATATCTTGAAAAAAAATGCAATATTCATCTGATTTCAGTAGTTTAAAGACTTTTGTGGTGAGCAGGAGCTTGCTGCTCTCCAAGAATGAGTAAGCTATGTACCAAAGTCCCTTCACCATTCTGGAAATCCCCAAAGAAAAACCAAAACCTGCTTTCCTGGTGTTAGTCATGTCAATCTGGTGTTTTAGTGAGGGCACAGGCACTGCAGAGATGTGGAGATATGGCTTAGGATGGGCAGAAACCCTTCTGGCCCTTATTCAGGTGTGGTGATAAACGAGAGTCTGGTAACACAATCAGCATCCCGAGAGTCTGGTAACACACTCACACTCCTGTGTCTGCAGGGAGGGGAGATTATTTACAGAAACTCAGTGGCATTTAGGGGGTTTACCCTCCAAAGGCTGAAAATCCCCTGCTGCAGCAGCAGCCCTTGGAGGCTGCAGCCCTGCAAGCTGTGCCAAGCCAAGGGCTGAGCCTGCCCAGAAAGTGCCCAGAGCTGCCCTGAGCTGCTCAGGGTGTCCATGGATTCTCCAAAGATCTCCCCTTTCTGGCATGGCTGCACTGTGCATTTCCAGAGCTGTATTTAACATTTACTGCTGTCAGCATGTTTGGTGTGCCTGTGTTTAAGTTGGGTGACATCAGCTGCATTAGTCAGAAGGGAAATTATGGAAAAAAAAAATTGTTTTAGAGAGACAGGTCTGGTCCTCACTCTGCTGAGGCAGCTTATAACTGTTTTCTACTTTTATTTCTCAAGTTAATTCTTTTATCTGCAACATTTCAGCTCAAGCCAAGGGAGGCTGAGATTCCCTTCAGGACTGATCGATGGATGTGCTCACATGGCCTAATTGGCTCTGCACGAGTCATGGTGTAAATCAGAGCTAATCCCTCTGCAGTCAATGGGATTAGATGGGCTTAAAAATACTGTGAGGAGGAGAAAAAACAAAGCTACATCTGGGGCTAAGGACCAAGGAGAACACACTGGTTTCACCGTGTGCTGTGAGGCACAGGCACTGCAGATCTTCTGCTTTAAGGAGAGCTGCTGGGTTAGGGAGGGGTCTCAGGGGGGAACCCTAAAGAAGATATCAAGAGATCACTTATTTTTGACCCTTTTGACCCTTTTTATGGTAGGATGGGCAGCCAGAGGGTGCAGCCCCAAGGAAAACAGCTGGGCTGTTTCCAGCAGCTCCATGCAGCTTTTCCCCACTGAGCCAAAAGGGCTGGGAAACGGGGCTGGGAAACGGGAGTGGGAAATGGGGCTAAAATGGGAAATGGGAGTAGGAAATGGGAGTGGGAAACGGGACTGGGAAATGGGAGTGGGAAATGGGAGTGGGAAATGGGGCTGGGAAGCGGGGCTGGGAAATGGGGCTAAAAGGGAACTGGGAAATGGGACTGGGAAATGGGACTGGGAAATGGGACTGGGAAATGGATCTCAGAGAAGCTGCAATTCCACTGAGCCCCCAAGATTTCACCCTGAGATGCAAAATGAACCCCTGTGGTTTGATGCTCTCTCAGAGCATCAAAACACAGCAGCACCATGTCCAGCCAGGAGGAAGCCATGGGCTCAGGGACACATGGGCTGCTGCCAGACAGGTCCCAGAGGATGTGGCTGTGCTGGGGAAAGTTCTCTCTGCTGGCTGCCTCAGTTTCCCCACCTCTGAGATGGGTCTGAAGGAGCACCAGCAAAGGGCACTGAAACCACGAGCTGAAAGAGGCTCTGTCAGCATGGAAGGTGCGGCTACCCAGGCATGGAAAGCCCCTCGAGGGGGGCTCCTGAGGCTTGTCCTGCTCCCAGCCATCCCTGGGTGACATTTCACTGCCAAGGGGGTGGCATCACCACTGGCTGGGGGCTGAGTGTGGGCAGGCACAGGAGCAGGGCAAAACCCTGAATTATTCTGTGAGGTAAAGAAGTAAAAGCAGGCAACAAACAGCTTTTGATTCCTCTGTAACCCCCGTGGATTTAAGTGCTCGTGGAATTAGGCAAGGTGATGTCACACATCTCTGCCAGCAAGCCAGAGTTGGCAGAATTTGCCTCATGTTATTTCTCAGCAGCCACTGAAGGGAAGCAGCCACTTCTCTGAAGTCCCTGTAGCTAATTTTAACCCTCTCCTGCCAGTTCAGTGCCCTGCAAACAGCAGCCAAAGGACTGGCCCAGCCTGTGATGCTGTGACAAGTGACAGCTGGGTGACATCCCCTGCTGGGCTCTGTGACAGAGCTCTGGGCTCTGCTGCTGGCTGTGCCTGTCACACACACACACCGAGAGCCTTTGGTCCTCCAGAGCCCCAGAGCTGCCACTCAGGCCTGAAGGGGACTGAACTCAGCTGCCAGATTTCCTTCCAAAACCAGAAATTAAAGAAATATCCCTTTTTTCCCCACCAAATTTAAGAAGAACCTCTGAGGAATTCCTCACTGCACACCTGAGTACTGCCAAACCTGTGCAATTTTAGGTCAAAACTCTTCAAATCTCTGCCTGCTTGCTAGTGTAGCAAAGGTCACATAATATCATGAGTTATTAATAAATATAAACAGAAATATAACAATAAAATATAAATATAAATAAGAATAAAAACAAAAACAAATAAAATAAGAATAAAACAAATAAAAATAAAATAAGAATAAAACAAAACCAAAAATAAAATAAATATAGATTTTAAATATAAATAGAAATATAGCTAAATATAAATATAAATATATTTAATCTATATAAATATAGATTAAAAATATAAATATAAATAAACATATGAATATAAATATAAATATATATGTGTGTATATTCATATATATTTATATCTATTCACATATCCATATTTATTCACACATACATATTTTTATATATTGACATATAGCTTGTGTTTTAAGTGTTGGAGAGAGGGCAGAGCCACCCCTGAGCACTCTGAGCAATGCCCACCAGCCCAGCTGTGATGCCCACAGCCCACCCTGGCTGTGTGTGGTGCATTTCCCCCGATGCTGGCCTGCAGGAGGCCTCTGCACTCTTTCTAACATTCACAAGTCCAGGCTTGCCCAGGTTTTTCAACCTGAGAAACACAATTGCTGTGCCCTGCCCTCAGGCAGGGTCACATTTATGCACCCAGACAGCTCCCTGGACTGAGGCTGACAAGGGAAAACCTTTTTGGCTTAGTGTGAAATATCCATTTCTGAGGAAGCCACTGCTGTGGGATGGGTGTCTGATGCCCTGCAGTGTCATCACACAATCACAGGGTCATCCAGGTTGGAAAAGACTTCCAAGATCATCAAATCCAGCCTGTGCCAAATCCTCACCTTGTCCCCAGCCCAGAGCTCTGAGTGCCACCTCCAGCCCTTCCTGGGACACTTCTGGGGATGGGCACTCCAAAGCTCCCTGGGCAGACTCTACCAAGGCCTGAATTTCCCCTTTCTATAGGGAAATCCCTGCTGATGCCCACCCTGAGCCTCCCCTGAGGCTGTTCCCTCTCCTCCTGTCCCTGTTCTGGGAGCAGAGCAGGGATGGCAGGGATGTGATCAGGATGGCTCTGGCTCATCTGGAGGCTGCTCTGAGCCTCTCTGGCTCAGCTGGGCCACATCTGCTGGATCAGGGAATCTGCTTTTGCAGCTGCCGTGAATAAAGCAGCAGCCAGTTTAGAATCAGGATCATTTAGGCTGGAAAAGGTCATTGAGTCCAACCTGTGACCAATCTCCACCTTGTCCCCAGCCCAGAGCACTCAGTGCCATGTCCAGCCCTTCCTGGGACACCTCCAGGGATGGGCACTCCAAAGCTCCCTGGACAGCCCCATCTGATGTTTAACAACGTTTTCCATGGGGAAATTCCTGCTGTGCCCACCCTGAGCTGCCCTGGCCCAGCCTGAGGCCGTTCCCTCTGCTCCTGTCCCTGTTCCCTGGAGCACAGCCCGACCCCCCCGGCTGTCCCCTCCTGTCAGGAGCTGTGCAGAGCCACAAGGGCCCCCTGAGGCTCCTTTGCTCCAGGCTGAGCCCCTTCCCAGCTCCCTCAGCCTCTCCTGGGGCTCCAGCCCCTCAGGGTCCCCCTTGCCAGGAGGGCCCAGGACTGGACACAGCTCCTGAGGTGCCCCAGCAGTGCCCAGGAAGGTGACATTAAAAGATTCTCCTGGTCCTGCTGGCCACTCTGCTCTAGATACAGGCCTTTTCTCCTTTTCCCAGCTCCCTCAGTTGCTTCTCATAGTGTTGGGATCACATTTGGCTGCAGAAAGCCAAACTGCCCTCTGAGACGTGGCTGCAGATCTGGAAAGGCTCCTTGGCTCATTGGCTTCAGCCTGATTTTCTCCACAGTAGCAGGTTTATGACTGTCACCTGTATTATATTAATTTCTCAGAGCCACATTTTTATTTGGGAACATATTTCCCATTAAAACTGAGAGCAGAATGCTGGATTTCTTTTCCTGGTTTGTCGAGTGTCAGAGAAAAATATCTATAAATTGTGTGTGTGTTCATTTGTATCTGCAGGTTTTTTTTAAATTTTTTTCCCCGTTTGTAAATGAGAAGATATTTTGATACCAAATCTTTGCTGCTCAAATAACAAGAAAAGCCATCAGCCCAATATTACACAATTCCCAGTGAAATGAGGCTCAGAGAGGCCAGCAAGGAGATGATGAGGGCTGTACCTTTCCAGGTCATCAATTTGTCTGTGAGTTCATTTTCCCTCTAAAAAATGAACTTAACAATACCCCTCAGATCCACACTAATAGGTGATTTGTTATTTGTGAAATGGGGATGAGTTTCTGCAGAGAAATGCTTCCACAGAAAGAACATTTCACAAACGCTTGGTGATGGATTTCATTCCTCCCCCCTGTTGCTCAGGTACTGCACAGACAGTGGCACGGAGCATTGGAGGAGACTGATCCCATTTTTCACAAACATTTAATGAGCTGACATTGCATCCCTCTCAGCCTGTGCCTGTGGGTTCCTGCAGCCCATCCATTGGGGCCTGACAGCTGAGTCAGGGCTGGAAAACTCCCATAAATCTGCTTTAGTGCCCACTGGTGTTTAGCTAACAATAGAACATAATCTCATTGAGGATTGAAATTAAATCATTGCATTTCCTTGCTTTAATAAGACACAATTAATCCCTATTGTGGCTGGGCTGCTGCTCAGTGAGGTCTCTGCCTGAGTGACCTCAGCTGGAGCCAGCACAGGATTGTGTCACAGGATCATGGAATGGTTTGGACTGGGAGGGACCTTCAAGCTCATCCATGGGCACCTCCCACTATCCCAGGCTGCTCCAAGCCCCGTCCAGCCTGTCCTGGGACACCTCCAGGGCTGGGGCTGAGTCCCCCAGAGCGTCCCTGAGATGCTGGCACTGCCACAGGGCTGGAGTCAGGCTGAGCAATGCTGGTTTTTCACTCCCTTCCCATTCTAACAGTGCGGGAGCCCTGGTTTGTAGGAGCATTGGGGGTAGCACGGTGGGAATGGATGAAGATGAGAGATCTCTGGAGCCAGGGCTGGAACTTGGGGTTTATTGCAAAGGGCCTGGGTGCAGGGCCCTGCTGGGAGCTGCCAAACACAGCTCAGAGCAGGGCCCAGAGAAGAGAGGGGGAGAGAGGATGGGAGGGTACGAAAGTAAAAGCATAAGAGAGTAAAAATGGGTAAGAGAGTAAGGTTCCCGTTACAATACCATAAATCTTCTTCTGTGTTGAATATTCTAATTCTCACTAACCAATCTAGTCCAATATACAAGTCCTGTAGCATTTCCATACAGCCTATAAGAATCATTACATTACCACACTGAGTTGCATTTTAAACCCTAAAAACTCCTCTTTGGGCCCCTTCTGCCAAGCTGGCAGGGTCTGCTCTGACCCTTGGGCCTGTCTGCAAGCAGAGGGTGTTGTTTCATCAAAAGGGGATCACCTTCAGCTGGCCACGCCATTGTTTTCCAGTTGTTCAGTAACTGAGGGATCTCAAAGCTTGCTTTCATTTCAATCTCACTTATAGTTTCTATATTCTCAAAATCTTTTGCCAGGCAATCATATTGATAAGTCCTTCCTGTTTCATCTTCCCCAACACTGGTTCATGGCTACAAACCACACCCAGTTTCCATCTGGGCTGCCTGGGAGACAGAATAGATCCAAGTCTAAATCTACAGCAACTCCAGCCTCAGCTCAATCCCTTTCCTGAATGTTTCTCCTTCTCCTGTCTCTGGGTGGGACCTGTCAGCAGTTGCCACAATCCCTGCTTGGTTCCAGCAGCTGACAAAGCTCCCTGTATGGGGCCCTCAGTAAATTACCCACTGGGTACATTAATTAATTGTTGGGGTACACAAAACAGAGAGTACTTTGGACCTTATTAGCAGAAGAGATTTGACAAACAAAATGCCTTGGCAAGAGCAAACAGAACTTTGAAGATTCAAAATGCAAGAAGATTCCGAGAGGTTTACCAAAAAATGAAAATTACATCAAACTTATACATACATTTTAAACATGTATAAGTTTGTTTATGTGATCTTTAACCCAATCGTTGTAGTAAAGCATTACTAGTGTCCCTAAAATAGTGTATAAAATTTGTATCCCACAATAAAATTGGATTCTTTGACCACCTCAAAGTGTTCCCCATCTCTTCTTTGCTGATAATTAATAAGCTCTGCTTTATGCATTTGAAGAGGAAAATAAAAGGCCCTGGCAATTTGCTCCCCCTTGAATGCTCTGTTACCCTCCAACAGAGACTGATGGGCTGGGAGAGCATCTCAGTGCACTAAAACCAACTTTCAGCAGCTCCTCCAGGGGTGGGCTTTCACCAGCAGCCCCCCTTTGGTCCCTCACTAATGCATCATCTCACACTGAGCAGCAGAATTTGGAAATTCAGAGAAGCAGAATTCAGAGCAAGAGGCTGCCTGGGATTGGTATGGACCTAAAGACAGCAATGTTCTGGCTGGTGAAACAGCATCCTGGCCATTCCTGGGGAGAGCACACTGCTCCTACCTGGCACCTGCCAGCTGCTGGTGAGGAGCAAAAACAACTGCATGAGTTGCTTGAGCTGAAATAAAATCATATATCTATAAAAAATATATATGATTTATATATGGTATATATGTGTATACACATATATGGGACTGGGCACCAAGTTGCATTTGCAAGAGTCAGATATTGGTTCTGAGAGCTGTGTGAGGCTCATGTCACAGTGTCAGTGACATGAACAGTGTCAGTGACATGAACAGTGCCCCTGATTCACACTAAGGCAAAGCAGAATCTTGGTAAATTGTCTCTGTTAGACAGATTTTCTTATTTCAGGCTCCCTGTGCTCACACTCTGCCTGTTCCAATTCCTTGCTTTGTTCCTTTTGCTTCTGGTCTCTCCTTGTCCCTTCTCAACCCACCCATTCCCTTCTCCCTTTTCCCCTCAAACCAGGAGCTGTTTTGGAATATGTCAAACACATTTTTACCCCTCCCTCGTGAAGATGAGGACTTTACACACATTTGCAAGAGCCAGCACTTAAAATAAGACCTTATAATCAGAGTGATGTTTACATCTCCTGGCAAAAAGCTCTTTGGAACAGACACCCCAGGGCACATTCAGAAATATTTGTTGTTTCTTTAGCCATGCACTGGTTCCTGGATGCATTGAGTAATTTGAAAGCTTTTTTCTTGTTTTCATTTTTTCCCCACCACTTTAGCTTTTTACCAACAGGAGCCTGTATTGGAAATGTTAAGATGTGCACAATTGACTTATTTGTGCCCCGGGCAATATTTGCATTAGAGATATGACAAATTGCCTGTGTTGTTTAGGGGTCTTACCTGTCCTGATGGGTTTTTTGATGCCCTCCATGGCAGGATCAGCTTCCTGAAAGAGAAGAAAGAGTAGAGATGGATTATTCTGGGATTCGGAAATACCCATCTTGTGTGCAACTGTGGATCTGAAACATTTCTGTTTTGTTCTAACATAGAAAAATCGACATTTTTTACACAGCCAGATCCTTCAGTGCAAGTAAAAAAATTATGTGGGTTCTGTTATGGCTGTTTCAGAAGGACAAATCCTAAAAATCCCTGTCTGTGTCTTGCAAGGCTTGGAGAGAATAGGACAGAGTGGGACTGGACAACCAGGAGAGCCAAATGCTGGGAAAGATCATTAAAGCCCCAAACAGGTCTGAGCATGACAGTGATGTCCTGTCTCACTTCTCCTCCTACTTCTTGCTGAGATATAAAACCAAGGGTGAAAATGGCACAGGAAATTCTTCTCAATCAGCATGACATGAGAAATTCCCAGAAAATCAGCTCCAGGGGTGAAATGCAGCAGGATTCATCACATGACACCTTCCTGTCACCCAAACACACACCCCAGAGCTCCTGGCACCTCATAAAAGCCCTCAAGGGGCAAAATGTTCTCCCAACAGCTGAGGAGAGCACTGGGAGCTCCTTCTTGCAGTAAGGTAGAAAAATTATGAAGAAAAGGCTCATAAAATTAGGCCTGTTATAAGAAAAAATATAAAGAAAAACCTCATAAAATCAAAAATTATAAAGAAAAAAAGCCTCATAAAATAAAAAAATTATAAAGAAAAGCCATATAAAATTAGGCCTGCTCCAGCTGGCCTATCATTTTTTCTAAGTCAAGCCAGCACTGTGCAAGTTCCCATGTGAAAGCAATCCTGGTGTGAGCAGTTCATTAGCATAACAATCTGTTCCTGGGTAAAAAACAACTTACACCTGCATAAACTTTATATACTTGATATATTTTAAATATTTTATATATATATAATATATATATAATAAATAATAAATATACAAATATATATTTATATATTTAATATATTTTATATATTTATATATAAATAAATATAATTATATATTTATATAAATAAATAAATAAATAATATAACATAAAGTTTATATACTGTTAGAAAAATGAAACTATCTCTCACAAAGAACTTTTCCCACACACCGAGGGTTGGAGTGACCAATCCATACAGGGTAACAACTTGTTACTGACCAATAAAGTGACTGGCAAGAAAGCTCCTGACCAATGGGAGTAACACACAAGGTCTGTAAAACTGTATAAAAAGGAGTTCTGTGAATAAAGAATGGGCTTTTTCCACCATGAAGAAAATGGAGTCTGTGGGATTTATTCCCACAGTTCCTCACTGTGTGTCACATCCCTTCAGTGTCACCCTGGGTGATCCCACAGGGATTTCAGTGACAGGGAATGGGCTCTGCTCAGGCTGGGCTGAACCAGCTCCTCTTACCTGGCTGCAAATTACCTGGGCTAATTGTGCAGGCTAATCACGCCAGGTCCAGTTTAGCACATTGGAAGGGATCCATTAGGATCATTAAGTCCTTCTCCCTGCTCCTCACTTACCTAAAATTAAACCACAGGACCTAAAACCTCTCCCAGCTGCTCTTTGAGCCCTGTCAGTGACCCACCCGAGCACTTCCCTGTTCAGTGACCCACCAGGACATGCAGGAAGGAGAAATTTGGGAAGCTCTACCAGCTTTAAGACAACATCTGATATCTCCTGGGAGAAACTGGGCACTGCTGTGATGGGAATGGCTTCATCCATAGTGGTGTTACAGCACACACACCTCACTTCTGTGTGAGGAGTGGATAATGGGTGCTGTGGGGAGGAGGGAGGTGGTTGGACAAGGAGAGAAGCTGTGCTGGGTCTGTTTGTGGTACTTAATGTTCTAATCTTAAATGTTTGGGAAGGTTTTTAATTAGATTTTGGCTTCGTGTGGCCACGTCTTGAACAGCAGTGGAGCGTGGAGCTGCATCTGCTCCCAGCAAAGACTTGTTATGCTTTGGTCTGGTGCCAAATGCTGTGTCCTGCAGAGGTGGCAGAGCTGCTCCCAGGGGACTGGGCAGTGACAAGTTAATGGTTGGACTCACTGATCGTTGGGCTCTCTCCCAGTTTGGATGATTCTGTGATGCTCCAGGAATTTGGAGATCTGTAATTTGGTCATTTTCTCTCCCCACACCTGTGTGAGGCAGGGCAGAGTCACCTGCTGAGCCAATATTTCTCCAGGTGACCTTCCTGAGCTGAGCGGGGAGGTGCTGGGCAGCCGGAGAACAGGAACCCAGAGATGGAATTTGAAAAAATTGAGATTTCCAAGCTTTTTGGCCCTGACACAACATCCTCCTTTGGGAGGTCTCATGGATCTCATCATGTACCACTAAATGTTAAACTGAGCAGGGTTTGGGCTGAAAACACTCCCAGGAATCTCTGCCAGGACCTCTCAGCCCCTTCCCTTGCCCCTGCCCTGGGCTGTTGTCTCACACACACTCAGGGCATGGGGAAGTGTTGCTGTTCAGTGCAATATCTGAACATTCCTGCCCTCTGTGGAGAATTTTAGGATATTTTAGGTGACAGAAAAAGGGGGCTCTGCCCCCAGTGAGATTGCACTCAATGAAATCAGGCAGCCAGGGAGGTGTTTGCCTTGCTGGTGGCTCAGAGCCTGCTCTGCACTCAGGGCATAAAACCAAAATTAAAATGGACTAAAGGCATTGTGTTCTCACCTGGGAAGGCTCCCAGCACATAGCAAAGCAATTTATTTTAGTGACAATTGAGTAGATACTGAAATAAACCTTTAGGACTTCCTTTGATATATTACTGGTATTATTTTTTTCTTTTCCAGCAGCAACAATATCACATGTAATGCTGTCATTTGGAATGCAAAGAGGCACACAGGAGGAGCCCAAACAGATTAAATTCCACAGTGCCAGCTAAGAAAAAATTCAAGACAACAAATTTCACCCAAATTTCGTCTGGAGCGATCTGGGGGCTGGTGATGAAAGAGCTCAGTCTTTCCTCAGCAAGCAGAATAACTTGAGTTTGCTTTATTAGAGAAAATGATAATCAGGTGCCAGTGAAAGTGATTTATTTCTTCTTTCTCTTAATCATTTTACAAGAAGCTTTCTCAAGCTGAGGCAGAATAGAGGGTCATTCTAAATTCCTGGGTCACAACAGTGAATATTCATTGAACCAGACACCTCTGACCCCTGTGAGGGTGGGCAGGCCCTGGCACAGGGTGCCCAGAGCAGCTGTGGCTGCCCCTGGATCCCTGGCAGTGCCCAAGGCCAGGCTGGGCAGGGCTGGGAGCAGCCTGGGACAGTGGGAGGTGTCCCTGCCATGGCAGGAGGTGGCTGGGATGAGATTTAAATCCCTTCCAACCCAAACCAGGCTGGGATTGTGTGAAGTCTTTATCTACTCTAGAAATCCAAGGAAATTCCCCCAGACCGGTGCCTGTAATGGGTCTGGGCTCAGGTCACTGGGCCAGGGCTCTCCAGGATCATCTCCTCATGGCAGCTCTGTGGGCAGGAGCTCTTTGGTCCCCTGCCCTCAAAGGAAATGCTTCAATTCCAAAAGAAGCCCCAAGGCTCTCCTGTGTTTCTGCCCAGCCTCTCACCACCATGATTTCAGCAGGATTTTCCCCATGGAAAGGGGGCTCAGGCCTTAGCAGGGGCTGCCCAGGGAGGTTTGGAGTGCCCATCCCTGGAGGTGTCCAGGGAAGGGCTGGAGGTGGCACTCAGAGCTCTGGGCTGGGGACAAGAGGGGATGGGGAACTGTTGGGGAAGATGAAACAGGAAGGACTTATCAATACGATTGTCTGGCAAAAGATTTCGAGAATATAGAAACTATAAGCGAGATTGAAATGAAAGCAAGCTTTGAGATACCTCAGTCACTGAACAACTGGAAAACAATGGCGTGGCCAGCTGAAGGTGATCCCCTTTTGATGGAACAACACCCTCTGCTTGCAGACAGGCCCAAGGCTCAGAGCAGACCCTACAGCTTGGCAGAAGGGGCCCAAAGAGGAGTTTGTAGGGTTTAAAATGTAACACAGTGTGGTAATGTAATGATTCTTATAGGCTGGATGAAAATGCTACAGGATTTGTATCTCAGACTAGATTGGTTAGTGAGAACGAGAATATTCAACACAGAAGAAGATTTATGGTATTGTAACGGGAACCTTGCTCTCTTACCCTTTTACTCTCTCACCCTCTCGTCCTCTCTCCCCCTCTCTTCTCTCAGGCCTGCTCTGAGCTGTGTTTGGCAGCTCCCAGCAGGGCCCTGCACCCAGGCCCTTTGCAATAAACCCCAAGTTCCAGCCCTGGCTCCAGAGATCTCTGCTCTCCATCCATCCCCACCGTCCTACCCCCCAATGCTCCTACAGGGAACAGGCTGGATTTGATGATCTTGGAGGGCTTTTCAATGGTTCTGGGATTTATTCTGGGTATGACCCAGCTCTGGCTGGGGAAGATTTTGGGGGCACTTCCTCCTGAGGTGCCAGGAGACAAAGGTTGAAGCTGGACATGAGAAGTGCAGAAGGCAGAGCACTGTCCCCACTGCCCCTCATCTGATAACAACCCTCACAGGAAACACAGTGAAAATCAGTTTTCCTGTGCTGACCAAAGCTGTCAAAGTGGCACTTCCAGACAGCAGGAGACTGTCCCTGCACAGAACACCCACAGCAAGAGCTGGGCCAGGGCAGTTTTCTCCTAAATTGCCTCCCTGGATTTCCTGTAGCGCTCAATGAGTTAGAATTCTGCTTTTAGAGGAATTTTCAGTATTTTTATTTTATTTTTTAAAATTTTATTTCATTTTCCTGTCTGTCAGGGTTGCCACAAGAGGGGGCACCCAGGGCCAAAATGAGCTTTTAGGAGACATAAAACCCCAATAAATAGTGCAGAATTGTGCTGGCTGCTGTATGAGTCATTCACAAATCTACTTCTAAAGGTTCTTAACAGCCTTAAAGAGCAGATCAGCAAATAGAAAAACCTGCTCTGACCTTTAGTATTTGCCACACTGCTGATAAAAGATTTTCCCCACACAATTTAGAGGTTCTATAGATGAAGTCTACAAAATTCAGAGCAGTGATGGACTAACCCAGATCATGGACTCTGGACATCCACACAATTTGTTAATGGGAGGTCCAAGTGTCTGATGAACCTTTCTGTACAGCACCAGACTTCTGAGGGTCTGTGTCCCTTAAAATGACATTTTCCAGCCCTTCCTGGCCCATTCTCTGTCACTGGTTTGCCATGTCTCTCTCTATGCACACAAATATCTCCAGAGGTGGGTATATACACCTATATCCAGCAGAGAACGCAGCAGGCACAAGGGTGGAAGCTTTAACACACTTACAAACAGTGTTAAGAAGAAAAATGATGGCTCCAGACCACCTTACAGAGACTGTGCTCATTCCAGAGGAAAATTGACTCACTTGTGCAAGATCAACAATGGCCTGAAGCCAAGTGGTTCTGCAGATGAAAGCTGAAGGAATGAACTGACTTCAGCACTGCCAATAGTTCCAAAAAAAGAGTTTAGCTCTAAAATTGACCCTTCCCAGATATGGCACTAACGTGCTGTGCCACCCTTCTGAAAAACAAGGCGTAAAGGAAATTTCTTGGGGTGCTGGAAAGTGGGGAGGTGTGATAATCTCTCTTAGAGGTGCTGTAGGATTCAGAGAAGCAGCTTTGAATCATAGTTGCCTTTTTCATTCAGCCTTTCATGTTGTGTTTCCCTTCTTTGGAGCACTCAGATTGTGGGGGTTGCAAGTGCCTGCTTTCTGCAGAGTTTGATTTTCCTTTTCCAGTCTGTCTTCCTTCAGCTTAAATTAGGCAATTATGAATTCATCAAAAGGCAGCCTGTGATGGGGGCAGGGACAATTCGATTTTGGCACCACAAGTCTCTTAATGCTGTGGCACCCAAGGGTCCAACCCCTGCATTGTGACCCCCAAACACCCCTTGGAAGAGAAAGGGTGAGGAGGAAAAAGCATGAGCAGGGTGTGAAGTTACCCTTGAACTCACACACACAATCCAGCTGGCAACACCTGGAGGGAAAACCTCATTGCCCCAAGGAGATGATGACACAAAATGTTGGTCCTTTTGTCAGAGTTATAAAGGAAATCATGAAGTCAGCTGGTGGTGCTCTGATCCCTACAGGGCTCCAGGGGCTCCCCAGCCCCTCAGGTGTTGGCAGTCAGGGCTGGAGATGCTCAGATTCCCCAAAGATCCTGAGCCCAGCCTCCCTCTGACAGTGCAGCCAAGAGCTGAGCTGTCTTTGGAGCTCTGTCCCACAGAACCAACCCTTCTTCTCTGCTCTGGGACTTCAGGACAGGCACAGATGGGGGATGGCTGTTCTGCTTCTGAGCTCCCTGAGAGCAAAAAACAATCTGGGTTTCACTGCCAAATTCTCCTCAGAGCGTAAAATTGCTGCTTGATTTTATTTGTTCCTCACACCCCTCAGCTTTGTATTGCCTCCTTCAGCCAAGCTTGTTTTCAAAGCAGCTGCAATGGTGTCATCACTCTTTTAAGTCAAAACCTTGGCTCTTTCAGCAATCTTGTTCCTCTGGCAACTCCTGTAACTGCTTTATCCTGATGGAGAGGTGATTTAATGCTTGCTTCCATAATCAGTACAAATGAAAGCCTCATTATACAGCAAAGCTGTGGCAAGTCTGTAATTACCTAGACTGTTATTTTAAAGATCTCCCCTGATAGCCCACTATTTCTCACTTAAAAAGCCCCATGTCTCATGTTAACTGTCCTCAAAGTGCTTCTCTTTTGGGAGAGCACTGATTACAGGTAAATGATTCCTCTCTTGAAGGAGTATCAGTCAAGCCTTCCTGGTTTAATTTCTGGATAATGTGCATACACAGGCACACAAATTGCACAAGGTAAATTTAGCAAGAGAAAATATTGAGTCAAAGGATCATATTTTGTTTTCCATGGCCAGTTCCTCTAGCAGCTCTGTGCTGGAGCTTTCCCTCTGTGAACAGTAGTGGGGGTACCTCAGCACTTTGATTTTTGCAATAAGATTTCAGAGACTATAAAACTTCTAACCTGGCATTTTACCTTGGTGAAGTTGATGGTAATGCCCCTACAAGGTCAGAAATTCACTTTTTATCCTCTCAACCATCCATCTCCACTCTGGCTGTCACTGGTTCCCCATCAACCCCAGATCCATCCAAGAGCAATATTTTATTTTAAGTTAAAGTGACTGTTGATAGAGGGAAGAATTGTTTGTGTGTGACCTTGTGTCACTGATATCCTTTTTACAACTCTGGCTGTGCATTAAAAATCACACCCAAGGCAGGACTGAGGGGACAGGGGGCACGAGGGAGCTCCTGGTCCCCAGCACTGCTCTGGGTGCTTTGGGACAGCTCTGCCTCACCACATCAGCAGGCAGCACCACAGGGTGTCACAGAGCTGTGGCATGTCCCCTGCTGCAATCCATTCCAGAGAACCAGACCAGACCTTCTCAAAGACTGATTGCTCTCCAAAGAACCAGCAGGAGACACGCACCAAACTAGGTGGGACAGAGGCTGCTTGGCTCCTTGGTCAGGAGCCTTCTCTTTCCATTTACAGAGTAGGAGCTGTGTGCCGAGAATAAATTGTCTGTGGAGAAAGGTCCCCTTTCCCTGAAGTTCTTTTATCTGTGTTTCATCTTTCCCCTAATTCATGTGTGTGCGCATTTATAACAGAGGTAGGAACTGTCCTTCTGGCCACAGAATGAAAAGGGGAAGGGAAGGGAAGGGAAGGGAAGGGAAGGGAAGGGAAGGGAAGGGAAGGGAAGGGAAGGGAAGGGAAGAAGAGAAGAGAAGAGAAGAGAAGAGAAGAGAAGAGAAGAGAAGAGAAGAGAAGAGAAGAGAAGAGAAGAGAAGAGAAGAGAAGAGAAGAGAAGAGAAGAGAAGAGAAGAGAAGAGAAGAGAAGAGAAGAGAAGAGAAGAGAATCAATGTCTTACCGTCCTCTGGACGACCAGGACCATGATGGTGGCCAAGGCAAAGACGAGCAACACACCCAGGGTGGCGATGATGAAATACAAACAGACTTTGTTAGTGGCTCCAAGCCTCCTGGAATCAGTGTCTTCATTCACATTCATGGCTGATTCATGCGAGTCCTTCACCTGAGAAAGTGTTTGCTCCTGTTCCTGGCACGTTCTTATATAGCTCTCCAGGCACTGCTGTGTGTCTCCCCTCGGTCAGGTTCAAGTTGCAGCCCATCTCTGCTCCTGGCAGGATTTTCCCCCTTCATCCTGGCTCATGTGATCTGGAAAAAAAACTTCATCACTTGCCGTACAAAGAGAGAGGGCCCCGGGGGCGTGAGGCAGGACGCAGCTGTGAGCAGGGGAAGGAGCTTCATGTTCTTGCTCAGGGATTTCTCCACCGAGGTCCCGCGCTGCAGCCGAGGTTTCTGATGTCACAAGGTGCACAGACACCACGATCCCCCGCCCCGGGCTCTGTGAAAGGGGGAGATATGCAAATTCTCTTTCATTTTATACTCCGTGCAGCTGCAGTTGGGGCTCAGGGAGTCGCCCCGAGCTCTGCCTTCCTGTTGTGCACTGAAAGCTCTGCTGCCTCCCAACAGGGAGCCACCTCCAGAGCTCTGCATCCACAGGTGGCCTTTGGGCAGCCCCACTGTGCCCCGGGGTGCCCCAAGCACAGCATCGCACCCAGGGAAGGGAGGGAGGGAGGAGATGGACCTGCTTTCTCCTGCACCTCAAGTGCTGGGAGCAGTTTTGGGCACCTCAGCAGGACAAGGACATTGGACTCTGAGGGTGTGTCCAGGGTGGTGAAAAAGGCACCAAGGGCAGGACTTATGAGGAACATCTGAGGAGATCTGGTTTTCGAAGGCTGGAGAAGAGGTGGTTGAGGAGGGGACCTCATGGCAGTCCAGAGCATCCTCCCAACAGGAGCAGGGCAGGAGCTGCTGATCTTGGAGTAGGGGAAGTTCAGAGTGGACATTATGGAAAGGCACTCCCCTGAGAGGGTGGCTGATCACTGGAATAGGCTCCCCACAGCACTAACCCTGCCCAAGGGGAAAGGAACCTCTGAGTGACCCTCTTGGTCATAGGAGTTCGTGTTGGGCACTGCTGGGAGGAGCAGGGAGTTGGACTCAATCCTTACGGATCTCTTCCAGCTCAAAATCTTCTATAATTCTATGATTACCCTTATCTGTGGAGGTCTGGAGATATTTGGGTGAGATTTTCATTGAAGAATTTCACAGAAATGTGTCAGAAATAAATTTCTGATGTCGGTGCAAGTTCTGGGCAGAAAGGAAGCGGTGACACTGAAGCAGCTGAATGCAGAAGTTGGGGTGCGCTCACAGAGGGTGTCAGTAATCCCAGGATTATCTGCAGACAGGGAATTCCTGCTCATTTCTATCCTGTCCTGGCCTGGGACTATCACCCTGGCTTTGCACAGAACTCAAGTGAGATTTATCTGGAAACATTCCTACTCTATTCCAGTGCTAAAGGACCCTGCATGTTTCCTGTGGGATGACTCCTGACTTTCTGGCCAGTCCAAGTCAAAAGACACCTGAGTTTTTCTGACAATGCTCCGAGCTGGATGTCCCTTTTTGAATCACATCCATTAAACAAGTTAATTTATTTAATAGGAAAACAAATCCTGGGTTATTTGTCTTGGCCAACCCCAGTTTGATATTACAAGGATATCAGAGAGGACAAAGAGGATCTTACCAATGGTCCATCCAGCTCAGCACCTTGACTTCAGCAGAGAGCAACAAGAAATTCCTTGGGAAGAATATCAGAACAGAAAAACCAGGCATTCACTGAGTGCAAATCTCCAGTTTCCTCTGATTTGGGTCTGTGGCCTCCCAGATAAAAGGCAGAACTTTTCAATTTTAATCCAATTGTTCTTTACACCCCTGACATGGCGGAGTTGTAGCATTTTCCTATCATTACCACTATCTTTAATAAAATCACTGGAGCACAGCACTACAAAGGCTTCTACAAATTTGCAAAGCAGTGTTTTTCACAGCATCCTTTATCACCATGGGAACAGGCACAACCTGTTTTAACCAGAGACAAAGGGATGAGAAAATGGTCTCACTTGGTCAGACCTGGCAGGTTGGATGAGGTGGGTCCTCACCTTCTTGGTGGATGCAAAACTTCTAGACATGAGAAGCAGGGGTTCTAAAATTAATCTGGAAATTAATCTTTATTATAAAGGAAAGATTTACAACTTCTTGCCAGTGAAAGTTCACTTGACCCCTTAAGGCAGCAAGTGCAGAGCAGCAAATCCTCTCTTTAGGAAGCAGCACATGGAGATCCCCTACCAAAGTAATCCCCAGCCCTTCTCAGCAATGTGACAGCTCTGAAATGTAGGAAAATCAAAAATTCTCAATGTGCTGCAGTGAATCTAGAGCAGGCAGTCAGCAACTCCTGCTCATGACTGAGCAGGTACGTCCCTCACTGGGATAGATGATATTGCACAGGATAATGGAGGTGTAGTTTGTGGGATGTCACCTTGCGTGGTGTCATGAGGGTCTCAGCGAGCTCTTAGGCTTTTACACTCACACCTGGACTGCAGGTCAGCTCTTCAAACAGAGAAACACCTGTGCTAAACTCATGTAAGGACAACCATGTGTGATGGCTGCAAAAGGAAAAGAGATCAGTCAATGTCAGTGAGAAAAAACAGGATAAATTTGTGCCAACAAGTGCAATCCAAATTAAACCAGACCTGGTGCTTTCTGAGATAAATCTGCTCAGCCCACGAGCACGGCACTGCAAACCCACAGGGTGAGCTGGAACCTGCTGGGAAGGTCCTAAAATCACAGAATCCCAGACTGGTTTGGGTTGGACGGGACCTTAAAGCCCATCCTGTCCCACCCCTGCCTGGGCAGAGACATCTCCCACTGTCCCAGGCTGCTCCCAGCCCTGTCCTGGCCTTGAGCACTGCCAGGAATGAGGCACCCCCCACTAAATAGAGGGTTTGGAGTCTTCTGTCTATGTTTTCTGGCTTAGAGGTGGTCGCTATTCTGGCCTTGGACATGCCAGGGATGGGGCACCCCCATTAAATATGGGTTTTGGGGTATTCTGGCTGTGTGTTCAGGCTTAGAGATGGTGATGTGCTTTCAAAGATGACAACATCACCCTGTACACCTTTCACACTCTCACCTGCCTGTTGATGCTGATTCCCAGAGCACAGTTTCATTCTTCTGACCAGGATTGCATCAGTTCTCCCCAGCTCTGGTTCAAGAGGTTAAAGAGCAGGTGCTTGCCCCAAAGTTGCATCAGCACGAGCTGTGTCCTCTGCAGCAAAGAGCTTTGCATAAAAGGGCAGGGAGGCAGAAAACAAGGCAACCACAAAACCAGCAGCTCTAATTATTTCTTGGTAGTAGATATTGCAAGTGATTGCCTTTGTCAGGAGAAATACAAAACATCCCAGCCTGTTGTTTGTACTTATTGTTCTGCTCCTTGGCTGAAAGGAAATGAACTCACTGAGAGCTGAGAACCCATCCATGGGGTCACTGGAAATTCACCCTTGACTGAAGCTGTGATAACTGAAACTTTATCAAAGACAATAATGCCCAATTTTTGAGAGATGCGTGGGCACCCAGCTGCCACTGAAATCCAGGGGTGTGAAGAGTGTAGGTGCCTTTGGAGGTTCCTGGGTTCATGTGAACTGTGTCCATTTCTTGTCAAAGCTATCAGCCATATTTACATCCATGTAGGTGACTCCCAGAACCTCATCCAAGATCTAAGAGACAAAATGAACCATCATGTCTGTTTTATTACCCTGAGTGATTCCTGCCATCACCCTAATGGAGGGCCAGTGATAGCAGGGAGGCTGTCAGGCTCCTTATGGAATCAAGGAATCACAGAGAGGTTTGGGGAGGAATGGACCTTAGAGATCATCCATCTTTGCAATGTCACTCTCAGTTTGTGCAGGCTGAACAATTCAATCTTGCCCATTCTTGAATTCTGCCTCCCTCTTACTCCTTTCTTTGATGCCTTTGTGCAAATCTCTTGGGGTTTTTTGGGCACACCACACACAGCAGTTTTGCTGGTGGAAAAGCAGGATTTTCCCCTGCCCAGGAGAGCTGGGCACTGAGATGCCTGAAGGACTGTTGCAGTGTGAAGTAAGTTCCTCCCCCAAGCTATCCCAGTCCCTCCCAGGTGTGGCAATACCTTCCTCTTCCCCCTCCCTTTCTCTCCTCCTAAGTGCTGCCAGTCAATCTTAACATTCCAGCAGGGACCCTGCCTGGTTGGCAGAGGTTCAAAAGATGCCCCCAGTGTCATGGTCATAGGCCTGTCCTGGGTGTCACTCATCCCCTGAGACCTTGCCCCTCCCACCTGGCTGGTGGCTCACCTGTCCCTTCCCTCCCCCTGCCCGGGCCTTAAAACCGACTGCGAGCACGTGTTTCTCTGCTCAATGGAGCTGGTTGCTGGGATTCTGATGCCCATGACCTTGGAATAAAGTCTGGATTAAAAAGCTCCATTGAGTCCGCCTCCTTTTCCTCTTCACCTCGCCTAAGGACTTTCTCCCAGAGGTAAACTGAGTTCCTCCAAGCCTGGGTGGCCCAGCTGCAGCATCCAGCCAGCCAGAGGTGTCTCTGTGGTGAAACCACCACAGCTGCTGTCTCAGGCCAAGCAGCAAGGGACAGAAAAGCCCAGGCACTTTCCATCCGGTAATATTGGAATTTAATTCCAATAAAGGACACTCAAGAGAATCCATCAACACGACTCACTGCAAAAAAAAGTGTTTTTCAGGCAGTTCTACTTTTCCAAACTTTTTCCTTGGATTTTCCACAGTGGAGCCCTGCCAACCCACACAGATCACAGAAGGGTTTGGTTTGGAAGGGATCTTAAAAATCACCTGGTCCCACCCCCTGCCATGGCAGGGACATCTCCCACTGTCCCAGGGTGCTCAGAGCTCCATCCAGCCTGGAATAAGAGGATTTTCAAGATCCTTTGTGGAGGTGTTTGCAGGGGCCCCAGGACAATGGAAGATACGAATCTTGATTCCATGTTTCAGAAGGCTGATTTGTTATTTTGTGATATATAATATATTAAAAGAAAATTATATATTATAACTAAACTAAAAGAATAGGAAAAAGGATTTCATCAGAAGGCTAGCAAGGAATAGAAAGAAATGGAATGATAATAAAATATTTTGACTGACCAGAGAGTCCGAGACAGCTGGACTGTGATTGGCCATTAATTAGAAACAACCACATGAGACCAATCCCAGATGCACCTGTTGCATCCCCACACCACAGCAGCAGATAACCATTGGTTACATTTTGTTCCTGAGGCCTCTCAGCTTCTCAGGAGGAAAGATCCTAATGAAAGGATTTTTCATAAAATATGTCTGTGACAATCCTTTATGTTCAGTGAGAGACCCCAGTGGTTGCAGGGTTCTCTGGCCCCCTCTGAGCTGCAGCTGATTGCACACTCATGAACATGTCAGCACATGTGCAGAGCATTTGATGTGGAAATGCAAAAATCAGTAAATTGAAATCGAGGTGGCTGCAAAACACCCAGAGCACTGCAAGGATGAATCACCTCACTGGAGGCTTTGTTTCCTCTGATGAATCACTGAGGGGTTGTGCTTGAGCTCCACATCTCAGCCCTTGGCCAAGGCTGAAAAAGTTGTTTGGGTTTATTTTTAATTGTGTTTATTAGAATCTCTGTCCATTCACCATGGTCCTGAGCAGAGGAAATGACACTCCAATATCTCATTCCCAACGCTGCTGTGAGGATCCCTTTTTCTGTCGGCACAAAAACTCTCTTTTGAGGGAGATGCTGCCTATCTCCCATCTCTCATCCCAGCCCCTTGGAGGGTTTCCAGGAATAGCAACATTCTTTACTCATTTTGTTTCTCAAGTAAGGTTGCTGGATAAAAATAGACATCAGACAGGAGGAAAGTGAGGGGGAAAAAGGAAGGTTAAAGCTGCCATTGAGCAGTGTTATCTCCTTGGGAAGCTGCAGAGGGTTTATTCATGCTGTGCTGCTGCCTCCTTGCTCAAAAGAATTATATCACTCAGTCTTGTAAGAATATAGAAAATCAGGTGTATTAAATTAGCTGAAAATTGGTTATGGGGAAAAAACCCCCCACCCTCTTGATACTGCAGTGGATGTGCATCATCCATCTCCTTTGGAGAGCAGAGGTGTTAGGAGAGATAATAAAATGTGATAATAAAACAATACAAATGGAACAGTTATAAAAGTGCAATAACTTCCACAAATTTGTCAGAGACAGAGTTTGCTCAGTGGGATTTATTGTCTGCTCAAACACACCCAGCGTCCTTCCCCTGTGGCATCCCCCCAAACTGGGGAGCTGGAAAACCTCTGGTGCCTTTCAGCAGCACTTGAGAGAGTCAATCCAAGAGGAAAACTCATTTCTGGGTATTAAACCCCTCTGTGTTCTGCTTAATGACCAGAAGAAAATAATACATGAATTGCAAAGCTGGTAGAAATGGAATAATTAATATAGTTTAAATTAAAAAAAATGCAGAGTTATTCAGAATGAGATTTTCAGGCACCTCTAGAGATTTCAAATCACTGAGATTCCAGTTGTTCTGTTATAGAACACCAGAAGAACATTCATTTCCCACAAGGATCTCATAATTTCTTGAAAACCAGGCTATTTCTCTGTGATTTCAGCAGCATAATAAAAATATTGAGCCATACAGAAGTACATTCAGACTCTCATGAATACTCTGGGATCTAATTAATAAAAAAAATAGAAGAGGATTGTATCCATTTCAAGTTCATTAAGAGAGAGAAAAAGAACATTTCCATTTGCTGGTGTGAGTGTGGCTCCTATAGTCTCTGGAAATCTTGGCTTGAGAAAATCCATGAGGTGGATTTGGGTCAGGAGGAGGAAGTGCTCATGTATGGATTTGGGTAGCAGGAGGAAACAAGCACTGGAGCCCAGGGGTGTGGAGGGAAAAGCTCAATTTCCAGAGTGCTGGACAGGGGCAGTGACATTGGGACAGTGTCACACACACCCCAAACAGGCACAGAGAGGCAGCAGCATCACAAAAGCATTACTGGAAAGGACCTTAGCCACAAAATCTGCAGGAGAATAACAGGATTTAAGCCAGAAAGGGCTTTTTAGATCATGTAATTGGACACACTATTCAGGAAAGGGCACAGAGTTTTAGCCCAAACCCTGGAAAATGAGAATTGTGCTGAGCATCAGGTGGGGGCTGAGCTGCAGGGCAGGGTCAGGCCTGGAGCAGCATCCTGGGGCCCTGTCACCCACCCAAGGGACAGAGTGAGGCTTGTGGGCACCCAGGGGTGGGGATGAGCCGTGGTTTTGAGGTGAGGATGTTAGCATTCAGAAACACATAACAATGAGAAATGATTACATGGGTGCTTTTATTGAAGGGCTCTGGGTGTCAGGGGGTATGAACCCAAATCTGACTCCGACCACACAGCCGAGATGAACGTGTTTTTATATTGTATAGTTATATAATGTTCATGTTAATTATTAAACTTATATTGTTCTATTGTATACATAGATTTCAGCTTTGTTCTATTGTATACATAGATTTCAGCTAACATAGCCCCCCTTTGAATTTCCAACATAGTTTCTCATGATTCTTCTTATGGTTATATAATAATTATATTTAATTACTAAACATCATCACATCTAACAATTATATCATTTATCATGCTGCTTACGCAGGTGCAGTTGATCTGGGGAAAGCACAAAGTCTAACATTTCAGAGTCTATTTTAATATTTTCCCAGGCCCCACTATCAAGGACACTGGGAAGGGCAGCTTGGGTGTCTTTGGGATCTGAGGGTCTGGGTTAGGACAGGCAGGGCTCTGGAATGGTTCAGCTGTAATAATCAGATTTTCCCCCTGTGTTGGTATGAAATATTAATCATTGGAAAGAAGTGGAACTATGAGCTAAAGGTTGGTCAGTCTGATTTAGGGAATTGTTATTTCTGTTCCCTGTGCATAAGGGTTGGAAGCTTTTGATAAAAGAGAGATGAGAGATCTGAGGTGAGATTGAAAAGAGCCAAAGCTTTCTAGGGACCACATCATCTCTGGTTAGACTTCACTGGGAGGTCAGAGTTACCTCACAGCTGAATTCACCTGGCTGCATGAGGTACCCAGGCTGGAAATAAAACCCTTCCTCCCCAAAAGCTGGCATTCAGCATTTGACAGCTCTTAAATCTCCCTGTGTCCTACAAACAGGGTCTGCTCAGCGTGGCATTCATACACTGAACCCTACTGGGAAATAATATGAGAACCACTGAGAAATCAAAGTTTCACTAGCTTGAGATGCAGTCTGTACATCAAGGGAAGTGCAGAATGTGGGGTGAAATGTCTATTTATAATTCTGGCAGGTTGAAAGGCTTTGTTGGTTCACCTTTCTCAAATAAGAAAGCTCCATCACTCTTCTGCTCAGGCAAGAAACTCGTGAAGTTGTTTATTTTTTTTCCATCCCTATAGGGCAAATAAGGAAAGATCTTACAAAATTCCCTCTGTAGAGTGCCTTGGGTGCCAGGGCCACCTCCTGTCCCTCAGTCTGGGGGTGGAATTATCCCCACAGCAGCCTGCTGAGGTGGGTCAGTGCTGGTGTTCCTCCTCTACCTCCCCATTAAAGGACAGAAATGAAGCATCAGAAGTTGAAAGTGTCTCTGTTTCACCTCGGGGTTACAACACAGCTGTGCCCTCCAGTCTGAGGACCCTCTTTAGGTGTTTGTGCCCCTAAAGGCTCCCTGAAGCAGTCCCTGAGACTCTGGGGGAGCCTTGGGGGATGCCAAGATTGGCAGCCATGACAACAACAGCCATGACTGCCAGGGCATCACCACTGCCTGTTCATTTACATGAGCCACGAAATGTATAAAATCACAGGAGAATGGAAGAGAAAAATGAAAATATTCAGCCTTGAGTGACAGTTTTGTTTGTCTCTACAGAGGTATTTATTTGTCAGGTAAAATCCTGCATCTGCCAGCATTTTCTCTGGAACAGTTACCCTGAAATTACTCCAAAGCCTTTTCAGAGCTGTTTTTCCTAGCCACAAGAAGGACACATCCACTCTGCATCCTGTTTGGTTTGCCCTCTGTGGAATTAAGTTTGACATTTTCCTTTGATTCCAATCAGGGCACACAAAAGCTCTGTGCATTGCCATTGATATCACATCATTTCTACTCCAGTTTCTGTTGAATTAATGAAACCCCAGAATCTTTGCAATGTCACTCTCCAGTTTGTGCAGGGCTGAACAATTCCAATCTTGCCCATTCTCGAATTCTGCTCCCTCTTACTCCTTTCTTTGATGCCTTTGTGCAAATCTCTTGGGGCTTCTCGGGCACACCACACACAGCAGGTTTTGCTGGTGGAAAAGCAGGATTTTCCCCTGTCCAGGAGAGCTGGGCACTGAGATGCCTGAAGGACACTCAAAAGAACCCATCAACATGAGTAAGGAAAAGCATTTTTCTGGCAGTTCTATGTCGGAATTCAGGACATCCCTCTGGCTGCCCTGGATGGCTCAAACCCCTGCCAGGGGGCTCAGACACCTTGGCACAGAGCCCAAGACACCTGTGACTTTGATTATGACCCATGGAAAAATTTACCAACCTTATATGAGGATCTGCAAGCCACGAAAGTCTAAGCAGAATAATAGTTTGTCACCGGGTGAAAATGTAGAATTTTGGAGTTTTTAGAATGGGGGTTCAGGAGGCAAGATGGAGGAATCTGGGTGTGTCCAGCCTTTCTCCTTCTTCTTCTTGGTCTCCATCTTCTGCTGTGATGTTGGCACTTTTGAATTGGTTTAAGGTAGAAACTCACTGTCTAACATAGGTGATAGGTATTGGGAAGTTATTGTAAATATTGTACAAGTAGTTTTTAGTATAAAAAGATAACACTGCCCCTGAGGACAGGCCGTGTGCCTCTGTCTGACCTGCTGGATGGACCCTCGGCAGGCCAGGAGAAAGTATTTTAAAGATAAGAAACAATAAACAACCTTGAGAATGAGAACAGGTTTGGAGAGTCAGCAGCAAACACCACCCAGAGCAACTCAAGGTGATGCTGAACCTCCGTGAGCAAACCCTGGCCTGCGGTTTCATGCAAAGCCCTTTTCCTTCTTTTACTCTGTGTGGGTTCATGCCCCCTAAATTTCGCTCTCAGTTTCAGGTGTGAATGAATTCAATATCTTCAGGTTGTGTGGAGTTAAGAGAAACTCCCCAGTTTTGGACTGGTTTCAGTACAAACCTAAGCAAAACCACAGAATTGCTCATGGTCTCCAGACCAACCATGCAGTTCACCTTGTTTTTTGGGGGTTTTATTATGAAAAATTTCATGGAGTCTGAAATAGAATAGACACAAAGCTTTGAATTTTGGCCTGTCCACTTTGGCCTACTGGGAATATAATAGTTGGTGATGGAAATCTTTGCTGGACAAGAGACATTTCTGTGCTCCCCAGTTGGTTTTAAGTGAAAATTGATTGATTTATTTGCCCTTCTTGGGTCCTGAGCTTTGAAGTTGGTTTTGGCCCTTGCTTTGGTCTTCTTAGTGTCGTTTTAATCCATGTCTGGAATATAAAAAATCATGGATTCTTCTCATGGTGGGAAATCAGTGCAGGCATGGCATAGCCAAGCCTATATCTTCCACATTTCAGGGTTTAAAGAGATTTAGAAAATGCTGAGACTCTGCTGTTTTTCTCCCTTACTGATTAACAGGAGATTCTTCCAGGGGAGATTAAAACTTGGATAATTTCTAAGTCAGGGAAATGATCAAGCACTTGGTAACGCAGAGTTTCACACCTATGTGAGTGTGGCGTGCATGAAAGACAACTTCAGCCTTGAATTTGTGACAAACAGCAGAGAAATGAAAACACAAGTGAGATGGAGGATGGGCAATACTGAAGAAAATTTGTAGAAATTTGTCTTGAAATATATCTCATTTTTAGTGATACACAAGCAGATGTGTGTATTTTTCCTGGGTACACTTTCAAAGGCTGTGTCTCACCTACTGAGCCAATTCTGTCATCCAGGATACATCAGAGCTAATCCATTCTGCTGAATTCCTTAGGAATTGCCTTACTGAGCACAACTGAACCAAGAAACAACTAGACTGGAAATTTCATTTTAGAAGACAGCCAGGTTTCAGCTCAAAGCTTCCAGTCAGGATGGACGGGCCACTTCTTCCAAGGAGTCACAACAATGTTTAACTAACTCCAGTCTAATGGATTTGCTTCTCTTTATTGATGGATTGACAGAGCCAAAGAGAAAAGAAGAAAACCTTGTGAATAATTTTCCCTCAGCTGTTGTTAACTCATATTTCCACCAGTAGAACTTTCTTTATTTTACCTTAATTCACATGAACCCAGGTTCAGATTTTCTTCTTTCCCCCGCTGGAATAAATAAATTAATAAACAAACCAAATTTGTCAATTTTTTCTCAGTAAAGATATTTTCTAGACTTCAAACCATTTGTTCACTCCTGCTTCTGTTGAGCAGGGAAAATCTGTACCCAATTTCCCCTGCTCAACAGAGAGAGTGACTTCTCAAAACACGTAGGATGGGAAAATGCAGCTTCAAACAGTGTTTTGAATGAATGAAATAAAAACACAGCAAATAATTGAAACGTTTGAGGCATCCACTCAAATGCAAAAAAATATCCCCTTTCTGTGTGGCCACTGCTAAATGTAACGAGGCAGTTTCAGGATGTGTCTTGATATTCTGTTTTTGGTTGGTTTGCTTGGGTTTGAACTATTTTCTAGAGGAGGTTGGCCCGTGGGAAAAACCCAGACTGGGAGGAAATCTGGTTTCACCTCTGGTCCCTGCCCAGGGCTTTGTCACGATCCTGTCCCTCCCTGGTGGCTCTGGGAGAAAGGAGCAGGGCATGACCTAGGAGGGTGTCAGCATCCCTTGGAAGTGGAGCATCATTTTAGAGGAGATATTTAGGACTTTGACTCGAGTTTCTTAGGCCAGAAGCCCAAGGGAAAAGAGTGGGAGAGAAGTAATGATCAGTCTACGAGGAAAAACTGCTCTTTTATTGCTGCCCATTGTTTCAAACACATGCATTTTAGATAGAAAGGCAATCAATGCTACGTACATTCCAAATATAACGGTAAAATTCCTGACTAACTACATACCAGGAGCTCCCAAATCATTAAAATTAAAGGTTTGAGCTCACTAGGAATATTCACCACTTGAAACATTTACCTGATTATGGGATGGAGCAGCATATCTCATTTAAGGGAAGCTTTTGAGAACATATATTTTAACATTTTCTTCAAGAAATAGGAAGTAGGAAACTGAATGCAGCACAGGACTCAGGACCACCCAAGGGTAGAAAGAATGATAGAAGCAAATGTATCTGAAAATAAAATCTTAACTCTTCCTCCTACAGCTTAACACTTAAGAGCCACCAAGATGTGCTTTGCACTTTTCTGCTGCTCCATGAACACCTTGGGGAGGGAGATGTTTGAGCCCAGCTCTGAGCAGAAGCCCCTGATAATGATAATATCTACGTGTCTAAATCCAGCTATTTTCACCCCACAGCTCAAATCCTGCTAGAAGCAAAATCTTCTTGATTTTTTACCATTTTGCAGACAGAAAACCTCAGGCAGGGGGTGGAGAAGTGAAAAATGGAGCAGAGACTCCCTAAAAGCTTTTCTGGATGAATTGGACAAGTGAGGTCTGTGGAGCTGCAGTGGGGCTCTTCCCTGAATTCCAAGAGGATCATGGGGCAGAGAAAAGCTCCAGGAGCACTTGTGGCAGGGGGTTGTCCCTGTTGTCCCAGCTGAACCTGGCAAGGAATGAGGGAGGGATGTGGTGAAGATCATGAGGAGGTGGTGGTGTAGGTTGTGAGAGAACATGAAGCAGCTTCGACATGAGCAGACGAAACTTCACATTTGGAATTTCAAAAAGTCAACTCGACATTTCTGCTGTAGCAGATAAACATCTCAGTCTCTTTTATGGCTGGGAATCATCTTTTTCTGTTTATAAATAGAAAAAATACACAACAAGTTACCCGGTGTTATTTCCTCTGGGGCTTTTTGGGGGTGGATATCTGTGGGTGCTAGAACAGCCCACAGAGAAGTTGTTGTTATTAATAATCAATGTGAAGCAGGGGAGGGCAGGGGCTGAGGCTGACATGAGCCAGGTTTGGCTCACCACAAACCAAATATAGGTGAGGGAGGGATGGCACAGCCACGCTGCTGCTCTGGGGCTGTGATTATTGGACACAGTCTCAAGCTGCATCAGGGGAAATACAGGTTGGATATTAGGAGAAAGTTTTTTTACAGAAAGAGTGATAAAATTCTGGAATGGTGTCCCAGGGAGGTGGTGGAGTCCCCATCCCTGGGTGTGTTTAACAAAGCCTGGATGTGGCGCTGGGTGCCAGGATTTAGTTGTGTTAGGTCTGGGTTGAACTCAATGGTCTTGAAGGTCTCTTCCAACCCAGTGATTCTGTGATTCTGTGAATTGCTGCTTTGTGATATTATTTATATCCCTACCAGCATTTTGCTTGCCAAAAGACACCTTAGGCAGATGCATGAAGACTTGAAAGCCTCGAAACTAGAAATGAGCCATGAAGGCATTGACAAGCAGCTGGCCAGGGTGAGCAGAGCCCTTGAGGAAGTGTTTTAGCCTTGGCAAAGCCTTGCTGGTGTCATGGTGCCAGCCAGCAATGGACAGCTGTGGGCTGGGGTGCTGCACAAACACACTCTGAGGAAACCTTGGTGTGACCGTGTTCACAGGGGTCTGAGGATGAGGGAAGAGATGAGGATCTGACTCCATGTTTCAGAAGGTTTGATTTAGTATTTTATGATATATATTATATTAAAACTATACTAAGAGAATAGAAGAAAGGATTTCATCAGAAGGCTAGCTAAGAATAGAAAAAGCAGGAATGATAACAAAGGCTTGTGTCTTGGACAGAGAGTCTGATCCAGCTGACTGTGATTGGCCATTAATTAGAAACAACCACATGAGACCAATCCCAGATGCACCTGTTGTATTCCACAGCAGCAGATAACCATTGTTTACATTTAGTTCCTGAGGCCTCTCAGCTTCTCAGGAGGAAAAATCCTAAGGAAAGGATTTTTCAGAAAATACCATGGTTACACCTGGGGTGTGCAGCCTGGTCAGGTGGTGCAGAGGCTGATGGGGAGGAGAAGCACAGCACATTTATCAGGGTTTTGAGGCTCTGTGAGCCAGTCTGGAGTGCAGGGACTGTTCTTATTCTCCTGGAGCATCCCCGGAGTGGGCAGCAAAGCCTTCAGTGCTGGTTCTGCAGGGGATGGATCTGCCCTTGGGGGAGGGCAAGAGAAAAGCTTTGGAGTTGGGACTCTGAGGCACCGAAGGCATTTCTGCATGCCCAGGTGGGCTGTGACCATGGGGGGACAGTCCCAGCAGCTGCCAGCTGGTAAATCTGTGCCAGCTGCACCAGCAAAGCCAAGATAGCCTAAACCCTGTGTGTGCTGTGGCATTTGGGATGTACTGGGGGCACATCTGGCCAGTGAGGCTTTAGAGTGACCTTCAGGGCAACCTCAGCCATCAAATCTGAACCCAGCTGGAGCTTCTCAGGGTGCCCAGAGCAGCTGGGGCTGCCCCTGGATCCCTGGCAGTGCCCAAGGCCAGGCTGGGCAGGACTGGGAGCACCTGGGACAGTGGGAGGTGTCCCTGCCATGGCAGGGGTGGCACTGGGTGAGCTTTAAGGTCCTTTCCAACCCAAACAATTCTGGGATTCTATGAAATATTGCAGTGGATTCCCCTCCTCTCAGAAATGCTTTTTCACTAAAAGCAAACTGGATTTTGGAAAGATGATCATTCTGATAAAACTATTCAGAAATAATAATAAAAAAACCCTTATATTTTAATAAGCTTGAAAGACACAAGTTCAGCATTCGGGGAGTAGAATGATTTCATTTTTCTATAAAATGACATTTTGTTTTGGAACTCTTCACTTGTTATTAATTTATTTAGTCAATATATTTATTCAGCTTGAAACTATTGGGAAAATTAAGCCTTTTGATCTATGTTTGCTACATTTAGTGGTGGAGAAAGGGACTTTTTTTGTGATACGTTTCTAGGATTTTTTTTTTGTAAATAGAATTTATTCTTAAGCTGCCTCATTACAAACCAAACACAACAGCTAATTAATTCCTGATGAAATATTTGCATCGCTGGCAGTTTTTCAGTGATAGCAAACTCTGTCAGCACTTCTATTCAGCAATTCAGGAAGCCTTCCCATATTGCCAATCTAATGGATTTTGTAACACTTTGGAAAAAGATCTTTTTCTTTTTATTTTTTATTTCTTGAAGAAACAAAGAATTCCTTAGTGCAACAAGGGCTGGGTGATGATGCACAAGAGGGGACAGGGACTTGCAGGCAGGAAAAATAGGTGATTCTAGGAAGAGGTGGAGAAGGAAGGAGCTGTTGGGATAAGTGAGGATTAGGTGGCTGAAAGATTTAACTTGTGGGTTAAATCTCTCAGCCACCTAAATAAAGGGAATGGGAAGAATGTTGTCATGAAGTTTTCATGGGACCTGGGCACAGGAAAAGGTGCCCATCCTGCAGGGCACTGTCCCAGGGGATGGAGGCAGGCAGAGGTCAGGCAGCTCCAGCAGAGCAGCAAACAAACATTGGTGACTATCCTGAATTTCTTTAGGAAATTCTTTTGGGCTCCATTTTTCTGATTAAAGCCAGCAGTTGGGTCAGGGATTCTCCACACAAAGAGGAATTTTCTATAGGCAGCCTTTGAGACTTCTATAATGTCAAAATTGAAATATTTAGCCTAAATATTTATTTACGAAATAAATTAAATAATTAATTAAATTAAATATTTTTATTTATTAATTTATTTTAGTCTAAATATTTAGCCTGGTGGATAGAGGGCGGAAGGTTAAATTAAATATAGAATTAAATAAATAAATTAAATAAATAAAATATATTTATTTATTTATTTATTTTAGTCTAAATATTTAGCCTGGCCTCCAGCTGAGTGTGCAGCACAAAGGGGAGGAGAGCAGCCAGGTGGAAACCAAAACCACAGAGCACACTGTGGAGCTGCAAGTCAGGGCAAATCCCAGTCAGATGCAGTGTCTGGTGACCTCAGCCAGAGGTTCACTGGGTGCAGCCATTGAAAGGGAATTCATGTGCTGGATTAATTGAGAGGCAGAGGAGGAAATGCCCCAAGAGCTCAGGTTAGCACAGGATACAGTCCTAGACGGCTGCGCAGCCCACAGCCCAAGCTTTCAACACCCCTGTGGTGGAATGGGCTGTGATAGCCATCTCTGTGAGCAAAGAGCTGCCTGCCATGAGATGCTGGGGCTCCAAAACTGGGAGAAAAAGCGTTCAGTGACTCATCAGTTCATTAGAAAAGGAACTTTCAGGTTGACCAAGCCTGTTCATGAATTTGAGTTGGGTTTTGCTGAAGGGTTGAGGTAAAACCACAAGTTTTGGAAGTGCTGAAACATCAGAATTAGACAAGATAAAGCTGTGGCTTAGATCCAAGATTACTTGCTTGGTTTGGCTCTTGCCAAGCCCTGAGACAGATGATGGAGGTATTTTTCCTCATCCATTACCAGGCTGATTAATTTACCAACGGATGCCATAATAACAGATGTAATCTCCTCTCTGAGTAATTCAGAGCACAGATTTGAGCAATCTTCCCCCATCTTCAAGAAATGATGACTGTGACAGCATGCACAAATTAGAATACCATAATCTGAATGAAAGCACAGGAAAATACATGATAATAATTCCATGAAAACTGCAAGCTAAAATTCCCTCCCTGGGACTCCCAGAATGAGTAGATATTAGAGGAGTCTGTGAATTCAGCCACTGATGACCTGGACTCAACAGGAGATCAACAACCCTTTCAATATTAGCTGAGTAAAGATGAAAATGTCTTTGCTTACAGTTCTATCTTTGTTTTATGCCAGAGCAGAAAGTTGTGTTCCATACACACTTAAAATAATAAATAAATAAATAAATACATGCATACATAAATAAATACATATATAAATAAATAAAACCATTCTGAAGCCCAGCAGGGACAGATTGTCCAGAGCCACCTCATCAATGGAGTCACAGAATGGTTTGGGAGGGTCCTAAAAGGATCATCTGATTCCACCCCCTGCCATGGGAGCACTTCCCACTGGAGCAGGGTGCTCAGAGCTCCATCCAGCCTGGCCCTGGACACTTCCAGGGTCACCACCTGCTCTCTTGGGTCCCTGCAAGGAGCACAGAGCAGCTCAAATGTCCATCCACCCCAGTGCACCATCAGCAATAACAGTGCAAGATGCTTTGGGAGAGAGGGAAAACAACAGCTAAAATACAGCAGGAATTCACCTGAGTGGTTCCCGCTTGAGTCCAGTTACACCCTGTGACAGTGATATCCATGATTTAATTGTGCAATGTAGAAAACAAGCATTCTTTTTATTTATTTTAAGTGTTGAAGGGTTTGTTTTCCTTGAGCCTGTCCCCATGCTCCTTAGGTTTGTTGGGTTATGGCCTGGATTAATCTCTGGCTTGCTGCCTCCACTCAGTTAAGGTTTAACAGGGATCTTTGAGATCTCTTCATTTCAAAATCAAGAGAGAGAAATGGAACTTTTCCAGAGGGGATTGTCCAGTTTATTTTATGCCTCTGGTTCATGTCCTGTTCCTCCCCAGAGACTCTGCTGCCATCAGCTTTGGCTGAGAGAGCTCCATGCCTGGGACACTTCAGTGTCTGGGCAAACACAGCCTGGCTGGGCAGGGCAGCACTGCCTGAAGTCTCAGACAAGGGAAAGAAGGAGGAAAATCAGAAGCAAGGTGTGGCCTTGTCTCGGGTCGGCTGTTTGGTCTCTGCCCCGAGATGTGTGGGATGGTTCGGTTCCGAGGCAGCCCATGCAACTGAAGAACGAGTCTGGACTCTTCACTTTTCGGTCTTCAGGTTGTTTACTTTTCTTATCTACAAAATTTTCTTTCTGCCCAGCCGAGATCTGCTCAGCAGGGCAGCCACAGGCACTCTGTTGTCCTTTTACACTACAAACTACCTATAACATATTTACACTTAATTCTCAATACCTATCACCTGTGTTAGACAGTGCACTTCTACTCTAAACCAATCCCAAAGTGCCAGCATCACAGCAGAAAATGGAGAACAAGAAGAAGAAAGAAGAAGGACTGGACATGCCCTGATTCCTCCATCTTGTCCCCATTACCCCTATACTAAAAATCCCCAAATCTATATTTTCACCCTGTGAATACATCATTCTTGCACCATTCAAACCTGTGCGGCTCTCATGTCCTCATGCAAAGCTGGCAATTCTCTGGAAGGATCAAAATCAAGCCACCAGGTGTTCCGGGCAGTATGCCAGGGTCTCCGAGCCCCCCGAAGGGTCTTTGGCAACTCTGGACATCCTGAGTTGTGCTGAGCTCCCACAGCCTTGATATGAATCCTGCAGGGCAGCCAGACCCAGAGAGCTGTGACCCCTGTGGGACAATGACAAAACGTGCCTGAGTTTTATCTTGGAGCAAAAACCGTTAAAAGTGGGCTGGGTGAAGGGGGAAGGTGACTCTGATTTCCAGGATGAAGTAGCTGCAGGACCCTGCCCCATGGGGAGCCAGAGCTGCTCCCCATCCCCTGCATGAGGAGCCAGCAGGGATGCAGCCCTTCCCGAGGCCAGCCTGGCTGGAAGGCACTGAGCAGCTCTGCTTGGCCTTGAGAGGTTATCTGAGAGCAGAAAACTCCAAAATCATGAAGAAAAACTGAAATGAAATGCTATTTGCTCGTTAAAAGAGCTGAGGCAGCTTTTTAGGTTTGTTTTCATTTCAGCGGATGCCAGGTCATTTTTAATTTTGATGTGTGTTCATTCTCCCATCCCTACAGATGCAGGCACAGTAAGAACACACCTCAGGCTGCCTGACAGATTTCTGGTGTGGTTTTGTAAGGTTTCCTGAGAATCAGGGGACATTTCTTGTTTTGCAGCTTCACAAAAACCCGCAAGTGCCTGAGTGCTGTGGCGCTCTAACAAACAGGTCAGTGAGGGGAGAGGTTACCCAGGGGCACAAATTGTGGCTCTGCTCAGCTGCTGGCCCCTGGCACAAACCCACACTGGGGCTCCTGGTGGCCCCTCAGGGGTTGGGATGTGCCAGTGAGGCTCTCCTGGAGCTGTAAGGAGAATGTGGTTTGTATTTACCAGCACCTGTGGCAAATTCATCTCAGAGCCTCCCACAGGGCACCCTGTGTGCACACAGTGATGCAGAAAAAGCAGGAGGAGGGAGCTGTGTCAGATGTTCCCCTGCTGCTGGAGAGTTTAGTTTTGAAAGAAGAAGAAGAAAAAAATACTTTAAGGTACTTTCTGTTGTTTTTTTTTTTTTTAATTTTTTTTTTTTTTTTTTTTTTCACTGAGGACATTGGGTGGAAATTATTACACTGTCTGTGAGCTGAGCTCTGCCCAGCCCTGTGCCAGGAGCAGTGAGGGTGGGAAGGAAGGGGATGGCAGAGCAGATAGGAAGAGGATGATGCTCTGGGCTCTGGCAGTGATTTTCTCTGCTGGTTTGTCTCTCTATGCTCAGCTTTTGACACAGTGAAGTCTAAATCCCCAGGATTTGGTGTGTTTGAGGGGTTCCTGTAGGAAGTGTTCCCCACAATTAATGGAAGAAGAGGAAAGATTAGGAACATTTATTTTATCTTCCTCGCCATGCCCATGTGGACACCTCTACCTGGCTGTGCCGGATAATTTAAATATAGAATTTTTAGATATAGAATTATAATATACTATAATATTATAATATATTATATTAATTAAATAAATAATGAATGGAATATCTAAATAATAAATAAAACAAATAAAGCATTAAATAAATAATAGATACATAGCAAATAATAAATTGATTTAATTTAAATATCAATAGTATAAATATTATAGATATTACGATTTAAAATAATTGTAATTATTAATAGATAATTTTATTTTTATAGTAATACAAGAAAAACTTTAAGGAAATGCTTTTTCCATGAAGAAAACCCTCTTCCCTAAGTGGGAGACAACAAGGAGAATGCAAAATTCCAGAAAGGTGTAGAGCTAATGACACTGGGTGATTAATGAACCAACCCATCTGCCTTGCCCCAACCACAGCACCACACAATAGAGTTTCACTTTCTCCCAGGGGCCTCCCAAACATCCTCACCCTGAGGGCCAGGCTGCTTCAAGCTGATGTTTCTGCACTCAGAGATGGGCTGGGCTCTCACTGGGGAAGGCACTGCTGTAGAATTTCTGATATTTCTCTGTCCTGCATGATGTTTATGCCAGGAGCAGCAGTGAACACAGAAAGGTGTGTTCCATACATAAAATAATCAACAAACAAATAAATGCATAAAATAATGAATAAATAATAAATAAATAATAAATAAATAAATAAATAAATACCTACATACGTATTTAAATAAATGAAACCATTCTGGAGCCCAGCAGGAGCAGATTGTCCAGAGCCACCTGATCAATCAGAATGGAATTACAGAATGATTTGGAAGCCGCCTTAAATGATTCTTAAGCAGCTTTGGAACACTGCAGTGTCTCTTACACTGCAACATGTGAAACAACTCCTGAAATGATGAAAATTTGAAAAATAATCTTGTGACTCTTGCAAGAACTAAGGGTGTAGCCTTCAAATTATGAAAATATAAATCACACTGGTGCAATTTCTTGCTCCCTAGGAGCAAAGTGAGCAGTGAAATGAGAGCTGCCAGGTGTGAAAACTGCCCAAAAATGATCTGATTTTGACAACAGCTCTATGCATCCTGCTGGTTGTAGTCCAATAAACCTCAGAATAATGTGCTGACTATTTTCAGCCCCACTGCAAGTCAAAGGGGAGGTTCTGTATCTAAGAAAGAGCCCTTGAAACATCTCCCCTTGGCCAGGTGGAAATGAAGGCTCCCAAAATGCCAGGTGTGGTCACAGGGGCTGAATGAGAGCCCTTTGTGCCAGCCTTGGGCCTCCCCCAGAGGTCTGCCGGCTCAGACCTGTATGCAGTTTGAAACCATAAAAAAAAGGAGAGAGTAATGGAATAGTAGAGTAATAGAATCATAAAATCCTAGAATGGTTTGGGTTGGAAGGGACATTAAAGCCCATCCACCACCACCACCACGGGCAGGGACACCTCCCACTGTCCCATGGTGCTCCAAGTCTCATCCAGCCTGGCCCTGGACTCTTCCAGGGATCCAGGGGCAGCCAGAGCTTCTCTGGACACCCTGTGCCAGGGCCTGCCCACCCTCACAGTGAGGAATTTCCTCCCAAATATCTGACTTAAATTTCTCCTCTTTCAGTTTTAACCCATTCTCCCTTGTCCCATCTCTGCAGGTCCTCATGAAGGGTCTCTCTCTGGTTTCCAGCTGCTGTGAGGTGTCCACACAACCCTCCCTTCTCCAGGATGGACATTCTCAGCTCTCCCAGCCTGTCCCCTCATCAATCTCACACCCTCCTCTGCACCTGCTCCATGGCCATGAGGGAACTTGAAGATTTTGGTGCCCAGACTGCACCATGGGGATGTGGCTCAAGGGATGTTTGCAGCACCCCCAGTAAAACAAGCTGTGGCAATTTGAGGGCAGGGATTTTTCTTTCTGGTGAGGCCCACTGGGCAGCTCACCCACAAACACAGCCTTTGGGACCATGGTGCCAACTCACAGCCCTGGGTCACTGGAATCACTGGGATTTCTGATCAAAACCACAGAAGGACCAAGGCATTAACATAAAATATCCAGGGGATCTGGCTCTTCCCAGAGCCAGGAGGGGCTGCAGAGCTTTACACCAGCCCTGCTCAAATTCCTGATAACCAACCCAGGGATGTGACTGCGCTTAAGAACATCCTGCTGGGGTGTCCCTCTCCTTGACTGCAGCGTTGGTGCTTCCTTGCTAATAACAGATTTTTAAAAGTCCCAAAAATGCTAAGGAAGGACCTCAGGGCTGAAAACTGAATCTGGGAGCTGCTGCTGGGGATGGTGCAGTAAAAGTCCTCTGCTGGAAGGGTTGGTGGTCCAAAAATGCCTGATTTCCCTTGGGGAGCCAGAATGCCTTATCTCTGTGTTGGAGGTCTAATAAATGAGTGTTGGTTATTTGTTTTGCGGGTTTGAGAGAAAAGCTCACAATTTACAGTCCATAGTTGTTGGGGGCTTCTGGAAATGCCCATCACTCCTCAGAGGAGGTGCAAAGTTTTGGTTAAAAATAAATGGGCCAATGGATTTTTTTTTTTCTTTTGAAGAGTGTTTGTTTTCTATGCTTTAATTTTTTCCAGGAAGAGATAACTGAATCTCAGAACTGATGCACTCCCAACTCTTTGACGCTGGCACTGCTTATTAGCTGCTTGCTTAGTGGAGAATATTCTTCCTTATATAGGTCTTTCAGAAAGTAGGTCAGGGGATTAACGTGAGTGCTGGGTGCTAAAAATCCTCTTTGACAGCCTGCCTTCCTTTATTATTTTCTCACTCTGCGCACTGCAATGCCAACACCTGCCAGCTCCTCTGCTGTTTTCTCCTGGGGTCAGTGGGGATGACCACAAAAGGTTTCTCCACTCGGATCCCACAAACAACCTTGGCCCGTTGGTTTTTCTCCTGGGGTCAGCAGGGATGACCACAAGAGGTTTCTCCACTTGGATCCCACAAACAACCTTGGCCCATTGGTTTTTCTGGCATGTTTGACCCCTGACATCACTGAGCTTTGAAGAGACAGAGGTTGTTTTCCAAAGAAACGTGGCAGTGCCACACCAGCCCTGGCACTGGGGTGGTTTGTCAGCGGAAAAACACCTGGGCACAGATGGCCTTGGCCACTGAAGGATGGAGCTCTCAGATCCTTTTTGGGAGATCTGTTCTGAGAAAAGAGCAGCCGGGCCCAGTGCCAGGTAGGGTGTGAGGAGCTCCACAGCAGCCCTGCAAGCAGCTTCATCTTCTTGTTGGCAAGTGCTTCTAGGAAGTTCTGCAGGGCAAATAACAACAATCACCACCAAAGCCTTCTGTGAAATGTTTGCTCTCCGCACCATGTCCTCGGTTCAGTGGCTGCTGCTGGTGCTGCTCGTGTTTGTGCTGATGGGGCATTCTTGGGCTGTTGACAGGAGATAAAGAACAGCTCTCTGTGACATCCTTACAGTCCCACAGCGGCCTGGGGGAGTAGGGTGTAAGGATCATTTCATCCCACCCCTGCCATGGCAGGGACACCTTCTACTGTGCCAGGCTGCTCCAAGCCCCATCCTTGGACACTTCCAGGGATCCAGGGGCGCCGAGGTTTCAGGTGGCAGGAGGTGCTGATCTCAGAGCTGACAGCACTGCCTGGGGCTGCTGTGCCCTCAGCCCACACTGAGGCACTCAGGGATCACCAGCACTTCCAGATATTGTGATGGATCCCCCCCCTTCCACCCCGTCCTAGTGAGTGAATAATGTTCTTTCTTGTTAAGGTGTGATGATGAGTAGGAGTTCTGTGATTCCTGTAAAATGACTGATGTCTGTGCTTCAAAGGACATGAGAGGAAAAGAAAGGGAGAGCCAAAGGGTGTCTGTGTCCTGGGAGGGATTCAGCCCAGATCAGAACTTGTGTCCTGTGCCTCAGGCTCGAGCAGGTGGTGAACAAAATTAAAGTAAAGGGACAGTAATGGTTCACTCCCAGCTTTAGTGCTCCTATCTGGAAAGTTCTGCATCTCCCACAGAAAAATTTCATCAATCTGTGCCCTCAGAGCTTCTTTCCTTGCTACAGTTTGGCACTTCTCAACAGATTTCCCACCTCAACAGAGCGTTGGTTTTGGAGGCTTTGTGACACCCAGGCTGCGGAAAAAAATCTATTTTCTTCCTCTGAAATAATCACCACCTGATCAGCGTGCCTCTGTGGGTAGCCAGGGAATGCTGCAGTGCAGCAAAACCAGGGACACACAGCACCTCTGGGACAGGAAAAAAGCCATTTTCATCTGCAGTGAAAAGGAGGATTTTCCCTCAGCTCCCTCCCAAAGGCACCACCAGCAGAGGCAGCTGCCAGGGCTGGGCTGTGTGGAGCTGGAGCAGAGCAGGACAGCAAATGGTGAGCACAGCCAGCTGTGTGAGCAGCAGGGGCTCACATGAGAAGGGATAACTGTTGAAGATTGCAATGCAAGATGTTTTCCATTCCATCTGTATGGCAGATTACCTTTGTCAAGTGGGCAGTTTGCCTTATCTCTCTCTCTGAGTGACCACATTCACTCCTCCCTCGGGAGGGGACATTGCTGATAACAGCTATTGAATGTCCCTGCATGGCTGATAAGAACTATAACATCCCACTGGGAGATGTGAGCCCAGAGGGAGGAGCCAAGCATTGCTACCCAGATATAATCCGGAGGTTCTGAGACACCAGCCTGGCTTTCTCCACGGGATTCCCCAGAGGAACAGCAGCTGCCTCTTCTCCCACTGGATCTTCAGAGGAAGAATCCATCCTTCTCTACAGGACCCCCTGCTCCAGCAGAACCACCCCTGGCACTGCAGGAGGGCTGAGCCACAATTCCAATGGGACTGTGCCAGCACCCTGACCCACAGGGTGTCAGGTTGGGTTCTGACTCTGGCAGTGTTGTTCTAGGGTACTGCATTGTTTATTTCATCCTTTTATTATTTTCTTCCCTATTAAAGAACTGTTATTTCCTGCTCCCATATTTTTGCCTGAGAGCCCCTTAATTTAAAATGTATAGCAATTCAGAGGGATGGGGAGGGTTTACATTCTCCCTTTCAGGGGAGGCTCCTGCCTGCCTTAGCAGACTCCTGTCTTTCCAAGCTGAGACAATAACTCTCCTTGAAGAAATAGCAGCAGTGGCTGGCAAGGGGCTTTCATTCAACTGCAAAGTGACAATGCATGGAGAGGCTTCAGCGTTTGTGCAGCAAAAAGCTCTGAGCTTTACATCTGTCCTTGGTCCAAGAAACTTCAGCTGCTTTGTTTTTCATGTCAAGGCTGCATGACCAGCTCCAAACCAGGGTTTTTGCCAGGGCTTTGCTCCCTGCCAGGGCGTCACTCTGCCTGGGTAGGTAGTACTGGTACAGCTGATTTTTGGGGGCTGTTCTGCATGCAGCCTTTGTGCACAAAGATCACCCTGTTACGTGGCCATGAGGAGATTTGAAAACCCTCACTGAGAATATTGCTTTGTGTTAGCTCTCACCTTAACAAGAAAGAACATTATTCACTAATTAGGATGGGGTGGAAGCGGGGGGATCCATCACAATATTTGGGAGTGCTGGTGATCCCTGAGTGCCTCAGTGTGGGGCTGAGGGCACAGCAGCCCCAGGCAGTGCTGTCAGCTCTGAGATCAGCACCTGCTGCCACCTGAAACCTCGGTGGTTTCCTGTCGCTTTCTAAGCTGACATTTCTGCTGAGCTGGCAGCACCCCGGGGTCTGAGTCGCAGTGATGCTCCCAGCCTGGAAATCATTGGGTTTTTATAGTTCTTGTGTATATTCATATTTCGTTTTATAGTTATATGTGGGTGTTTGTGGGCAAACACAGCCATGGATGGTTGTTACATGTATATACACACCTTTACCCCCATAGATCTTTTAGAGTTATACACTCAAGAATTGCAGGATTACAAATAGATGAACAATATAAAAACTAAAACCCTAAGGCATTGTTCATATCCATCTGGAGGCTGAACCTGTTTGGCAGCTCACATCAGTGCCCCCCTGTGTCACAGACCTATTTTATGAAAAATCTTTTTGACAAGATTTTTTCTCTTGAAAAGCTGAGAAGCTTCAGAAGAAAATAAAGACAATTATTATAATTATCTACTGCTGTAGAATGCAACAAGTGCATCTTTGATTAGTCTCGTGGTTGTCTTTAATTAATGGCTAATCACAGTTTAGCTGTCTTAGACCTTTTAGTCAGTCACAAGATTTTATTATTATTTTATTCTTTTCTTTTTAAGCTTTTTGATGTCTCTTCTATTTTTGGTACAGTTTTAATATATATATATTTAATATATATGAAAAAATAATACATTTGTTTTCTGAAACATGGAGTTAAGATTTTCATGTCTTCCCTCATCCTGGGATGCCTGTGAACATCACCAGAACGCCTCTCCTGGGGCATCACTGAAACCCCAGGAGGCAAAGGCTGCCAGGGGGCAGGTGGAACCCAGCCCCAGGAGATGCCTTTGCCCTGGCACAGCCACAGCCCCAGTGATGCCTATTTGGGCTACCTAAAAGCAGAGGCCAGACAAAATTAAGGCAATAAGAAGCAGGTGTATTTATTGAAGGCCCTTCAGGTACATTTAGGGCAGACAAACCCCTCCAGGGTCTACACCCAAAATGGATGATGGTTTCACAGGTTTCACACTTTTATAAGTTTGGTCCCTTTGCATATTGGGGGTTAATCTGCCAATTACAGCTTCAGCTAATGAAGTCATTTACCCCAAGTTTGCTGCCCCCAAACTCACTTTTGTTTCCATCTCTGGGCCCTGAGGCAGTGAGGTGTCCTTGATTGCCAGGCCTGGAGAGGAATTGTTGTGTCTGCCCAAAATGGGGAAGCAGCAGCTCCCACTGTGTTTGGAGTTTGGAGCTATCCACTAAAGAACTGCAGGGTTACAGTTCCTTCAGTAACTATACCTGCTTTTTATTCCCTTCATTTTGTCTGGCCTTTGTTTTTAGGTAGCCCCTCAATGGCATCATCACATCCAGGAGCTGCTTTTCCCTCCAATGCCAAGTGAGATGAGAAGGGTTTGGCATGGGGAAGATGGTTTGGGCTCAGAATTGCTCAGGGACACTGAAATTTTGGTGGTTGAGAGGCTTTTCCCCATTTCAATGAGAAGAGTTCAGAGCAGTGGCTGGAGCTGTGAGTGCTTGGAAAGCCTTGTGGAAAGGCAAGAGCAGAACCCATGAATCCAGGTATAGCCAGGGTTGGGTGTGGTGGTTCCAATTGTGGTTTCTCTGGGTCTGGGTTGAAGGCACTGAGACAGGAATCCATGTTCACACTCAGGTCTTTATTATTTCTTATCAATAAAACAGTCTCACTGCTGTGAGTTGGGCAGCTTTTCATTAGAAGGCACAAAATGGCCAACAATCCCTTGGTACAAGGTCTTTGAAGACTAAACTATCCAATTAAGAACTGACACCTGGATTATTTTCCCTTTTAACCCAATAACTGATCCCAAAGAGCCCACAATGGGGACTTTTCTGCCCAATTACAAAATGCCACCCAAACCCATGAAGAAGGAGGAAGAAGAACCATGAAGAAGAAATTCAGGACAAAACCCTGTGCCCTCCACCTTGCTTCCATTCATGACACACTAAAAATCCCAAAACCTCAATTTCTCACCAAGTGACACACCTACACTACTCTCTATAGCCTATTTCACACTTTTATGGATTCTAGTCTATGTTGAAGTCTAGGAAGCTTTCTCCATGAATGAGGGTCCAAGTCAGTGCTTCCCGGGGGTTTCACCAGTTGGGATTTCTTTACAAAAGGGCTTCAGAGGAGACTCCTCAGGGCTGATGGGAGACTGCCAAAACACAGAGCTGCCACCTGTGTGTACTTTTTATCGTGAAAAAATTGCAATTAATTTGACTGCTGTGCCAGTGCTGCACTGTGTGTGGGGGTAATTTCCAGGTAGTTTGATTGCCATAAATCAGATGATCACATAGATCACACTGAAAACAAATAAAAATTATAATCTCAAGGGTCCAATCTAATTTTTACTATTTATTTCCTTGGGAAAAGTCAAGTAGTTCGGCATATAAGGCAACTCAGACTATGATTTTTTAACTTTTGTTTCCAGTTTCTCTCAGCCATTTACACTTTGGTTGGTCATGATGTAGTTGAAACATTCAAAATTGTCTTTTAAAACTTTTTTCTAGGGAAGACCTGGTGGGTTTATTTTTGCTGAGTACCTTCTTTGCAAGCAGCATTCTATTTGCATGAAAGCCTAGAATATCTTGTTAATAAAAAAGTCCCAGCTCTTCCTGAAGCTGTGACTTTTGCAATCGGCATGATGACAAAGTGGAAATTATCTCTCAGATTAAATCTGAATGCTTGTGCTCTCTAGTGACACAGCCTGGCATTTTTTTCTTTCACTTGGACAAAACCCAGCCTTTTTCACATTATTTCTCCTCTCACTTTCACAGAATCGCAGAACTAGAAGGACAAGGCACGAAGTAAAGTAAAAGTAAAGAGGAAGAGGAAGGGCGGGGAGGAAATGAGCACTTTGAGTCCTGAAAGTAGTTTCAGTTTAAGCAGGGGACCAATTCTCAGGTTAGATGTTGCTTTTAACCCTCTCTGCTGCTCTAAAACAGGGGGATGCCTCAAAAGTGGGAGTGAAAGGGATTATCTGCACCGGAACCACCGTGTGTTGGTTTTCCCCCCACCCCAGTCTCTCTATCTGTGTTGGTCTCTTTCTCTCTTTCCTCTTTGCAGCACAGAATTTACAGTAAAAACACAGGAAGCTGAATGATTTCCTCTGAGGAAAGTACCTGACGGAGAGGTGAAGGAGCAGAGTCATCAGCAGGCCCTTTGAGCCATCCCTGCCCCTGCAGTCACTGATGGTTTCAGGAGCTGCTGCCTTGGAACAAGACACCTTACAGGTGGTTTTTGCCAGGTCAGGCAGGCTGGCACATGAGGATTGGCTTTTTTCCTGTGGCAATCCCAAAAAAGGGAGCCCTGAATTTGTGAGTAGCAGATATTTATTTATTTATTAGTCACACTGCACTTTGTGCACCAAAAGCCACTTAACCACAGTCACCCTGCCCACAGTGGTGTGGAGGCCCCTCTGTGCCTCCAGGGAACGTGAGGATGGCCCTGGGGAGGGACAAAGAGGACACTTAGGGAGGGACAGACACATTTTTATCTGTCATTCCAAACCTGTCCCTCCCCAAGGAGCTGAGCTGGGAAAGCCAAACAGCAGCACTAAGGAAGGAGACCTGGGCCCCCTTTCATTGCCAGACTCCTTGGAAAAAGCTCAGCCCAGACTTCCGAAATTTCAGATGTCTTGAAAGGGGACTTTTGCCCTAAAAATACCCAAATCCTTTTCCTCAGTGTCATCTGAAAGGCTGAAAGGGCACAAGTGAGTAACCCTGCAGATAGCATCTCAGAGAGACCATGAGCTCCCCACACTTCACGAGTGACTAAAGCTGAAGTGCATTTTTCAGCTGAGTGGGCCTAAATGTAGGAGTGGAAGGGATACAGAGATGGGTACAGCACCAGCCTCTTTATTTTGCAATAACTTCTCCTGTCCAAGAACTCCTACCCCCTCCAGGAAACTTTCCTTTAGCTTACAGAGCTGTTGAAATGCCTGTGTGGGGTTACATTTTCCTGCTCTGGCCTCCACTCAGGATCTCATTGCCACTGCAAAGTGCAACAAGCCTGATTCATTTTGCAGCAGGAACATGATTGATGCAAGCCCGGATGGAGACTCATTCTCAGCCTTCTGGAAATTCCTCAGCAATGCTGCAAGTCAAGTGAAAACCTCACTGTACAATCATCAGGTTGTGTTTCTGCTCCTAAACCTTTTGGGATGGAGCCAGGAACAGCTTGTGAGCAGGCGAGGGTGACCCAGAAAGCCAGAGCGATTCTTACATCATCTTTTTTTCTGGTTTTGTCCTTTGGGTATTGGTTGTTTTGTTTTTTTTTTTTTTTTTTTTGCTGAGAATTGTCTTTCCCTCTCACCTACACCAACTCCTTCCCCTTTAGATTGAAGGCCTGATTAAGATGTGTGTGTTTTCAGGGCCCTCCAAGAATAAAGATCATCTGTGCAATTCTGGCTGAGCTTTGCTCGCAGTCTCCTGCTGACAAACCACACCTTGTTTATCAGGACTAACATTTGTTGAACACACACACAGAGCTGCTGGAGCTCTGAGGGTTGAGATTTCTGTACCTGCTGGGGAAATCACCGGGGGAAAGGTGGAGGAACAAAGGCTGGAGCAGACTTTTTTCAAAGAAAATGTTAAGGCTGTGCTGAACAGAGGCTCCAAAACTGCTGGGGGGTTCTCATCTACTTCTTTATTTTCATTTTACAATTTTTTTCCCCACATCCCATTAAATAAATAGCATCATTTTATCAATTCCCTGTGTTTGTAACACTCTGTGAAGAATTCCAATCTGCCTTGAGCTCCTGATGGAGTGAAGAGAACCAGCAGCAACCAGCCAAGCACCACCTCAGCAATCCCAGCTCTGTTCCTGGGTCATCTTGTCCTCATCCCTGGAAGTCAGAAATAAAAAGTGGCAAGGTACCTGTGAGGCTGATGCCACCTCCTTGCCATTTTCTGGGATCAAGCTGCTGCTTGTTAACGACACCTGAAGACTTCTATTCTGCTTTCCTTTCTAATCAAGTTCTAGAAAATGTTCAGTGGGTCAAGCAGAAAGAGTGCTGAGAAGGAGAAGAAGGAGAAGGAGAAGGAGAAGGAGAAGGAGAAGGAGAAGGAGAAGGAGAAGGAGAAGGAGAAGGAGAAGGAGAAGGAGAAGGAGAAGGAGAAGAAGGAGAAGGAGAAGGAGAAGAAGGAGAAGGAGAAGGAGATGAGAAGAAGATGAGAAGGAGAAGGAGGAGGAGAAGGAGAAGGAGATGAGAAGAAGATGAGAAGAAGAAGGAGAAGGAGAAGGAGATGAGAAGGAGATGAGAAGGAGAAAGAGGAGAAAAGGAAGAGAAAAAACAAAGGAAAAAATGTGTACTGCCCCTTTAACAGCCCCCAGGATTAACACGGCAGCTGCAAGAAAGTTTTTCAAGGCTGCAGTTTTGGATTCAGATAGTGAAGCCTAAGACCAAATGAGTAGCAGGGGCAGCCACTGGATCAGTGTGTACTCAATTTCTTGTTTTTCATGCTCTCTGACCCTCAGTTACGCTCAACTGCTTTTAAAGCAAACCAAGCCAAACTTGTAATTTGATTGAAGGGACATCCTTGGGTAGGAAAGATGGAAAATTTATGTTTTCTGTCACAAATCACTGGGCTATTTATTCACTGCTGCAGGCTCAGGTGAGATTCCCTGGCTTTCTGCTGACATTCAGCCCAGAATGGGTGAGATCAGTTCCCTTGGCTGGAATTGCATCAGGACAGGAGGCGAGGGAGCTGCACCTAGAGGTGATGCAGCACGTGTGGGTGCTCCAGCTCGGCTGACATCAAGGTATTACCGTGGCAGAGGGAAGAATTTAAGGTATTTGTCATCTCCCACATCACCCTGGAGTGCTCTCATCACTGCACACTCATGCCTGGAGTCAGAAACAACCACATCACTGAGCAGCCCAAGTCTCACAAAAAGCCAGGGAATTGAATAATTTGAAAGCTGCCATCAGCCTCACTCCCCCAAATTATTCATCCAGCTGACTTTTGCCCACCTGGCTTGAAGATTTCACCTCACTTAAGTAAGAAACCCAAGCATGAATTCTTGCTCAGACTGTAGTTATGGTTAGAGCAGTGACGCTGGAAAAGGAGTTTTCCATCCACTTGTCTCAAAAATACCTCATGGATGCAGTCCTAACCCCATAAACCCCTCTCTTGCCCCCAGATATCCCCTTCAGTGCCTTTAGGACCTTAAATGTGGCAGAGGAAATAATTTTGAAGTCCTTCCTCTCCTGCCCCCTTGAGGCTCCCAAACTGCTTCATCACATTAAGGATGAACACCAGCACTGAGGCTTGGCAGGTTCATGAACAGATTTCAAATCTGAGCTTGTTTTTAAACTCTTCTCACGAGTTACAAACAGGAAAGGAGGAAAAAGCCAGTGAATCTCCCTTCCAGGAGCCCGTGGTGGAGCTGCTGGTCCCAAATCAAGCTTGTGTCAGCTCTGAAGGGTGTTTTGGCAGCTCTGACTCCAAGGATTTGCCAGCTTCCCTCTCTCAGTGGGGATCACAAAGAATACCAAGCAGGGCATCTGTCAGTGAGTAATTACAGGAAATATCAGCTTCCTTTTGTGCAGCGTGTTTGAGTCTTGTCTGGGGGGAGGCACAAAGCTGAGCCTGTCTCCAGGAGCTCTTTGGAGCTGCCAAGGTAAATGACACCAGAGGCAGAGCCAGGCAGCTCTGGGATGTTACCAGAAATGAGGAAATCATTCCATAAATGTCACTTCTTCCCCCGACTGTCTGCAAACAGATTGCCAGAGCTTTCCAGCACCCAGAAACACGGATCCAGTGCCATTTCCTCATAGCTTGGAAGGCATCTGGAGTGCAGAGCATATTTCTTCATTACTGGGTTTGTTCTCCTTCATGCTGCCTATCATTCACTGTGATAAACACCTAGGAAGGGAGACTAATTACAGAGAATTAATTTAATATAGTGCTGCCAGTGCCCTGGAGGGTCAAAGGAGATTTATGTACCCCATGCAACACAAGCAGTGCTCAGGAGTGTAACTTCAGCCAGGAGGGAGGCAAGAAACATTGACAAAACGTTTGCAAAACGTTTGCAAAATGCAACCTTGAAGTAGGGCAGAGAGACTGGATTAAAACAAGAGATCTTTTATTGTCTTGAACTGCAGGGTGTGATACAGAGGAACTACATGGAATTTCATTCATATAAAAAAAAAAAAAAAAAAAGAGAGCCCTTTATTTACACAAGTGTTCAAACTGCCCATGGTACCTAACAACAACTCTGGGTTCTCTTTGTTTTGCTTTGTTAGTTATTCCCACCTAGATGGAGCAAGCATTGGTCAGTAGCACTTAGAAAAACATGGAAGAAGGTTTTGGGCAGGAAAAAAAAAAGAATTCTGTTCTGAAAGAACCCAAATCCTCATGGGCATCTCACTGTAACAAACCCACCAGAATAATTACAACCAGTCACTGACAAGGAACAGTTTTCAGTAGGGGTTCTGCAGCCTAATTAATCTCAGTCTGTCTTTATCTCCCCATCTAAGTAAATATATCCTGGACATGCACAAACTCCACATAGATAAAAAAAAAGGTAGAAATTTATTTAAAAGTCATTGTGCTTTTATTTATAAAAAAAAAATTTACAATCAGACACTGTCCTGCTGTGTTTCCAAAAGCATGGTTCTCTTAAAAATGACAAAATGTAGCTTATTATTATTATCATTATTATTATTATTATTACTTTGTCTTTATATTAATATTATTAATCTTTTGCTTAAGTTTAAAAACATACTGCTTTCCCTTCCCATTCCCTCCTTCTCTGTGGTATGTGATATATTAAAAAAGGCATTCAAACCACCAATTATTTTCACTTATAACTAATATAATAATAATAATGATAATTAATCTTGCACATTTCTGTCTGTAAAATATGGCTGGTTCTAAAACAAACTACCAATGTACAAAGCTGTTCTCCCTCCCCTCCCCTGGGCCACCCAAGAGATCGTCAGATGTCGGAAGAACTTTATCCCAGACGCTTTCTGGCGAAAAAAAAATTAAAAATAAAAAATTAATAAAACAACACAGAACCCTTGAGATCATTGTCTTTGGTGTGGAGGACGTTCCTGGTGGGCAGCTGGAGCTGCTCTGCTGGAAACTCTGGGATACTTTAAGGCTTTTTTATGTTTGGAATGCTGCAAAGCCTCAGCCGGGGCTCGCCGATGCTGCCGTGGCGCCAGTCCCAGCTCCTCGCACCCCCAGGCCAGCCATGCCCGAGGGTCTCCCCACACCCCCTCTGCATCCCCTCCCACCCCTGCCCGCAGCCCCCCGGGCCCTACGCTCGCTTCCGCCGCCCCTCCAGGTTCCGGAAGCTGGAGGGTCTCAGCTTCATCTCTGCAAACTGGATGGAATACTCGTGGCCCTTCCAGTGGAACCAGTTGACGCCCTGCGAAGGCAAAGGGGAGAGGTTGGGGGGTCACACTTGCATTTGCTGCCCCTCGTTCAGACCGGGGGTGTCGCCGTGATATTTTCTGAAAAACCCCTTTGCCAGGATTTTTCTCCTGAGAAGCCTCAGAGGAAAAGAAAAGTAATAATTATCTGCTGCTGTGGGATGCAACAGGTGCATCGTTGATTGGTCCATGTTGGTTGTTTCTAATTAATGGCCAATCACAGTCAGCTGGCTCAGACTCTGAGAATCATGAGCTTTTGTTATTCATTCCTTTCTATTCCTTGCTAGCCTTCTGATGAAATCCTTCTATTCTTTGAGTTTTACTATATAATTTTCTTTTAATATAATAATTATATATATATAATTATTATATATATGATATATTATTATATTATTAGATGTTATTATAATTATATATAAAATAATATATAATTAATATATATAATAAAATAATAAATCAGCCTTCTGAAACATGGAGTCAAGATTCTCATCTCTTCCCTCATCCTGGGACCCACATGGGGGTGTTTCTAGTTTGGGCACAGAGGAACCACAAAGTGGAGGAGCTTTGGGAAGCACAGGGGCTGTGGAATGTCCAACCTGTACAAACCACATGAGGTCACAGAATCATGGAAACACACACTGGAGTGGGCTGGAAGGGACCTTAAAGATCATCTTGTCCCACCCCTGCTGTGGGCAGAAACAGCTTCCACTGTCCCAGGGTGCTCCCAGCCCTGCCCAGCCTGGCCTTGGGCACTGCCAGGGATCCAGGGGCAGCCCCAGCTGCTCTGGGCACCCTGTGCCAGGGCCTGCCCACCCTCACAGGGGAGAATTTCCTCCCAGTATCTCATCTTAACCTATTCTCTGTCAGTGTGAAAGCCATTTCCCCTTCTTCTGGCACTCCAGGCCCTTGTCAGTCTTCTCTCTCCATCTTTTCTGTCAGCCCCTTCAGGCTCTGCAAGGCCACACTAAGGTCCCCCCAGAGCTTCTCCTGTCCAGGTGCACAATCCCAGCTGTCCCAGCCTCTCCTCCCAGCAGAGCTGCTCCATCCTCTGATCCCCCTGGAGCCTCCTCTGGATCTCTGCAGCAGCTCCAGCTCCTCCCTGTGCTGGGCCAGGCCTGGGGCAGCTCTGCAGGTGGGGTCTCACCTGAGCACAGGGCACAGGGGCAGGATCCCCCCTGCCCTGCTGCCCACGCTGGGGCAGCTCCAGCTCTCACCCCCAGCACCCCCAGCTCCCTCTCAGGGCTGCTCCAGCTGCTCAGCCCAGCCTGGGTTGATCCCAGGGGTCAGGTGCAGCACCTTGAGCTTGGTCTTGTTAAACCTCTGTCCCTCAGAGCTGTCCCTCCTTGCCTGGCTTTCAAGGCAAGAAAAATATTTTTGTTTCACATGTTGAAAACTACAATTATTCCCTGCACACCTGGGATATTCCCTTGGAAAATCAGACAAAGCCAACAAGATTTCACCAGCTGACGTTAAATTCTTGTTTTGTGAGCCCATGCATTTCCCTATGTTCCTGGAGAGTGGGAGGAGGGCATGCTGTGATTTTTGGCTGGCTGAACCATCAGAAAACCCCATAATTGCAATTCCCCTTCCTCTCATGCATTAGAGAAGCCTTCAGAGCCAAACTCACCTGACTGTGGCTGTTGTCACCATATCTGCCCATCAGGTTGACTCGGTGGCAGTTCTTGTACCAGAAAGCTCCTTTGTATGACAGAGCACAGTTGGTGATGGCAGAGTCGTGGTCCTTGTCAAAGGTGGAGAAGGACCTTCCATTGTGGTAGGTCATGGAGTCACCTGGATGGGGGGACAAAAGAAAGAGCAAGGTCAGTGGGTTGCCTGGTTTAGATTTCATGAACATATTTGGACTGTGCCATGCCTTGTCTGCATCTAAATTTTTTGAAATCGACTTTTTTAATACAGAAAGAAATGCACTATTTTTTGTTTTGCAGGCAGGTCAAAATATTTTCTCAGGTGATCTCTAATCCCCAGTATATGAAGTGGTTTTTTTTTCCATGCAGCTCAATTTCTGCATTTCTTGCTAAAAGCTGGATATTACAGAGGGGACAAGCCAAGACCAAAGAAGTGTTCACAAGGTAGGAATCAAGACCAAAGGAGTCTCCACACTGAGTGAATCCTATTTGTGGTAGCAGTTACTACTACTCTGCACTAGACAATTTGCCTTAAATCACAGAATCATAGAATGGTTTGGGCAGGAAGGGACCTTAAAACTCATCCCATCCCACCCCTGCCATGGCAGGGACACCTCCCACTGTCCCAGGCTGCTCCCAGCCCTGTCCAGCCTGGCCTTGGGCACTGCCAGGGATCCAGGGGCAGCCCCAGCTGCTCTGGGCACCCTGTGCCAGGGCCTGCCCACCCTCACAGGGAAGGATTTATTTCCAATATCCCATCTAAATTAAATAGACAATAATTCTGCTGCTGCATTTCCTTTGTATCTCTGTAGTCTGGGTAAAAGCTTCTGTGTTGGTCACAGGGCAGAGCCCACACCTTCAGCTCTGCTTTGGTTTATGCACCCAGCAGTGTGAAATTATCTCCTTTTAAGACATATTGTTAAACTGGATTTATCTCTTAATCCTGTGAAGCCCTGAAAAGTCTCACCAAGAGCTGCAGGGTTTGCCCCAGCATGATTACAAAAGGCAGATGATTTGTTCAGCAAAATCATAAATCACATTACAGCAGGGCTTTGCTGCAAATTCTACTGACAGGAGAAGAAGCTGTGCCAGGTTATTATTGGCTGTATAAATGACAGCCAAGATTGGCCAAATGAGATATATTGTGGTTTAATACACTTGTTTCCATGCTGCCATAATCAGGCTATAAAATATGGCACCAAAATGCCTGGAGTATATAAAACAGAAACATAAATATATTGATATGTTTGATTTTTGAACACCTCACTGTCCTGGCTTGTAAGATATGGTTTGGGGGGTGTATTTCCCATCTGTCAGAGCTGGGGCAGTTCTCTGCTGTCCATGGGGCAGTTTTTTCTTTATCTCTCCCACAGCCAATCCTCCCTCCAGGAGATCTCTGCTGTCCATGGCCACTGAGTGTCCCTGCAGGGCTGATCCAATTCCAGCATCTCATGGGGAGATGCTGCGCCCAGGGCAGGAGCCAAGCATTCCTACCTGGATCCAATCTGAGCCTGGCACAGCACAGCAGCCTTTGCCCCCTGCATTGCCAGAGGAGCAGCTTTCTGCTGCCCTGCATTGCCAGAGGGAGCCCAGGCCCATCTGCAGCAGCCCTGGAGCTGCAGAGGAAAACTCCCCCCTTGTGCAGGATCCCTGCTGCAGCAGAGCCACAGCTGGCACTGCAGGAGGGCTGAGCCCCCATGGGATGGGGCTGTGCCACCCCCTGACACACAGGGGACAGGGCATGGTCTGACTCTGGCAGTGGTATTTTGTATTACTGCATTGTTTATTTTATTTTTAATTTTCTTCCCTACTAACGAACTGTTATTCCTCCTCCCATACCTTTGCCTGAGGGCCCCTTAACTTCAAAATTATAATAATTAATAAAATTAATTATATTATATATCATATATTATATATTATATAGTATATAGTATATAGTATATAGTATATAGTATATAGTATATATTATATTAGTACAATTAATTATTTAATTAATTAGATATAATTATATAATTATATATAATAAATATAACTATAATAATAAAAATTAATTAATTATAATAATTCAGAGAGAGTGTGATCATCATCATCAACGCAGAGATCATAATCATTCGACGAGAGGGGGTTTGCGTTTTCCATTTCAGGAGTGGCTCCTGCCTTCCTTAGCATGCACCTGTCTTCCCAAACCAAGACACACACACAGGAGAGGCACGTGCTGATGTGCAATGCTCACGGGGTTTCCTCGAGTCAGTGGGAGGCAGCGTGTCCCTGGGAGGAGGGACAGCCAGCCCGCGCTCTCACCTGCAGTGCCGCTGTAGCCATCCACGCGCAGGCGGTAGCGGCTCTTGGCGTCGCCCACGCTGAAGCGCTCGTACACGGCGTAGGCTGTGTCCCCCTTGTCCCTCAGGTCCACCCGCAGCTCGTACTGGCCCTGAGAAGTGATTTTGTGCAGGTTCTCCAGACCTGTGGGCAGGAAGGAATGTTTGTCTTGATGCCGAATGTATTTTTGCCTTTTTTGTCTTCTGTATTCTCTGTGTTCTTTACACACATATTTGGAGCTCTGTAGCCTATTGCTGCTTTCCTACTTGGTTTTCCCAGTGTTTTTCCCTGCCCTGGTAGGCAGAAAGACAAAACACATTCCAAAGCTCCTATCCCATCTTGTTCTCCCTGGGAACCAAGGTCAAAAAAAGCTCTTTGAGACCCATTTTCATCAACAAAGTTCAGTTCCATCTGAGGGGGGAGGGCTTAGAAGGGGTTTGAACAGGGGGGAGATTGCATCACCACTTGTGCTCCTAATTGGTGATTTTGTCAATTATGCTAATTTGCTAAATTTATAAAAACTGTGTTCACCTCATGAGGGAGAGGTATTTGTGGACATTTTCCATATTCACCTCCAGAGGCCTCCAATAAAGATCAACCTTTTACACCTTTACATTACTCCTATACTAATATTATCTCAAAAGTGTGTTGTTTGATTTCCAGGTTCCTTAAGGCATCAGTATCTCCTTGTTTTTTTCTTCATTGTGGTGGGTTCAGTGCTGGTCACCGAACCCAAGCCATTCAACTGGCCCTGGACATTGCTGAAAGAGATGTGGCCAAAGCTCTCCCTCCCATGCAAAACCAGGACATTTGTCATGCCATTATTCCATAAACAGGGCCATACTGGACTGTACAAACAGAGCAGGACACCAGCAATGGTGGGGACACTGAGCTGGATCATCTCTAGGGTGATGTCAGCCCAAAAGCAAATAAATAGTCCCAGGCTGACTGGGAGAGATCTTCCCTTCAAATAATAGAAACAGGTTGGGCAAAACAACTAAAGTTTGCTGTGTGATCATCATCATCATCATCATCATCATCATCTTTCATTTACAGCCAGAAAAATGGAGCGCAACCTTTGAAAATGTGGAGGGTTTACTTCTGTTTTACCAAAATGTGAGTTTATTATTTTTGTTTGCCCTGCTTTTCCTCTCTGGATCGTCAGCCTTTGCTGCTGGGTGTGTTCCAGGAGGACAGGTAGCAGAACCTCCTTCCCAGGTCACCTCTGACTGCTCCCAGAGCCCCAGTGAGCATTGGGTGGGTTCATTTGGTGACCCCAGCATGGCACCCTTGACCTGCAGGCTGAGCCTGACCCTTTCAGTCTCCCTCATGTAGGGTGTCCCTGGCTCCTTTTCTCCTGTTCCCCTTTACAAATACTCCGACCAGCTAAATAGAGGCCTCTCAGTAGCTCCTGGACTTTTGGGCTGTGCTTCTGTCTTGTTATTTTTTTTTTTCCCCAAAATACAAATTTTCAGCACTTACCTATCCAGAATTCATCCTTAGGATCTCCAAACCCTGCCACATAAGTATTCCAGTTCTTGTAGAAATCTTGCTTTCCATTCTGACGCCTCAGGAACACCTAAAAGCAGGAAATGTTATGGACAGGCTGCCCTGGCCAGAGGGGAAGAGCATTTACAAACACAGAGCCCAGCATTGCTCCTGCCCTGCCTTTGCCCCTCCCAGCAGAGCCTCACTGCAAGGACTGAGCTGTGCACAGATTTTTGGATGCTCCATGTATTTTTTAAGTCTCCAATTTCTCTCTTGGGTTCCCGGGCTCCTCTGCATGATGTGGCCTCTCAGTTCCTTCTCTCTGCTCTTTTAAACCCGTCCTGCAGCTCTGGATTTCTCAGCCAAGGGGTTTTCCACCCTTCATCTCCCAGCCAAGCATTCCTCCAGCTCCTCCTGCTTTTCTGTGCCCTGGCTCCCTTTGGCATGTTCAAATTTGGGGATGTCAGTGGGGAGAGGTGGCATTTTCTGCCATTCCTTGGTTGTTTGGGGGGATGTGTCCCTTGCACAGTGGCTTTGGAAGCCACGGCACCCTGTGGCTGCTGAACAAATGCTTCCCCTGGGCTGTGCTGTAATCTCCCTCACTCTCTCTCTCATTCAGATTCAGTTCACCCTCCTCTCTCCTAGGTGATTATTTAGGAGATGTGTTATCCAATATGGTATTTCAGCAGCCCTTCCACCAGTGGAGAGGGATCAGGGCTGAAACCAGGGGTGTGACCCATCCTTTGGAAACACCTCTCTCTCTTCCAGCTACAGAAAGAGTTGGCAACTCTGTCTGTTCTGGGCGCTGCAGTGTCCTGCTGTCATAGTTTTTCAAGAGGGAAACTAAGTGAACTGAAGAAAGACTATTTCAGAGGTGGTAAATTAACTGGCAATTTTAAGTTTTGTTTCTTTACATTGTCAGTAGACAAGGAAAGGTTGTGGGGGGAGCAAAAGTGTTCTGAAGGGTTTGTTTTTATTCTTACTTTTTTTTCTTTTAGCTACTGTTAATAAAATTTTCTTTATACCCTTTGAAGGTTTTGAGCCTGCCTTGCCTTTCTCCTAGTCCTATCTCACAGCAGGAAGTGAGTGCACTGGTGATTAGCCAGCACCAAACCCTCCACACTCCTTGGTGTGTTGGCTGGGAAACCTCAAATTTGGTGAAAAGTTGGCAAACCAAAACCACTACACTTACCCAGGATAAAACTACCAAATTTATAGCCAAGGCAACCCTACTGTGATAATAACACTATTATCCTACTGTGATAGTAACCCACCACGCTCATTGATGTGTTGGCTGTGAAACCTCAAAATTGGTGAAATCTCAAATTGGCAAACCAAAACCACCACACCTACCTAAGATAAAATTCCCAAATTTATAGATAAGGCAGCCCTACTGTGATACTATTATCCTAACACTATTATCCTACTGTGAAAATAACCCGTCACACTCATTAATGTGTTGGCCAGGAAACCTCAAAATTGGTGAAATTTCAAATTAGTGAACCAAAATGACTACACCTACCTAAGATAAAACTCCCCAAATTTATAGACAGGACAGCCCTAGTATGATACTATTATCCTAACACTATTATCCTACTGTGATAATAATCCACTACACTCATTGATGTGTTAGCCAGGAAACCTCAAAACTGGTGAAATCTCAAATTAGTGAACCAAAACCACTACACCTGCCTAGGATAAAACTCCCCAGATTTATAGACAGGACAGCCCTACTGTGATAATAACACTATTATCCTACTGTGGTACTAACCTGCCACACCCATTGGCGCGTTGGCTGGGAAACCTCAAATTTGGCGAAATGTCAATTTGCAAACCAAAACCACTACACCTACCCAGGTACCCAAATTTATAGACAGGACAGCCCTAGTGTGATAATAACACTATTAACACTATGATCCTACTGTGATAATAACACTATTAACACTATGATCCTACTGTGAAAATAACCCGCCACACTCATTGGAGCATTGGCCGTGAAACCTCAAAATTGGTGAAATCTCAAATTAGTGAGCCAAAATGACTACACCTACCTAAGATAAAACTCCCCAGATTTATAGACAGGCCAGCCCTAGTGTGATAATGACACTCTGAGGGTGCCTGGGATGAGCAGGATGGGATGTGCTGCCCCATACTCACGATCCAGCCGCCGCCGTCCTCGGCCATGTCACAGAACACTTGCAGAGGCTGAGCCTTGTCCCCGTTCAGGTAAATTGTGTAGAGCCCAGAGGTGGCTTCTCCATTCAGCAGGGCCTGGGAGCAGTCCTTGGGGTAGGGATAGAGGAGCCCAGCTGCACACACAGGGAAGAGAAAGCATTCCTTAGGAAATCAGCAGTTACAAGGAATGTGCCCAATGCAGATGGCTCAGGAAAATCCCTTGTGGGACAGCTGCAGATCCCAGGAACAGGTTTGTAATTGCATCCTGCATACAGAACATCCACAGGATACAGCTGGTGAGGTGAATTCTTCTTTTGAATGTGGTTTTTCACATCTGTGTTCACTTCTGGAAGTGCTGGGAATGTGAGATAACTACTCCCTGCTAGGATGGGAGTGCATCCTCCAGCTAAAGGCTGAAATTCAGGAGCTGTGTTACAGCAATTTTTGGGGAAAAACAAATGTACCAATCTCTGCTTATGTGACAGAAAATGGAAGGGGATACAAAGACAGGACTTCAATCAAAAATAAATTAATTGCAAGTCTTTTGCTAAAAGGACAATATTTAATGTGTTATAAAGCTGAGGTCCTAAAAAGCAAAGCAAACAGCAACAGTTGAAACTGCAGGAAAATGTTAAGCTTTTCTTTATGACAAAAAGGCAATAAAATCATTGCAGTCAGAACAATTTCTAACCCCCCAAAAAACCTTTTGCTTTTTTAATTTTTATTCACTCAAGTCATTCACTTTTTCAGCCAATTAAATGTTGTTCCAGGTGTCTCCAAAGGAGAGTTTTTACCTGCAGCTTCTCACAGAGTGGCTGCTGGTCCTTGCCAGTGTTACACATCCCTGCCTGTACTTCAGCTCCAGAGAATTTCACAGAGTCGTGGCATTGTTAAGGTTGGAAAAGACCTTTAAGATCAAGTCCAATCATTAACACAGTCCCACCATCATGTTCACCACCATGTCTCCATGTGCCACCTCCAGAAGGTATTTTGAATACTTCCAGAGATGGGGACTCCAGCACTGCTTATTCCAATTCTTTACAACTCTTTCCATGGAGAAATTTTTCCTGATATCGAATCTAAACCTTCCCTGGTGTGATTTAAGGCCATGCAAGTTTCCATCAGCTTTGGGATTTGGAGAATAGTGGCTCTACAGGGGGCTCCTTCAGTCACTAAATAGTGACTGTCACTAAATAGTCCCTGTCAATAAATAGACACAAATGTGTTTTTAGAGTTAAGGCCAGGCTTAAGCCTCTGCCTGAATGAGTCTGACACTGTTCACATGGCTGAAGGCACCTGGTCAGTCCCCTCTCATTAGCTGACCATTCCCTAATATGACCCTCTCATGGTCAATTTGCCAAACATCACCTGAACACACCCAGATTTAGTTCCTCTCCTGTTTCTGGAGGTGTTGGTGAGCTCATCCTGCTCTGCACAAGCAGTGACAGGGCAGACTTGGGGCTGGGTGACTTGTGGCACTCCTTGGGCTGGAGCTGGCGCCAGCAGCAGCAGGGGGAATGGGGATGACTGAAGGTCCTGCTGGGCCTGAAAGGCTGAAAACTGGGAAAAGTAAGACAAATGACAGGCAAAGTGTCACAGCTAATACAGAACAACTCCTTTTTTTAAAGTCAGCTGTGAAGTGACCTTCAGAGAAGCCAATTTATCCTTGCAAAGCTGTCCTGTTGAGCTGGAGCTGATGTGCAGAGGGGCTTTGAGACAGCCCATCTCAGAGAGAGGAGAAAAACCTGCCCAGAAATCCATCTGCTCAGCCCCCAGCTCTGATTTGTATGTGCCTTTGTGGTTTGCTTCATTCCAGCTCCAAACTCTGATTTGTTTCCCATGCTCGCTGGGATCAATACAGGGAGAAATCAAGGTGTCAGCTGGATTTTAAAGAATTCCTGCTGATATTTCACATGGGCAAGGCAGGATGTTTCACCAGACTGTGAGGGTGATGTGGATGGATATTGGAATTTCATCCTGCCAAGGGAAAGCAGGTCTGGGAGAACAGAGACTTTGCACCAACACTACAAACAGATTAAAATCTTGTGTGGGGTCTGTGTGCCCTCACAGCAGAGCTCAGCGGTATTTAGATTATTTTAGATTAATATTCAGTATTATTTTAGATGATTCAGATGATTCTGATGTCCTTACTGGTGGTGAGTATGGTCTGGATGATTTTGCTCCTCAGGGCCCCACTCAGGGCCTGCAGTTTCACCGTGTACTGCGTGGAGGGGCTCAGCTCTGTCAGGCTGTAGGAAGTTGTCTCAGGGTTTAGGATGACTTCCTATGGAGAAAAGAAATAATACAGGGAAATCTCAGAGAAATCAATCATAATGACCAGAATGGTTACATATTTTAGTCTGTCACATTGTTTGTTGTCATAATCATTGATGGTATCTTTAACCATCTAGATTAATTAATATAAAGCTACTCCTCTAAGATTTTTACCAAGCTAATCTTTAAAAGTTCAATAAAGCCTGCCTGGAAATGAGTGATTACCGTCCTAATGTACAAGCTGGGAGGTTTGAAAGCAAGGCAGCATAAATGTTTACATGTCCTGAATGTACAGATTGTGAAATTCATAAAAAACTGGGGAACTCATCCTTTAGGACAAGGAAATGCACTCCAGGCTTTAAAAGGCTGTTTTGCTGTGACATTAAAAGACTGATTTTCAGTGTGCTTGTGGAATTTGCCTTCCTGAAAATTAGAACCTTCTCCAATGATACAGGCTGGGCAAATTATTTTTTTTCCTGGGATTCACCTGATTCATATTTAAGCATTAAGTGTAATCTAATTATATGGGAACAGATTAAATTATAGGAGAATAAGAGGCAAGTTCATCCTTCCTTAGACACCCCTTTGCACAGGGGTTCCCCTGAGTTTAGAAAAGTGAATCACATCCTTTGGGGGTTTGAGTTTATGCCATGATATTTGTTTGGAATGAAGGAAAATGTTTGTGATTTTTTTCTGTATTGTGGAGAGATGAAAGACAAAATTCAGGCTGCAATGGAGCTTCTGTTTCAGGGTATAACGTACCAAAGTCCTTTAACAGGTTTTAAATGCATTTGTGCTCAGTCTAGCACTGAAAGGGCAGTGAGTATTTTTGAATGCAGTGTTTAAATTAAGACACACAATTTTGTTGCGTTGCTGGACTCTTCAGAGCATCTCCACTGCCCAGATGTGAGGCACAGCCCCTGAGGCTTATTTACCTTGACTGTGCCATCGATGGATTCATAGATCAGGAGATATCCAGTGACTGGAGCACGGGGAGGCCTCCAGCTCATCACAGCTGCTTCTGACTGCACCTCAGTGGCGCTCAAATCCCTTGGAGCATCCAGCCCTGCAGGAAACACCACAGCAATTACAGTCACATCCATACAAAGTCAATTCCACAGGTTATCTTGTGGGCCATATTATTGAAACAAGCCAGGAAAACAAACCTGCTCTCCAGAGAAATTTGAAAAAACACTTCAACCTTAACTTTTGTGGTTAAGAATTAATTTTCCCATTGGTAGTTAAAAACAAAGGTGTTAACTTTATCTAAGTTAAAAGATTGGCTTGTTCTAGGCACCTTATTTTTTGAACAGTTGCACTGAAATGTCTTTTGAGACAAAATTGAGCATTTCATTATTTCTCACAAGAAGACAGATTGGTATTTACATATTCCCAGGAAATAAAACTCTGGTTCCAATTATGCTTTTTTAGAATTGGAAAACTTTTTAGAATAGGAAACTTTTATAGAATAGGCAAACTTTTCCTGCTTGGTCTGGCTCCAATCTTCAGCTTCCCTTCCCCTCTGTGATTACAGGACTGGATTGGTGTGGTTCCCTAATTAATACCCTGGGACAAGCCAAGGCAGGAAAATGAGAACCATCCCTGATCCCACTGAAGCTCATGGAAAGCCATGAGTGTGAAACCAGTTGGGCACCTTCAGTAGCCAAAGAAGAGCTCCTGCCCGGAGACTCTGCAGAACTGGTGATCTCATATTTTTATAAGTTTTGGTCCATTTGCATATTGGAGTTAATTCTCCAATTACAGCTTTAGTCCATGCAGTCCCATCCTGCTTGTTTTTCTCTCTTCAGCCCACGTTGTTTGTGCTCTTGGGGCTGAGATTTGGATCATTTCTCCTTGATCCCTGATGCTGTTGAGTCAGGGACTGAATGAAAGCCTCCAGTCTTTAGGTGGATCCGAAGGCAAAAGCGTTTAATAAAAAGTAGAGGGTCTTTTTATAATGTGACTTGCTAAGGAGAGACTTGATTAGTTTCAAAGTGGAAACATCTCACACTATTGGTGAACTATGAATAGCACACTCTGGAGAGTTATATTTATAAACAACGGTTACAGAAAGAGAGATAATAATTGTTTTAATTCTTTCCTCTAAGATTCTCAGTCTGGGAGAAATTATCTCAGTTCTTTCTTCATCCTTGGGCAGCACAAGAGCCGAGCCAGGGCTGCACCCAAGATGAACCAAAATGGCCCCAAAATGCATGACTGGGCACGGGGTCTCTCCCTTGGATCAGTTCTGCTCCATTTGCACCTTGCAGTTCATTGTCCCATTCCAGCTTTAGCCCATGCAGTCCCACCCTGCTTGTTTTTCTCTCTCCAGCCCACGGTGTTTGTGCTCCTGGGCTGAGATTTGGATCATTTGTCCTTGGTGCCCAGCTGGAGCAGGAATTGTTTTGTCTCCCTGCTCTGAGCACAGAGCTCACCATCCCCTGATATGAAGCCCAGACCCACCCACTAAAGCAGCACAGAATGTGAAAAGCAGAAAAGCCAAAACCTGAGGCATCAGTGACAGAAAACCAACTTTGGTCAGCCCCCGCAGAGACAGGTGATGCAAACACAATCAAAATTGAGGTTTCAAGTGAAAAAGGCACCAGAGGAGCACAGAGCAGGTGGGACTGGAAGGGCTGGCTGTGGGTGGGGTGGCACCTGTGGTGAAGTGTGTGGAGAGGCTCTCGCTCCTCTGCGTGTCCTTCTGCGCGTGGACGCTCAGCCTGTACTCGGTGGCAGGCTGCAGCCCCTGCAGGTCGTACTCCACCGTGTTCCCTGACACCAGCTGGGTCACCTCTGGCTCTGAGAACAGAACACAGCACGAAGGAGATGGTGATTGCATTCAGACACATCATGGTGTGTGGTATTTTCGGGGTTCCCCATGGCAGGAAGGAAATGATGAATCTGACTGCATGTTCTTAGAAGGGTTATTTATTATTATATTATATTATGTTATATGTCATATTATAGTGTGTCATATTATATTATACTATACTATATTATATTATACTATACTATATTATATTATACTATACTATATTATACTATATTATACTATACTATATTATACTATACTATATTATATTATATTATATTATGACATACTAAACTATACTAAAGAATAGAGAAAGGATCCAGACAGAAGGCTTAACAAGATACTAATGAAAAACCTGCGACTCTCCAGAGTCCCGACACAGCCTGAACGTGATTGGTCATTAAGTCAAAACAATTCACATGTTGGCTAAACAATCTCCAACCACATTCCAAAACACAGGAGAAGCAAATGAGGTAATATTTTTTCTTTTTTCTCTAAGGCTTCTCAGCTTCCCAGGAAAGAAATCCTGGCAAAAAGATTTTTCCAGAAAATATGAGGGTGACAATGTTGTTCTCAACTCTGTGCTCCACTCACTGATTTGTTTTATTCCTAGTTGGTGCAAATGCAGAATGATAAAAGCCCAGGTCTGTGCTGGCACCTCGGCTGAGTCTAGTTTCCACCAGAGCCTTTTCTCTAAAAGTGTGAGCTCTCTCTAGTGTTCACAGGGATTATAACACCGCCTCTGCTTCCCAGGAACCTCCCTTGTGTCTGCTCACGGCTGAATCGAGAGTGCTGAATTTAAACGATCAATTTTTAAATGCTTCCAGCAAAGCCTCTTCTCTAAATAACAGCCCTGAGACTGTCAGAGCTCCAGGAGCCTTTGGACAGCGCTGCCAGGGATGCCCAGGCTGGGGTTGCTGCGGGGTCTGGGCAGGGACAGGGGTGGCACTGGATGATCCTAATGGGTCCTTCAACTTTGAATATTCTGTGATTTCCCTGGAGTTACAATCAGCACCTGTTGAGAGCTTTAACCCTTCAGCTCTTCAAGCCATTTACAGCTGAGACAGAGTAGAAATTTTCCAGAGTAGAAATCTATTTTGATTTAGGTGAAATGTACATCTTTGAGTTAAATCTGTAGTTTGAAAACATAGCTATTTAGTCTGACTGCAAAAGCCTAAGCTCAGAGAAACTGCTTCAGTGAAAGACATAGATAAGGGGAGGGGAGACAGAGGGTGATAAAGAGAGACAGAGACTGCTGTGAGAGCGGGTCAACCTGACCTAAAAATTCTTTCTGATAAAGAAGAACTAGCGGCAAATGTCACGCGAAATTCGTAAAAATGAATATGTATGAACCTATTGTGAAACTGTATGCATATGTATCTGAGAGGGGGATAAAAGGGACCTGAAGTTCCCAGAGGTATGGGTGTGTGTGTCCAGCGCTGTAATAAACATACCAGCTTTACAACTTTCACAAAAGTTGTAGAATTTTGTTTATCTCCTCAAAACACAGCTCCTCTCACCTTTCTCAGAAGAGTAGGTCACCACGTAGTTATCCACAGCAGCAATTGCTGGTTGCCAGGTTGCCAGAGCCTCAGAGTCTGTGATGTTCACCACTACCAGGCCTGATGGGCTGTCCAGAGCTGGAAGAAAAAACAGATTGAAGGAATTTGACAAAAACAGATCGAAGGAATTTGACAAACACTCTCAGCTCTGTGCAATGCTCTGCTGTAAATTCATGAGAGAAAATGCCCAAAACTCAGTGCAGCTTTTATGGCTCCCTTTGGAAGAATGGAGTTCTGCAGGAAAGATGTCAGTGCCTATGAAGAGACACCAAAACCTCCCCTGGAAAGGGAGGTCAGTGCTGGAAGAGATGAAAGTCTGGGAACAAACAGAACTAACCATGTTCTCAGATCACTCTTCATACCATCAATCTCAACAGCTCTGTCAAAGCTGACATGGTTCTCTCAACACCCTCAAATCTGGGTTGTTTTTTAGAACAAATTCAGGAGACAGAGCTGGGAAAAATAACCAAAGTGACAGCAGCTGATGGCCACTGTGATCTTCCAGCAGCTTGTTTGGAACAAACCAATCCCACAGGCATCCAAAATCTCCCCATGCCCTGCTTTGCCTCCTGACAGGACTCCACTTTTCACACAGGTTTATGCTCTCCCTGAATTAAGATGGGATCTTTGCCTCCAGAACAGCTGCAATGTGTTATAAATCTCCTGTCATTATCAGTACTCATAATCTTACCCTTTGCCTCAGCTCTCTGAATGTTTGTTAGCCCCCAAAAAGAATACAAGGAGGGGTCAGCAGGAGCAGAGTGAGCCCTCATTTCCTGCAGGTATATTTAAAGAAAAAAATCAGGAGACAGAATACTGAGAAAAATACTGAGAAAATATTGAAGGAAAAAATCAGGAGAAAGAATGTTTTTATGCTTAGGACAGTCTGGAGCCTGGGACATGTGAAGTCCACAACAGAAACTGGCCTGAACTGCTCAGCTGAGCTGGCCCTTTGCTTCCCCATCTGAAAACCAGCATTAATTAAAAAGAACCAAACAAACTTCTGGGGTTCTTTTCTCTTTGTTTGATTTTGCTTTGTTTTGGTTTTTTGTTTTATTTTGTTGGGTTTTTTTTGCTTGTTTGTTTGTTTGTTTTCTGGTGAATTAGAACTATAAATACATGAATTGTCTCCATCTCACAGATTTATTTAGCATTTAGCAAATGGGAGCCTGACCAAATTTACAAGTTCCATCTTCATGTAAAATGCAAAGACAAAGAAGGAGTGGGACAAAAAGCTTCCTACAGTTTGTGTGGGCAGCAAAAATGGGATCTTGGTGGATCTGCAGCTCCAGTCCCTGAGTCAGATGAGCCATTTAAAGAGCTGCTATTTGCTGCTTTTATATTATTACCTGTTTTCAGGATGCCAGAGATGGGCTCGCTTTCTTCAAAGCCTTTCACAGAGATGACGCTGACGTTGTAGTCCACACCTGGGACCAGCTTCACCAGCTTGGTCCTTGTCTTGCTCCCTTCGACTGTGACAACATTTGGAGTACCTAGGATGAGGCCAAATGCTAAGGGATGAGTGACACAGCACTCCAGGAAATGCTTGAAGGGTGTTTTTCAAGTTAAAGATATTTTTGGCCACCATGGATGTGCTTCTACAGCAGGAGGGGAATTTTCCCAGTTAGTTTCAACCACTGGTGTCAAATATTGTTGCCATAACGCCAAAATCTAAACCACTGGTTTGTATTCAGTAAGAAAAAGTAACATTTTTAGTGGAAGGTGTCCCTGTGACAGGGTGTTGGAATGAGATCAGCTTTAAGGTGCCTTCCTATGCAAACCATTCTGTGATTTCTGTTCAGAAAAATACAATTTCCGAGCCAAGGTGTAAGCAGAAATCCCAGCAGTCTCTACCTGGGAGTACAAACACCTTGAGGACAGGACTTGCAGTTTAGATCTGCCTTGTTTGTGGTGAGGGCTGAAAGATTCTCCTTTACCCCCTTTATTTAGAATAAAGATACAGTATATGTTATTTAAAAATGTGCTCTGTGTGTGGCTGAGGACTTAGCAGCCATTTTTACTCCAAATTCTGGGTTTATTCCAGGAAAGCTCTTAGAGAAGTGCCTGACTTTATGACTGGATTCCTGTTGTTCTGTGGGACCACTGTATTTAAAGCTGCATGTGTGCTTCCAGGCTATAGTGTCTAAAGATCTAAATCTTTCCTTGTCTCAGTCAACAGCAGCAGGTTTTTTTGTGCTGATGTCTTTAGTGTTTGTTCTTTAGCTGTTTCCCTTTAGAGGAATTTTTTTTTACCCTAAATTAGGTTAAAAATCTATTGAAGTAGAGGAGGTTTTCTGAAGTTGGATACTAAACCAGAATGACAACGTTGGGGAGCACTGAGTAAATCACTGCCTTGAAACTTTATTATAACCATGGATTCTGATTATTGTTTCCAAGGGCCATCTTTTCCAGTGTGCTCAGCTCATGAAGTGCCTACAAAATAATGACAATTTAGAAACTAATCCTCGCTGAGGAGGTTCAGACAGAGAATTATTAGGAGTACAACCACCTCTGAGCCCTGCCCAGGGGATGTGGGCACCGTGTCCAGACACAGGTTGGCTGCATTCCCCCATTCCTGAAGAAGAAAAAGAGATGACCTGTGCAAGATCACCTGGGAGATGCCTCGAAAGGAGGGATGGCAGCCCAGCAAACCCCTCCTGCTCTCCCTGGCACCCCAACTCACCTCCTGTGACAGGGACGTAGGAGACGCGGAAGTTTTCCACGCGGGAGCGAGGGGGGGTCCAGCTGACTGTGGCAGCGTTTTCTGTGATGTCAGAGAAGGAAATTCCCTTGGGAGAGCCAACCACTGTCAGGGGAGAACAGAGAACAGACCACATAGGAGGAAAAGGTAAATCGTTTGTCATTCCTTAGTGCTGGAAAATTGATTTATCACCCTAAACCAGAGCTGGTGCTGTCAGTGTTCTGCTCTGAACAACATTGATGCAGGGGGTACAAAACTGAAGGGTTTTATTACAGAAACAACCTATTTGGTCCAAATTTTCCATTTTTTCAGGACCAGTCCAGTATTGCATAGGTTAAAAATACCCAATGTGTATCTATATATAAAAATAACAGAGATTTCAGTGCTGTAGAAAAGCAGGAGGAACATGCACAGAAATGACATTCTGCTATCCATGGTATGCTGTATTTAAGACTTTTCTATCCCAGTTTCACCTGGAGGATTTTTAGACCTTCCGCTGAGCCCCAGAGCCCTCTGTGACACACAGCAGTGACAGCCATGGACAGATCTCTCTTTCTGGGCATAAAATTCCTAAAGCAGGATGCTCCAAGGAGACCTGGATCAGGTGTGGGAGCCCATCAAGGCTCCTCTCAAGGACTCACTCCTGGAACTTCTGCTGGCTTCAAACCAGAAGCAACAAGATTTTCCTCCTGGAACCTCTCTCTGAGCCCAGGATTCTTCTCTCAAGCACATCCATCCAGAGAACATCCAAGTACAGCCATCATGGGAAGGCACCTGCAGCTCTTTGTCACAAAACTCAGCCTTTCCCTGTCAGAACCTGAGCACTGCACTTGTCCATGTAAATTAAATCAGTAAGCTGGGCAAACAAAGCCCAAATTTTACCAAAAAGAACCCAAACTTAAAACCAACATGTATCTGAAACATTCCAGTTGGAGACTTAATTAATATCCTGCAGAACAGGCATGGAAAGGGCTTTGGAAGGACATGGTAAAAAGAGCTGCCACTTCCAGGTTTACATTGAGCATCCTATTTCCAATTTTTCCAGCTTTTTTTGGCTGTAACCAAAGCAACCCTGAGGTATTAAAAAAATAAACACAGAGCAGGCCATTAGTACAAAGAGGAGAGATCCCAAACATCAGCCACATGAAGAGAGTGGAGACAGGCTGAGAGAAGGGGAAGGGGGGCAAGAGGAGGGAAAAAAAATAGGGACTGGGCTTGAAATAGCTTGGAAAGAACATTTCTGCAGGAAAGGAGTCAGAGGCTGTTTGTTCCATGTGTCCCCAGAGCAGCAGGGCACTAAATCAATTGAAAGGCAAGGATAGAAAAACAACTGAGCTCTCAAGAGAAATGTAAATTATGTCTCTGGAGCTCACTAGAAGTGTTGTGCTGGTGGGGTTTGCTCATGTGGACAAGCCAAGGGAAGAAAAGAATTACAGATAAGAAAGAAAGAGAGGTGGGGTTGGAAAAGCTATGTGGCACAAAAAGGTGCTGCAGGTTTGGGTACAGGCTGAAGGAAATCAGAGAAAATAAAGAAAAGGAAAAGGAAAGGTAGAGAAAGATAGAGAAATTAGGAAAGATAGAGAAATTAAAATTAGATTGGCTTTGCTTTACATTATAGGTGGCCTGAGAGACTGAAGAAAAAGGGAAGTGGCGATTTTGGAGACCAAACAGATGGACCAGCACTTGGTTTGCATACACATGGAGAATTTGAAAATAAAATCCCCAATCCGTCCCACTTGGACTCTGCTGTGCACATTTCCATGGGCCTCAGGCTTGTTTTCTGCACCAGGTGAGCTGCATGACAAAGAGCAGTAAGAAGAGCTTTGATGTGAGTTTTCCACATCCCCAGGTCCCCCAGCTGCAGCTTTCCTGGGAGAGAACCTGGCAGGAAATATAATGGACCATCAGAGCATCTGTCCTGGAATGAGTCCCAGAGATGGAAGAGATTTGCACCTTTGAGCACGGGGAAATGAAAAAGAAATTAATTAAATCATCTTCTTGGGCTACCTGAAAGGCAGAATGAAGCAGGCATGGAAAGCAGCCAGTGAGCTCCTGAGCTGGCACTCACAGAGAACCTCAGGCCATCTGTGGGACAGGCACAGGTAAATTATCCTTATCCTCCAGCATCATCCCCAAAGAGGTGTGTGAGGGACAGGGAACTCTCCCGAGAGGCAGCTAAAGCACCCAAAGGACCTGAGAGAGGCTGGTTTTTAGGGATTTTTTTTTGCTAATTGTTCTTTCACTCCTAGCAGACTAGAGGACGATGTTCCCTGGCTTTCTTCTCCCACTCAACAAGAAGCATCAGGTTGCATTAATCACAAATCAAGAGCATGTGAAGTGTTTTGTGATCATCTCAGGAAGAAAATAATGCTGTCACAGTGTGGCAAAACACCACTGGAAGAAGAGGAAAGGAGCAGCATGAGACTCACACCTCCCACAAGGATATTAATTGGACCATAGATATGTTGTGATCTCCCAGTGGGGGTTAAATTGCACCTTAACTGAGATTTTACAGATAAAATTCTAAAAGGCACCAACTCTGAGAGCAGCAGTGGATAAATTCCCTCTTCAGGAATAGAAATATTTCCTTGCAACCACACTGGAAACGCTATAAATATCCATATGTTTGTGCAATAATCCACTCCTAAAAAAGAAATTAGTTAGCTGTCTTGGCAGCCACCCACCCAATGTGGTGCAACCTGCAGCCCAAATTATTTTGCTGGGTTTTTGTGGCTTTATTGTCCATTATTTATGGCTATTTACAGCTGACAAACATCTCTTGGGCTCCAGTAGGTGACATGTGCTAAATCACCCTGCAAGGGCTGCGCAGGGACGTGGTCATGGGGAAAATGACAACTCTCAGTGGTTTCCATAAATCTCCTGGAGTCACTGGGGATGGGAACTGCTGCTGACAAGTGCAGGGGGCTTTAAACATCCCTCTCCATTAGCAGTCAGCTGCTTAGGGCTCATTTGTGTCCTTTTTTGTCCAGGGGCATTATTAGCTGTTTTGTGACCAGGTTGATAAACCATAGCTGGAGGGTTGAGAGTCTGGTTAGTAATTAATTGATTGTCTAGGGAGGGTAGTAAGAGAGCTGGGAATGTTACTGAAATGAGGATTAGTGGGATTCCTGGGAAGGATGGGCTTGAAAATTGGTCAAAGAAGCTTAAGGTCAGGGTCAGGGGCAGGGTGTAGTGCTGGCCAAGAGGGGCTGCTGGTGCATGTTCTGCTTCATGGAAGTGTCTGGGGGATGGTGAGGGTGGCCTGGCTGTTTATGGCAGGGTTGGGGTGGCAGGAGGGAAGCTGAGCCCGCGGGCAGTAGGGTGGAGGATGAGGAAGAAGAGGAGGAGACGCTGTTCAACACTAAGGTGCTGCTGCCTGGCAAATGCCTCTTTTAAGCATTCCTGCTGCTTTGCTCACTCATGGAACTTAGAATATATCCTGAGCTGGAGGGACTGAAGGGATCCCCCAGCCCAGCCCCTGTCCCTGCCCAGAGCCCACCAAGCCCAGCCTGGGCATCCCTGGCAGCGCTGCCCAAAGGCTCCTGGAGCTCTGGCAGCCTCGGGGCCGTGCCCATTCCCTGGGCAGCCTGGGCAGTGCCAGCACCCTCTGGGGGAAGAGCCTTGCCCTGAGCTCCAGCCTGAGCTGCCCTGGCCCAGCCCCAGCCGTGCCCTGGCTCCTGTCCCTGTCCCAGAGCAGAGATGGGAGCTGCCCCTTGGGAGGAGCCGCAGCCCTGGTGAGATCTCCGGTCTCATCCTTTTCCTTTCCTCCCATAATTAATTTGACTTCAAATGATCACATTTTCACATCAGCAAGCTCAACATTTTTTAAAGACCAAATTTGGCTCATGAGACATTGCATCGTATGCTTCAGGTTTGAATGTGTTTCAGAATGAAACCACGATTTTGGTGTGGAAAAAAAATTGAAACGCTTCATTCAAAAGTGCCAAATGAAACGCTTCAATTATGAACCTGAATCAAAGCTTTGATTTTGCAAAGAAACTCAAGTCAATTTGAATTACCCAGCACATGTTGCTCCTGGTAAGATCAGTCTAAATTAATGATGCTTAGGCCTTTGCTGATCAAGCCATAAATAAACTTCTCAATGGCCCTGGTAAATTCATTTTGTCATAACTCTTTCCTAGGGAGGTAAACTGTTGTGCAGAGCTGAGATGTAATTAGTCACAGAAAATCACTGAAAAGGCTGATGCACAGACAATATTTCTTGGCCCTCAAAGACACTGTTTTAATTGCCACACTCTGCTGCCTAATTCCTGACCATTAAAGTAATTTAATTAAACCATATTAAATAGACAGTGACGAAGCTTGGGAAGCTGGGACTGATTACAAACAACCACACCACGCTGAAGCAGTGACTTGGACAAGGGACATGCAGGAGACACTTCAGGACACCTCTGGAACAGCACGAGCTGGCTGTGAAGAGGAGCAGGGAATGTCACACTTTTCCCTCTGCAAAGACAATACCTGTGGATGCTACTGTGTTTACAGGCTGGGAACGTTGTCCACTGCTAATTCCATAGAGCTCAATCTCATATTCAGTGCCCTCTTTCAGCCCTGTTATGTCCTGGGTGCGCTCATGGCCTGGCACTATCAGCTCCAGGGGGTCAGATTTCCTTTTGGTGTCCCTGATTTTTAGAACAAAGCTGTTGAAAACCCCTTCATCTGCAGTCCAGGAGAGACGGAATCCATCTGGGGTTGCGTCGGAAACCAGGAGGTTGTCGACCTCGGGTTCTGCTTCTAAAAAAGGAGAAGATAGCAGTGGGGGAAAAAAAAAATGATGTTTTAATCAGTTGATCAGAGACCTGCCTGAGGTCTGGCTATAGCACACTGCAAGAATCCGACCACAGTTCAAAGCAAGGGGAACAATCTGCCAGCTATTAAAAAAAAAAAAAACAAAATAAAATATTAGTGTTATACAGAAGAGGATAAATGTGAGTGTGTGCAGGCCCATTCTAACTTTCACTCTTGAACAGCAAACCACTGCATGGACACACAGGTTTGTCTCTCACATGCAGAGTTACACATGCTAAAGGTGAGTTTCCTGGGCATTTATCCCTCCCTACCTGTGTGACACATTTATGGTCAATAAAAACAAGCTCGTGTTACAGAACTGCATGTCTGGAACATTGTCATAGCTCTCTCTGCTAGGAGGACAACATAGAAGCCACTGAAAGTTCTTTTTCTACATGCAAACCCCTTATTTCATGCACTTCTGTCATCTGTGATGATTCTGATCTGATGAATCCTTTACTGTGCTCTTAAACAGCAAAGAGGAACCACGAAAATTCCTTTCTTCAACAGCAGCCTTCAATCTAAATGCAAGAGCTGCTGCCTTTGGTTAATGAACCCATTCGAAAGGATCCCAAGGGCTGTAAGTTATTAATTACCTGCAAAACACCTCTAACTTATATGGTCAGGCACCATTAGCTAGAGAAATGCTGCTGGAGTGGTTATGTCCTACAGTACCTCCAGTGCAATCCTGCCTTCTACACACAGCCAATACTATTTATTTCCTCTCAAACCTCCCACAAAATGCAACCCTTCCTTCCACACACAGCCATTCCTATTTATTTCCTTTCAAACCTCCCACCATATGCAGTTCTTCCACACACAGCCAATCCTATTTATTTCCTCTCAAACCCCCCACCTCCAGTGCAATCCTTCCTTCCACACACAGCCATTCCTATTTATTTCCTTTCAAACCTCCCACCAAATCCAAACCTTCCTTCCACACACAGCCATTCCTATTCATTTCCTCTCAAACCTCCCACCAGATCCCCCCTTCCCAGCTTCACTGCTGCCCAGCCAGGAATGTGCAGATGAGAGCTGATGGTTCTGGGGCTGCAGAATCAGCCTGCAATCCTTTCCCAAGAAATCCCAAGTGCTGCTGGAACACAGCAGCTCTGACGGGGTTGGAAGCATGAACTGGTTTGAGGAGAGATGTCCCAACTTTGGGGTGGCAATGATCCCACTGTGGGTGGAACCACACAGAGAGGGAAAGAGAGGAGGCCATGGCAAGAAGTCCATGTCTCTTCCTGAAGCCTCTGGTGGCTGGAACGTGGGAGAATGCTGCTGTTGGAGAATGCTGATGTGCCCAGCTGTTAACAAGACGAGCTCTGCATGCAGCTATTCTTCTTTCAAGACTTTGTTAGAGGTACCTGCAAGACCAGAAGGAACTTTCACCCCTCAGGCCCCCCACATGCTCCTCCACAGCATCCCTCAGAGGGAAACATCCAGTTAAAGGGAACAGAATTCCACTGGTCATGATGGAGTTACGTGGAGCCACGATGCAGAGAAGGATGCAAAAGCCAAGGTTTGCACGAAACATCTTCCATGTGAGAAGGAAAGTGATAGAGAAGAGGGTGGAAGGGAACAAAACTTGCTCACATTGAAATACCTGTAACAGCCAGAGCGCTCAGGGGCTTTGTTTGGTGCCCCTTGGCAAACCCATAAAGCAAAACCTCATAGCCAATGCCAGTAATTAGGCCTTTAAGCTTCAGCTCCCTCTGGGCTCCCGAAAGGAGGAACTCCTGTGGGTCCAGCAGCTTGCCAGAGTCCACCACGACTACTAGAAAGTTGTCAAAGGCATTCTCCGATGCCATCCAGGACACTGTGAACCCATAGGGGTTCATATCTGACACTGTTAGGTTTTCCAGTGGGGGCATGGCCTCTAAAAGAAGGGAAGGTGCAAAAACACACACACAAAAAGAAAAAAAAAAAAAGAAAAGAAGTGAAAAACATCGCAAATTAGAAAGTGTCACAGATTCCACCAAACAAAAATCACATTTTTCCCCCTAGTGTGGATCTAATAGTCAGGACCACAAGATGAGGATTTTCAGTGGAGGTCAATTTTGAATTTTTCTCAAAGATGTCTCAGCACCTCCTGTCACAAGCTCTGCTGGAACCCCTCCCAAGTTCCCTGTGTGAGGATATTTCTGCTGCTACCCTTGCACTGTAAGAAAGTTACAACCAAAACTGCTTTAGGAATGCTGCACATAAAGATTTCAATGATTTCTACTTCCCTCCACCGTCAGTGCTTTGGGGACAAGCTCAGTTTGGGCATTCACAACTGCTCTATTTTGCTTCTTTACCTATTGCATGTGAATATCTCCAGTGTTAGTTTTCAGTGCTGGAGGGGTCAGAGGTGCCAGAACAGGAACATGAATCACTCAGGGTCACAGCCAGTGCAAATCAGCTGCTGCTGAGCTCTGTTGACAACTTAAAGAAATTCCACTGAGGGCTCCTTTTCCACATCAGTGTGACATTTGTCAAAGTGAAAAGATGTGGAAAACACTTCAAAATTTATCCACTAAGTCTCAGCAAAAGAAAAAAGGCCACAAGGTTCTCAGTGTATTTTGCTCACTCAAAATCTGCCAAGTCAAGTAGGAAGATCAGGCGGCTCTGCTAAGCCCTGGCCTTGATCCTGGAGCCCAGGCACTGCTTGTATTTCTGCACAGGATTTGTCCAGCCTTGCTCTGTTGGCTCAGGAGCTGATTCAGCCAATCTTCCGACCACTCGAAACTCCATTCACTTCAGAAAACACCACTTAGTTAAAGGCTGAGCCTTCTCCTGAAAAGGGCTTTGCGTTTGCTTTTGACATTTCACAAAGACTGAAACGGATTTTGTTAGAACTTGCCATAAAAATATCTCCCTGAAGAGTTATAATTTGAAATTCTTATGTATTAATATTTACACATTTGAGTACTCATTTTAGAGATTTTTTTGCATCTTATTTACTTCTAATCAAGCAATCCCCAAGATTCACATTTTGGATAGGACCCTGGAAGGGAACATCCTGGGACAGGAGGTGTTCCACCAGCCAGTCATGTCTAGGCAGCAGGCAAAGTTCTCCCTCAAACTTCAGGAGTTATAAAAGATTATTAGATGTGGGAGAAAGGCTCCAGAGGAGTCTTAATGACAGAATCATGGAATCACAGAATAATTTGGGTTGGAAGGGACCTTAAACTCAGCCAGTTCCATGGGCAGGGATGCTTTCCACTATCCCAGCTTGCTCAGAGCCCCATCCAACCTGGCCTTTTAACTCCCTTTAAACTAATCCTGCTCCAAGGAATTTTTTAAAGGTCACCATTCCTGTTCTGACCCCTCCTTGCAGCAGGTTTTCAAACAAACCCATCGCTGCTGGCCACACACTTCATGCTGGGGAGATCCTTTTTGGGATGCACATTTCCCTGAGCCAAGAAAGGGACTCCAAAGCTTGGAGCAGGTACCTGTGGTGACAAAAGCAGTGAGGGGCTCTGTGTGGACACCTGTGCTGGTGGTGCCCTGGATGTGAATGTCATAGGCAGTGTGGTCTGTGAGCCCTGAGATGTGGGCGCTGCGGGCGCCCCCCCGGCACCGTCAGCTCCCGGGCCTCCTGTGCCGCCAGGGAATCTTGGATTTTGATAACAAACGTGGCAAAGGGCCCCGCTCGGGTGGTCCAGGACAGGTTGAAGCTGTCAGGGGTAACGTTTGTGAGGGTGAGAGTGCCCAGCTGTGGCTCAGCCTCTGGGGGAGAAAGGAACACAGGTGAGCAGGCAGCTTTACTCAAGGGGGTGGGGAAATCAGCAGAGGAAGGGTTGGAGGTGCTCAGAAAGAATGGTTTAGCCTTGTTTTGCTGTGGTTGAATAAAATAAAATAAAATAAAATAAAATAAAATAAAATAAAATAATAATCTTTTAAAAAGCAGCGTTGCAAGAGCTTTTTTCTCAGGTTTTGGAAAGAAGCCACTGAAATTAGTGCTGACTTTTATATTTCTTCATTAAATTTTCTTAAATAAACTGAACTTGCCTAATGAAATCTAAGCCTGGTTTACAGAAGCACCAACACCGTGCACGTACACATTGTGGGAATTCCACACTGGGAATCTGATGAGAATACAGACCCACAGCAATTCCAAAATAGAGAAAGTTGGATTCAGGCAGGAGCCCTTGAAATCACAGTCCAGGTTCTGTTTGGTGTTTCTGTTGCTTGGAGTTGTAGATACTTCTATTTTTGGACCCTGAGGTTTATGAGGGATTTCAGGGATTATCTCAGCACTAATCTCAGACCAAAACCTCCCTGGGCTCCACAGATAAGGTGTTCCTCATCCTCTGATTAGGCACAATCAGAGAATGTCTAATAAACAATAAACCCCACAACCCTGCTCTTGCTCTCCTTCCTGACTGTTCAGTGGTCAGGGCACCTCCTTAAGAAGCCAAAACTTTCCTTTTCTGCTGGAGAAAATTCAAATTCACATCCTTGCCCTGCCAGGAGAGAAACTGGTCCTTCAGGAGAGGGAGAGCTCCTTACCCATTCTCTTTTTAAACTTACACTTAGCACAAAAATCATTAAAGTTTCATTAAAGCCCAGAGAGAGAACAAACATGACCCAACAGTCAGAGGGTCAGAGAATCCTGTGCTTGCTCTCTGGGCTGATTTTCTAATTTTTATGTTGCCAATTGAGTAGGAACCAAGAACACCTTGGGAAATGCAGCCAGTGAGACACAGAAAAATAATGATGGAAGAGTGATCCATGCTGGGAGAAGAGTCAGAGAGAGGATCCCACCAACAGAGAGTGGTGAAAGAGTGAAATCTTTTTCTCTGCTAAAACAGGTACTGCTGCAAGATGTTCCAACTTTTATTCATGTCCCTCATTGCAAGACTTTTAAATAATCCACCTCCTTCTCTGGAACTGTCTGGGAAGAGGTGAATGGAAGTGGCCCCGATTAAGGACACAGATGTCACAGATGTCATGCTATCAACCAGTGACCATGGATGCCTTCATGGCCAGCAGGGAAGGTACCACCATGGTGCTCTTGAAGACAGGCAAGGAGATGAGAAAATATCCACAAAGCAAACAGGCTTGGGTGGAAAACCCAGGAAATCTGAGCCCTCAGCCCCACATGCAGCTCAGAGAGGCAAACTGAGGCTTTCCAACCTCATCCTGGCATGGCCACATTCCTTCACATGCCACCTGCATCCATGGTCAGGCACATTCCCACCATGACAGCCTGACTCCCAGGAATGTTACATGCAAAATGAGCTGGAATCATATCCTCGGGCAAGTCTTAGTAATCTCCTGCCATCCTGGAATCACCACCCAGGGAAACAAGACAGGCTGTGGAGGACTCAAAGGGAGCAATGCAAGGGACAGAGTGGTGGGCTGACCACCAAGAAAAAGGGAATTTGTTTTTTGAGCCCTGCTCTGTGCTGAGAACATAAAAATCCTGGGCAGAGAAAATATCAGAACCAGCAGAAGGTGGCCAGACCACTCCATGCAGTTTGGGTCGATCACATGCGGCACAGAACGCCCACCAGAGATGCAAATGCCTTGGGAGACATTTGGGTTTAAGGAGGACAAAACTGACATGCAGGAGTCTCTCCAGGCTGAGAACCACATGAAGGCCTCTCTCCCATCCCCAGCAAAGCAAGTGAGGGTGGGATGAACAACTTCATTCAAGATCAAGTGCAAAGATGCTGAGTGAAACACATCAACCATCTGGAGCGAGGCAATTATATATACACTGAACTTGCAGAGGGGTGTGTATATATAAGGAAACCATCATGGTTTACTACTGCCTCTCTTAATGCTGGGGGCACTTTTTCAGCCTTTTCCATTGCCATAGATCTTTTTCCAAGCCCTCTCAGTGCATTTCAGCCTCCCCTCATGGTTGGAAGGATCCATACTATAATTCCCCAAGGGAACAATGATGAGTTGGAGCCACGTTATAGAGCAGTTTGGTGGACAGCAAGAGGAAGGAGAATAAAAAGCAAACCTGGAAGGTGAAACAGTGAAATACCTGTGGTTGCCATGGCTGTCAAGGTCTGCCCACCTTGGCCATCAATTACCCCATGGAGCTGGACTGTGTAATTAGTGGCAGCTTTGAGGTTGGTCACTACAGAGTGCCGGGAGTCCCCTGGCACTGTGAGCACCAGGGAGTCCAAGGGGAAGTCAGAGTTCCTGACTTCCAGAATAAAGTGGTCAAAGGCCTTGTCCTGTGCCTCCCAGGTGAGTGACAGGCTGGCTGAGGTAGCATTTGATACACTGAGTTTGTTAAGGAGAAGCTCCTCTACTACGGGAAGAAAAAACAAATGGAAATGTATCACAGTTATTAAAAGCCAAAGCAACAAAATAAATTAATAGAGAAGTTTGAATTCACATGACCACGGGTCACAAGGGTCACCCAGCCCTGTGTTTCCCTATGTTTCCCATACCTCTGCTGCCACCCCTCATCAAATGAGAATATTCACAGTCTGTTGCTGCTGGAAATTGATATTATATTATTTGATAGCTGAGATTTGATATTTTACTTTCACCGACCACATTACTCCATTCCTATGGCAAATCACTACGGCAGCTTTTCCTAGAAGGGCAAAATTTGGTGGAGGTGTTTAACAATCATAACATGAGCCATTATCTGCCTACAATAACAATGTTCTGTTTCTGTAGTCCAGTCCTCACTTCCCACTCTCATCCTCAACATTTGACTTCCCTGTCTTTTCTGGGAAAGCTGTCAACTGTAAAACCTTGAAATGTTCAACATGCCAACAACTCAGTGCCGGCCTATTCCCTTCTCTGACATCAACTCAAATGGACTTTTCAATCTCTCACCCAACACAACCTGAATAATTGAAGCTGAATTCAAGCAGTGAATGTGCCTTGCAGGATTGTGCTGGCACAGACTGAAATATGCCTGACATTTTTTGGGAGAATCAGGGTAAATCTGTGTCTAGAAATCATTTTATCTGAGAGAAGCTGTGTCCTCTCTGAGCTGTGGGATAGATGCACACGCAGGTTGAAAGGTGAACATAAGGAATCATCTCCCACTTGGTTCTTGGGATATTTGCTTTGCTTCTCTTCTGCCTCAGAGGCTGCCCCATGATGTCTAGACTGATGGTGTGAATGAAATCCCAACACGATGGGATTGCCTGACTTTGCTGGATGGGCTGGTGGCTCAAATTCAAACATGCCCAGCTCACAGTGTCCCCGGCCGGTCTTCCTTGGAAGGCAGAAGGTTGGGAAATGGGTGGGCTGTGGGGTAGCTGAGGGCAGGGAAAGGGGCACGACCTGTAAGGAAGAGTTCAAAAAAGCAGAGTTAGCACTGAGGTAGGTTTTGTGTACCTGTGGTAGCTGCAGCACTGATTGCCTGTGTGCGGAACCCGCGAGAGATCCCGGAGAGGTAGACAATGAAATCAGTGCTGGGAGAAAGCCCTGAGATATGAGCAGTCCTTGCATTGCCTGAGAGGTTGAACTCCATGGGCTCCAGCAACCTGTTAGAATCAATAATTTCAATGGTAAAGACGTCAAAGTCGCCGTTGGAGGCTGTCCAGGAGAGGTTGAAGCTTTCGGGGGTAATGTCGGAAACCGTGAGCTCAGCAACGCCGGGCTGCTCTCCTGGGGAGGGAAACAACACCCATCAGAAGGGCCCCCGACCTCCTCCTGCTCTCAAAGGCTCCTCTCTGCCATGCTGGCAGCACTGCCAGCTGGGGAAGGGCGTGTGAGTAAAAGCTTGTTATGGGCAGACAGGTACTAAGGGGAAGAAATTAAATTAAAGCATCGCAAAATGTTAGATAAGAAAAAAAAAACTAAAATAACAATTAAAACTATGGTTATTTCCCTTTCCCTGCAGGAGCAGCCATGTCTTTGAGGTCTGAGCATGAAAGCAGATGCAGAAGGACTGTCTTGAATGCCCCTGGGGCATTTGGATAAGACAGCTTCCAGTTTTAGGAGAAGCTAAAACCAAAGCTGCTGCTTTATCCAAAGGAAAATCTTGTGTTTTGTTTACTCTTCTACTTTCCCTTTCAGCTTAAGCCTGTGAAAACTGGCTTGTAAATTTGGAGCTGGAGCCAAAATGCAAAACAGGGAGAGATGCCTTGGGGTTTCTTCCTCTCTGCAGACATCCCCACAGCGTTACAGGAAGGTTCAGATATTTTTTAACAATTGCAAGTCCCCAGAAGGGAAGATTTTGAAAAGCTGGCTGCTGAGCTTGACCCAGAAAGGGAAGGGAAAACCTCAGCAGGGCATTTTCTGCTGTTTTCACCAGGGTAAAGGAAGGGAGCACATTGCATATTTAGGCAGGACACCCATGATGTGTTTCCTGCTCTGTCTCTTTGTCCAGCACATTGCCCTGCTCTCCACGGGCATCTGCTCCCAGCTCCTGGGGAGGACTCTCAAAGCTCAGCACTTTCCTGGGACACAGCACAGCCATTCCTGCCCCAGCCAGGCTGCTCTAAGCTCTACACAAACAAGCAAGCTCTGCTGCACTTCATGCTTCAATTCTGATTAGTTCTCACAGGTGCTTTCACCCCTTTCTGGGCAGGGTACCATGTGCTTGGGGCAACCTGGCACCAGCCAGCTCTGGCTATCTCATAGAGACAGGAGGTTGCAAAGGGCTGAGGGGGAGCCCAGAGGCAGCAGAAATTGTCTACAAGAAATTATCTCAAGGAAAGGCCACTGGTGCCCCTTTAATGCCAATTAATTCACACTCTTCATTACAGTTATCATAACACCTGGGAGGATCAGAGAGCCACACAGCAGAGATGTAAATATACATTTATCTCTCATGGTCAAAGCCTGTGATAAGCTCTTATTTCAAACTGTTGAATTTCACATGATTAGCCAGAAAATTATTTTGGGGCCCTTGATGAGCTTCATGCAAGCTCCTGATATCACAGAGCTCACCTGCCTCCCTTCAGGCCAGTTTTGTGCCGGGGTAGTTCTGCTGAATTTGATTTTTTGCATTGTATCTTCTTCGGGCCAGATTGTTTCATGATCTTAGATGGCTGAATGCATTTTATTTGTCTTATTAAGAATTAATTTGTGTCCTTTCCTATATGAGAACATAAGGAGGGTGTTTGTCCTTACCCTGAATCAGGTACACACAATACTGAGTCTGAATTCACATAGAATTTCAGAGGCACCTTCTGAAGGGTAAAAACTGAACACTCTCAGGCTTTGATTACCAGGGCTGATAGAGGAATGATTTTTATAACTTTACCAGGCAACCTGGCCTTTCCCAAGCAGGTACAGCATCCAGCTGGGTTTTGCTGTTAGTGTCAGCCAGGTAAGTGAGGAAAGGGAACAAAAACAGGGGAAAGCAGGGAAGGAAGGGCTGCACCAGGGCACCGAAGCTCTGGCTGGGAAGCCTGGCCATGGGGCATTTCCATGCCAGAGATGTTCAGCCAAGCTTTAAGGAGCTCATGCAAGGCTGTCCCTGCCCAGCACTCGCAGGAGCTCACATCTCTGTCGCAAAGAGCTGCAGGGAAGGTACCTGTGGTGGTCTCAAGGGAAAGGGGCTTGCTCCTGTAACCCCGGGCGAGCCCCTGCAGGGTGATGGTGTAAGGAGTGCCGGCCTTGAGGCCGGTGACATTGGCCGAGCTCAGTGTCCCCGGCACTGTGACATTGCGGCTCTCCTCGGGGCTGCCAGCCTCCTGCACCTGCAGCACAAAGCTCTCAAAGGCCCCGTCTGCTGCTGTCCAGGTGAGCTGGAAGCCATCCCAGCCAGGCTCTGACACTGACAGCTCCCCCAGCTCGGGTTCCTCCGCTGGACAAGGACAGAGAGGCAATCTGTTACTTGGGTTGCAGAGTGGGGCTGATGTCGGATTATTTAATGAGGTTCTGCGTTAGTGAATTTCACATTTAATCAGGGCTGCAGAGATGCCCCCCCCTGCCCCCCTGCATTTACATTATCAGCTGCCTCAGATAACTTCAATAAAGTCTCTTTGGAGACATGGCAAAACGCAACAGTGAGAGAAGAATTGTAATAATTAACAAATATTGGGAGGCTGCCCACAGAAAGCAGCTCAGAGAGAATCTTACAGCTGTGAGTGCTTTATCAGCATTAATTAAACTCCCTCTGAGATAAGTAGGTATTACTGTAACAACTTTACTCAGTGTGGTACACTGAGTTGTGAAACAACTTTGCTTCATTGCCATTCTGAAGTAACTGTGTTGTAAGGGTAGGAAAGGGTATGGTTTAGAGTAGTTGGGATTCAGATATTTAGGGTTTGACCGCATCCAGTTGAAGGATGCTGTTTATGCTTCCAAGCTATTTCTAATACAAAACAACAAAGAAGAGGAAAATGCCTCCATGTCTGCATGTCTTTAATGGATTTGTCTTCTTTTAGCTCATTATTCTACTCACAGAACCTTTCTGTGGGTGCAGACAGGATTTCAGAGTTACTGATACATGTCTAAAATCAAAATGTTCATTCACAGAAATTCAGATTCTCACAAACCCCCACAGGGGTGGCCAAGGAATTTGGGAGCCATCAGATGTAACCCTGCTGCTGTTAAATCTTTTTGAGTTGAGGTCATTTGCTCAGCAAGAATGGAAAGATCTTTGTTACAAAGGAAATACAACTGATTCCTTTACATTAACAGTCAGTGGTGAAAATGAGAGAGCGCTGCCTGGTTTTTCTACCTGGAAGCTCCTGTGTGCTCTGTCACTGACCTGTGGCCTCTGCTGATTTTCTAGCACCCTTCTGATTTATTTGAATTGTTGCACATAAGTGTTACAGTAAGAACAGAGTGTCTCTGAATAATCCCATTCTGCATGACTGAGAATTCACAAGAGATGCTGCATGCAGGGAAATGGATCAGATTTGTCAATTGTAAACTTCAACTTTATGCATATTGTAATACAGAAGTTAAGGGGGCCCTGGAAGACTCAGCAGCATCACTCATGGAGTTTCTCCCTGTAAAACCAGAGTGATTATTGCATGGATGCTCAAAGCCTTAGGCAAGGCAGGCAGCTGGGGCTGGATTTTCAGAGGTGGAGCACTCCTAGATCATAACAACCTCCAGTAAAATTAATTAACAAATCAGTAAATTGCTACTATTCAGGAACACGAGTTCTGTTGAGCTTTTCCCATCCTGTTAGAAGGAAAGAGATTGTTTATGACATTATGACAATGTTCAACAACAATAAAATAAATGCATTAATCCAGAGCTGTCTTCTCTTATCAGGAGCAGAAAGGAGATTCATTGAGGTAAAATATAAATTCTGTCAAAACAAGACAGTTATCTGGAAAAGAGAAAGGAGGACAGAAAGGGAACTGGTTGTATCAGAGATCATAATCTGTGAAACAAATAAAACAAAGACATTTCCTTAAAATGAAAGTGAAACTAAAGTTACAGTGGAGTTAAATCTATTAAATAGAAGCTTGGTTATAATAAGTAATGCAGGAATCATCACAGGTTGAAAGCAATTCTGATTTCTCTGAAAATGCTCAGTTTCATTCTCCTCCACAATGCAGAGACCCTTTTCCTGCCATTGGTTGCTCATGCACGTCTGACAGAAAAGCAAACAACCCTCTCATGCTCTCCAGGGACCAAGGGGTTCTCCTGTGGAATCATGAGCCAAACAGGATTGCTGGGGAGCTCCAAAATCCTCAGCCGTCCAGCACAGATGACAAAGCAACCACAGTGCCATGATAAAGATCAAGGGATGATGTTTCTTATTTAAAAGAAAACCAAAACCAGACAGAACAAAAACCATGGAGAGGTGAGACTGCTCTGGCTCTGTCAAATAATCTTTGTGTCTCTACATAAATAGTTTACCTCATGTTGGGAATTGGGTTTTGAGGGATGGTCCTTAGTCCTTAGTCCTTGGTCCCCAGATCTGAGCTCCCACCCTAGTGCTTTGGTCATTACTGAACTCAGCCCTGTCACTTCATGGAATTCAAGGAACAAGGGTAAGAGGTGGGAGTTTTTGGAAAGGTATCACAATCTTTTTTTCTCTCTGCCATCACCACTGCCATGCCAAACTCCTGCTGTGTTTAATCATGAACCAAACAGGATTGCTGGGGAGCTCCAAAATCCTCAGCCATCCAGCATCCAGCACAGATGACAAAGCAACCACAGTGTCATGATACAGATCAAGGGACGATATTTCTTAAAAAAAACTCCAAAAAACAAAACCAAAACCAGAGAGAATAAACCATGAAGAGGCAAAACTGCTCTGGTTCTGTCAAATAATCTTTGTGTCTCTACATAAGTAGTTCACCTGATGTTGGAAGTTTGGTTTTGAGGGATGGACAAGTGCAGTCCTTAGTCCCCAGATCTGAGCTCCCACCCTGGTGCTTTGGTCATTACTGAACTCAGCCCTGTCACCTCGTGGAATTCATGGAATAGGGGTAAGAGGTGGGAGTTTTTGGAAATGTATCACAATCTTTTTTTCTCTCTGCCATCACGACTGCCATGCCAAACTACTGCTGTGTTTGAGCACAATCCAGACGAGCACGTGCAGCATCTCTCTGTTCCAACATCCCTTCTCAGCAGCAGATGCATCCACGTCTCTCTTCGCATGCAATTTGAAAAGAGAGACTTGATGCTGCATCACCTTCAAACTGCATGGGGCATTGTCCATGCTGCACCACCCCAGGCTCTCATTCCATAGCTGTAAGAGTTTCATCCCATGCAAAAGGAAGAATAAACCAGCCAGGAGGAAAAGCATCACTCACAAAGCCTACAATCCCTACCAAAGCCATTTGGAAATGAAGTTCTGGGTTTTGAAGCAGAAAAGGAACAGGTGGCTGTGAATCCATGGGAAATACCTGCAGCAGCTGGAGCTTCCAGGGACCAAGAGAGCTGGCATTGGGCACTTCCATGGAAGTTAATCTGGAATTGTGGGCCAGCTGGGAGATTGGGAATTTCTGTTTCTCGTTGATTTCCCAGCAGAAACATTGCCTGTGTTCTGTTTAAAATGGACAGGCCTTTCAGAGTGACAGGGAACTGATCAAATACCTCATCCTGTGCTGCCCAGGACAGGGTGGAACTGCTGGAAGTCCTGGGGGTTATGTTAAGCTCATGAAGAGCCCCAGTGATTCTGAGCTGAGTGAGTGAAAGGGGAATAAAAGCAGAGCAGGAAGCTCAGGGCTGGGGGATGTTAAATAACTGAGCTGGGGAGGTGCAGGGCTGGAAGGATCAAATGGTGTTTCACTGATTGATTCTCTATGTGTGGTGGCCAGAAGTGCTAAAAAGTGCTAAAATTTCCTGATAATAACCCCCCAAACAACAGCTAACACCTGCTCCAGCACACTCTGTGGGCTGTGCATTGGGAGCTCTGAAAACAAAGCAAGCAGAGGAGTTCTCCTGGTTTTGGAGACTGAAACCAGGCCTTGAGCAAAGGGAGCAGCAGCACACACAGCCTGGTTCTCACAGAGTCACCCTGAGCAGCAAACAGAGATGAGCTGGAATGCTTCCAGCAGGGAGCTGGCACATCCTCAGCTGATGGAAATCAGTTCTCTTTGATTACTTCCAAAGAACTTTGCTCATTTACATCACATTGGAACCCTCAGTATCCAAACATGTCCTTTGTCTTTCCTACACCCATCAGTGAATACTCCTGATACAAACCATGGAGGGAATTCATGCCAAAAATCACAAACACATCCAAACCCAGGCTGAGAAATCACGGCAGAAACATGCTAAAGCTCCTCATATCCTACCAAAAACAGGCTTGAAGGAGTTATCCATTGTGATACATGCAGAATAAAGTGGAGGGGACACACATTCTTGCCTAAAAACTAGGATAGAAAGAAATTAAAAGATATTTCTTATAGAACAGTCCCAGGAATGGAAAGGGGAGAGGCCTGGCTTTCAACACGCTGAATGATCTGTGGATATATCCTGTGGAACAGTCAGATTCTGGAAATCTGAGTGCTGTGGAGGTCACAGGCAATGAGTTTCTGATGCCAGCCACAAGACACCAGGCAGGGGATTTCTCTGACATGCAGAATTATCTCCTCATTAGTGGGCAGCCACATCATTTCACACCTCGGTGACTTCCTTGCTTTCATGCTCCACTTGCATTCAATAAGAGAGAGCAAGTCATCGAGCACCATCCATCAGCTCAGCACAAATATCTGCTCAGGATTCATTACATGTCTCCAAATTCACACATCCGTCACAAAGAAATACATTTTCAGAGGAGCAAAATCAATTAGAAATGTTTTCAAATGGATGCAGAAATGTTAGCTTGTAAATATTCTCTTAGGTTAACTACAGGTGTGAAAACATTGTTTTCTGCTCACCTTTGGGAAGGAGAGAAGCCTGTGAGGCAAAGACAGATTTATATTTATATATAATATGAATATTTATATTTACATATGACATTAATAGTCTCGATTTAAGTAAGAACTGCCTTTAAATCACCCCAGACAAGACTGAACAGGCTCTGCCTATGCTGCAACCTGGAGATAAACATGTTTCCATTACACCAGCACAGCTACAATGCTCACCACTGCCATCATCCTCTCTTTCCCAGTAAACCCCTGTCAGAACTGTTATCTGCCTGCTCCAGGGCTGCTCTTGGAACAAAGCAGGAAGGTTTGGAACCATTCGGCAACTCCCAAATGCTTGGGCTTCAGCAGGTGCCAAGCAGGTCTTTCCTGGGGGAACGGGCAAAAAAAATTACAGCATCAAGAAAGAGCACTGGCACTTGTTTGGTCTAAAAGTTGATAATTTAACAGGCACAGAGGTGGCTGGGCTTTGGGGGGCTGGTGTTGAAGATTGCAATGCAAGATGTTTTCCATTACCATCTGTATGGCAGATTACCTTTGTCAAGTGGGCAGTTTGCCTTATCTCTCTCTCTGAGTGACCACATTCACTCCTCCCTCGGGAGGGGACATTGCTGATAACAGCCATGGAATGTCACTGCCCAGCTGATAAGAACTATAACGTCCCACTGGGAGATGTGAGCCCAGAGGGAGGAGCCAAGCATTGCTACCCAGATATAATCCAGAGGTTCTGAGACACCAGCCTGGCTTTCTCCACGGGATTCCCCAGAGGAACAGCAGCTGCCTCTTCTCCCACTGGATCTTCAGAGGAAGAATCCATCCTTCTCTACAGGACCCCCTGCTCCAGCAGAACCACCCCTGACACTGCAGGAGGGCTGAGCCACAATTCCAATGGGACTGTGCCAGCACCCTGACCCACAGGGTGTCAGGTTGGGTTCTGACTCTGGCAGTGTTGTTCTAGGGTACTGCATTGTTTATTTTATCCTTTTATTATTTTCTTCCCTATTAAAGAACTGTTATTTCCTGCTCCCATATTTTTGCCTGAGAGCCCCTTAATTTAAAATTTATAGCAACTGTGAGGGGTGGGGAGGGTTTACATTCTCCATTTCAGGGGAGGCTCCTGCCTTCCTTAGCAGACTCCTGCCTTTCCAAACCAAAGCTGGGCTGGGCTTTGCTGGGAGGGTTTCTGCTGAAGACAAGAGTGGGCAGCCCAGTGGGGAGGAGAGGGCAGCAATGCATCCCACAAGGACAGGTCCCTCTGGGAAACTGAACCCTGAGCTGGAAACTGAAGATAAAACTTTCCAAAATAAAAAAGGCAACATAAAATTAGGGTGGCATTACACTCGTGATGAACTGAGGGTGTGTGAGGGAACCCTGTGTAAGATCAGTCAAAACTGGCCCCTCATTTTCCCTCATTTTCCCTCATTTTCCCTGACCACCCCACATTTCTCCCAGATCCCTGCCTGTTCTAGCACAGACACACAAGGATTTGGTGGCTCCAATCTGGATGGAAAATGCAGTAGCAGTTCAAGTATATTATAAAAAAACCTGAGGGACCAAACACCTGTGTGAGATTGGAATCCAGAAATTTGCTGGATTCACAAGTGGATTTATTTTATTGTGCCAACTTTGGCAGCCACATGGAGGTTCTCTGTACAGGTTGTCCCATGGAACATAGGGAATTTAATTCTGAATATTACCTTGGACTTAATTACTCCACAAATGAATTTGTGGGTGAGAAAGAATGGTTTTCCTCTACCACAGATATTAACACTCATATATCCCACATTAAATTCATATGTATCAGGGGAATATGTGCCTTTGTGTACAAACAAACAGGAGATGGACGAATGAAAATTATGTGAATACATGGAAAATACTCTGATACCACAGAAATATCAGTGTTCTTTCTTTAGCAGGCAGAATGCTGTAACAGATAATGGAAAATCTGGAAAACAATCAAACTGTAGAATAACAAGAACAGTCGAGCTCCAGCACTTGATTTAACAATGAGGTGAAAAGATGGGCAGAAAAAACAGAGAGCTCTGGGAGCTTTAGGTGGGCGACAGCCAGAGAATGATTCACAGTGGTGAGATGAATGAACAGAGATAGAAGCTGTGTAAAAGGGAAACTGGATAACAAACATACCCTCCTTCCCAGGCTGGAACACTTCTTACTGTCAGCATAGGAAATAGCTCAATATCTCTTGGTAAAATCTCCAGGCTGAGCCTGGCCTGAATGTGTCTGTGGAGTGGTGTTGGCCTTTTGAGGAATTCCACTGGAATGTTTCTCTGGTGGTTTTACTAAGAAGGATGTTCATGTGCTGTCAGGACATTTCCCCAACTCCCTGGGATAGAGCAAGAAGTATTCTGGATTATTTCTTGCTTCTGAATCTGGGATTTTAAGTTACTCCCCAAGAGGGACTCTCAGCCACTTTCCCAATCTCTTGATGACCCAGCAAGGCTTTCTTTTTAGCCCCCTTTGGCTAAAACACTTCCCCTCTCTTAATCAGCTGATCAAACTGGGCTTGCAGTGCCTGTGCACCTCTGAATTTCATGAAGAAACCACTGCAGCACATCACAAGCCAGAAATACTCCAGAAATGGAGTAGCTACCTCTAAAAACTGAGCTCAGGCTCCAGGTGCTCTCAGAGGAGGAGTCAGATGAACAAATGGACAATCTTCCCTGGCAAATTTAGTTTCCCAGTGCTCAGCACTGCACTTTCCCATGGAGCTGGCTCACCTAATCATTCTTGCTGATGTTTCTTCGAGTTTGTATAAAAAAAGGTGGTGCAATCTGAGCCTTGGAGAAGCCAGGAGAGGAAGAGGTGCTGACGCACACCACGGACAAGGGCCTTTGGTAAACAGCATAAATCTTGTGGGAAACATTCAGCAGAATGGAAAAGTCACTTCTCCAAGCCATGCTCTGCTGTACAAACTCACTTCCAGAGGCAAGACAGTATCACATCCACGATCCATCAACAGTTGCTGCACAATCTGGGTCCTTCAGCAGAGGAATTTGAGCTTGGCTCTCGGCTTCTCTAATGCTCACTCATTTATCTCCCCAGGCCTCTCATGCCTGATGTATTGGCATCCCTCCTGCTCCAGGCCCCAGATTGTGCTCTGCAGGCAGGGCTCCAGAGGCAGAGCAGGACAGAACAAAGCTGTAGTCTGAGTGCTGAGTGCTCACCCTGCAGATGAGCTGCTCATCTGCTGGGACATGCTCAAGGCAAGGACCCTCCAAGGAGTAAAATGGCTCATTTTCTTTAATTTTTGAGTCAAACCTTTGTGCAATGGCAGGTGGGACCCTCCTGACACCTTGACTAACAACAGAAAGGAGTTGCCTGTGGTAACTCAGCTTCCAGAGGAGCAGAGTGCTGCTCTCCAGCCCATCCAGTGGTCAAATACTGGAATCATCTACCCAGGGAGGTGGTGGAGTCACCATCCCTCAATGTGTTTAAAAAAAGACTGGATGTGGCATTTGGTGCCATGATCTAGTTGAGGTGTCGGAACATGGGTTGGATTCAATGACCTTAAAGGTCACTTCCAACCTAGAAATTCTGTGATTCTGTGTGATTCTGTGATCCACACACCTCGGTTTACAGGAAGTGTTGTTTTGGAGGATGTCAATCCCAGCTCCCAGGGGCTCTCTAGGCAGGAATGGCTTTGCTGTGACGCTTCCATTACTCCAGCACAAAACTGCTGTGGGTTCCTGTATTCCTGCATTCAGCACAAAACTGCTGTGGGTTCCTGTATCCCACGTGCAATGGCAGGTGGGACCTTCCTGACACCCTCACTAATAACAGAAAGGAGTTTCCTGCGGTAACTCAGCTTCCAGAGGAGCAGAGTGCTGCTCTCCAGCCCATGCACACACCTTGGTTTATAGGAAGTGTTGTTTTGGAGGATGTCCATCCCAGATCCCAGGGGCTCTGCTGTGACACTTCCATTACTGCAGCACAAAACTGCTGTGGGTTCTTGTATTCACACACCACAAGACACTAAAGCTGTGTGGTCTGCTCCCCTCAGGGCCACAAGGTCCCTCATGGAATTCTCCTGCATTCTCTCTGGAGCAAAAAACCCTCATTTCAGGGAGCTCCTCTGGGTCAGGACTCAATGCTTGCATTAGGGTTACACTACATGGAGCTACAAGAGACAAACAAGCAAATGGAAATGTGAAATATTCAGTCTTTCCATTTCAGCAAAATTTAGCAAACTTCACTCTGTAATCTTTGCCATCCTTTGAGTGCAGGATCAGGGATATCATTAAAAAAGACTTTGTCACTTGAGCTGCACTTCATCCCTGTGAAGGGACAGAAGCAACAGTGGCTTCCATCCTGTGTTATGGAGGATTTTGTGATGTGTCCTTTGCTAGAGGTTCACGGGTTCTGAATGTTTCAGCTTGCCTCCACAAGAGAGGGCAAAACAAGATTGTTTGGCTTCAGCCTGAGGACTTGGGACCTCCCAGGCGCTGGAACATGGATAAAGAGGAGTGTCTTGAGGGTAGATGGAAAAGCAAACTGAAGAGACCACTTGTCTTGTACCGCCCAGGCTTCCAGAGAATTTCTGCTCCCTGTGCTCTGTGTTTGGATTTGTCCATTCCTACTCAGCAGAAAGGTCACAGAGCCAGGTTATGTCAACTGCTGCTCCCAGGAGCCCACTGCAGAGCCCTCTCTGTTTACTGGTGCTCTGAGCAAAGACATAAAACAAACACAGCAGCCAGACGAAGGTATTTCTAAAGAAAAAATAAATAAATAAATAAAAGGCGAACCAGGAAAAAGAAGCCACCTTGTGAAGCTTTGGAAGCTGGTGCTGCAAAGACCAGGCCGTGAGATTCCACAGCACGTTGTTTCTGCCTCTTCACCATCTCTGCACCTCTTCACCATCTCTGCAGTTCCTTGAAACCTCTCAGTCTTCCAACAGAGAAAGTTGGAAAATGGAACCCTGCTCACTCCTGCCACACAATCCTACAGCTTCCTTTTTTCTGTATGTGCCTCAAAGCTTCCTAATTTTTCCCTGTGCTGGACACAGGCCTGACTTAGGCACCAAATAACTCATTCTAGACTGATGGTTTCCAGACCATGTAACTCTCTGATGAATTGCTGTCTCTGTAAAGCATTCAGAGGTTGTGCTGGTGTGAGCACTGCCAGGGAATATGAACCCAGCTTTGATCTGTGTAAATTATTAATTTAAGCTGTGCAATTATTAATTTGTAAAATCCACACTGTCTGACATGTGCTTACCTCGCAGATGGTCACTGGGAAGAAAAGAATAAACACCTTGGTATGTGCTAAGGACAATAACTGTAGCCCAGCTGATTGTGATCTTCCCACTCTGCTTGCTTAGAATGGTTGAGGCTTTGCCTCACAGGATTTAGGCTGAGAAACCTAAAGATTCAGGACTTATTTTTGTTCTATACTGAGATATAATTCCCTATGCAACAAACCTTGGCTCAAAATGTTTCACAAAAGATAAAACCTTGTTCAGTAAGTCATCTGATAGTGGTCAGTGGGAGTGGTTTGCACAAATGGAGATGGCAAAAACACAAATATAAGTCACAGCACCCAGTGGAAATGGTGGCTTGGATCAGATTGGGGCAGGAGCCTTTTCCAGTTTTGGATGAGAAAACTGAAATAGGGCAACATCAGAGTCCCACTGGCCCTGCTGAGGGATGATGACCTGCTGTGAAGAGAATAAATTAGGCAGGAACAAAGTTAAACGCATTCTGCTTGCTGTTCCTCTTGGGTTTTTGACTGTAGAAAGCAAAACATGTTAGAAGACATGATGTACAAAAACACCCAGCCTAGCCTAAAACAAAGAATGAGTTCTGCATCCATGCAGGACCAGTGGATGAGCTCTTTGTGAGGCCTCTCAAAGGAAGAGCAAGAAATCATTGGGAACATGGAGGTGAACACAGCAGGGAGGGACACACAGAGATGGATTTAGCACCAGTGAATCCCACCCCTAGCACATGAAAATCCCTCTTGAGCTTGGCATGTGAAGCCACTTCCACAGAACCGCTTAGAATTAGGGGAACTGATTCGTTGGATTCAGGGATGTGAAATGGTTTCATGTCTTCTGCTGGCTGGTAAATCCATCTACCCTTCACTGTCTCATGCTGGCAGAGCTGTCTGCTCTGCAGGAGGTTCCCTAGATATGGATTAGGAAATCAGGTGAAGTTCTCCCCAGGCTAGTGACCACCAGAAGCTGTTACTCACCCGTGGAGCCCTTGACAGTGGTGGGTTTGCTCTTGTGCCGCCCCTTCTCTGCCAGCAGGCTGATGGTGTACTCAGTGCCTGGCTCCAGCCCCCGCAGCAGGAAGGAGCTGCTGTCCACTGGGATCTCCACCTCGCTCTTCTTCCCAGAGGGATTGGTGTAAACCAGGCGGTAGTGGTCAAACTTGGCCACTGGCCTTCTCCAGCGCAGGGACAAGGTGGTCTCAGTGGGCTCGCTGACTTCCAGGTCCTTGGGGTTATCAAGGTCTGCAGGTGAAAAACAAGCAAAGTTGAGGTGTCTCTGAACAGCCCTGAGAGATTTTTTCAGGCATCTGTAGAGGAATATCTGTTGGAGCGTTGGGGGGCAGGACGGTGGGGATGGATGGAGAGCAGAGATCTCTGCAGCCAGGGCTGGAACTTGGGGTTTATTGCAAAGGGCCTGGGTGCAGGGCCCTGCTGGGAGCTGCCAAACACAGCTCAGAGCAGGCCTGAGAGAAGTAAAGAGAGTGGTACAGAGGGTGAGAGAGAGAGAGAGGAGAGGATAAGAGTGTAAGAGGGTAAGAGAGCGAGGTTCCCATTACAATACAATAAATCTTCTTCTGTGTTGAACATTCTCATTCTCACTAACCAATCTAGTCCAAGACACAAATCCTATAGCATTTCCATACAGCCTATAAGAATCATTACCTTACCATACTGTGTTACATTTTAAACCCTACAAACTCCTCTTTGGCCCCTTCTGCCAAGCTGGCAGGGTCTGCTCTGACCCTTGGGCCTGTCTGCAAGCAGAGGGTGTTCCATCAAAAGAGGATCACCTTCAGCTGGCCACACCATTGTTTTCCAGTTGTTCAGTGACTGAGGTATCTCAAAGCTTGCTTTCATTTCAATCTCGCTTATAGTTTCTATATTCTCAAAATCTTTTGCCAGGCAGTCATATTTATAAGGCTTTCCTGTTTCATCTTCCCCAACAAATATCTCCACTGGGGGTCTGACAGCAGCTCAGAGGTCTGCACACCTTTGGAACCCTTTGAAATGGGTAGAGAATTGTCACCATGATATTTTCTGAAAAATCCTCTTTGCCCCGGATTTTCTCCTGGGAAGCTGAGAAGCCTCAGAGAGGAATGAAAACAATAATTAGCTGATTGCTGCTCCTGTGTTTGCTGCTTTGGAATGTGGCTTGGACATTGTTTACCAACAGGTGCATGTTTGATTGGTTCCATGTGAATTATTTTTAATTAATGACCAATCACTCTGAGGAGTCAATCACAAGCTTTCATTCTCATTCTTGTTAAGCCTTCTGATGTATCCTTTCTCTTTCTTTAGTATAGTTTTAGTATAGTATAGTTTTAGTATAGCATTAATAAAATACAATGTAATGTAATATAATATAATATCATATAATAATAAATCGGCCTTCTGAGAACATGGAGTCAAACATTCTCATCTCTTGCCTTGTCCTGGGGACTTCACAAACACCACAGATAATGATGATGTTCTCCTTTACAGACAAACCAGAACAAATTTCCCACCCTTATGCTTGAGAGGCAGAAAAAAAGCCTTCAGATAATTCACCTGGGAATAGTGTGAAAAATTCTGGATTGGAAGGTCAATCAGGAGAACTGCAACTTCTCTTTGTCACATCAACATTTTGGCCACCACCATTCCTGCCAGAAACCCTCACAGATAGAGGATGGCTAGAGTGATCAATGCAAGTATAATTATCATTAAGGAGCTCACCTGGAGATGAAACTCCCAGAACATTAAGAGGAACAGGAAAAAGAAGTCAGATTCAGAGGTCATGACGTTTGTGGGAAATTTTTTTGTTTTTCTTGATGGGAAAAGTAGCAAAATGAAATCAAGAACTTTCTAAAATATCTCTTCCAGCATCTCTTAGCAATGGAAGAGTGGCTCCACCTGAGTTGCTTCCTCCACAGCTGTAATGGGACCAGGACACTCACCAGTGCCAGCATTGATGGTAGCAGGAGCACTTTCCCTGTCGTTCCTCACTGCTGTCACTCCAATGCCATATTCAGTTCCAGGCCTCAAACCTGTGAGACGAGGAGAAGAAATGTGAGTTCCTGTCCATGGAAATATGCCTGCAAGCATTTGTTGGAATAAGGAAGTCTGAATGGATGCAGAGTAAGAGATCTGCTTTCCTCTATGCAGAGAACTGAGGTTTCTCTTGACCCTTCAGCTGACAAGCTGCAGACTGGCACCAGTGAATCCCACCCTGAGCACATGAAAATCTCTCTTGAGCTTGGGATATGAAACCACTTCCACAGAACTGCTTAGAATTAGGGGAACTGATTAGTTGGATTCAGGGGTGCATGTGGAAGTGAAATGGTTTCATATCTTCTGCTGGCTGGTAAATCCATTTCACATGGCTTTCAGTTCAGTTTGGTCTACTCAAATTATAGAATCATGGAATAGTTTGAGTTGGAAGGGACATTAAAGATCATCTTGTTCCACCCCCTGCCATTGTCAGGGACACCTCCCACTGTCCCACGCTGCTCCCAGCCCTGCCCAGCCTGGCCTTGGGCACTGCCAGGGATCCAGAGGCAGCCCCAGCTGCTCTGGGCACCCTGTGCCAGGGCCTGCCCACCCTCACAGGGAACAATTCCCTCCTAATATCTCATCTAATTTCAAATTTGTAACCTCTTGTCCCAAAAAAATGTGCTTGAGATCACTCAAAACTTGTTTGTACCTCTAATGTATAGCGACCACGAGGACATTTTATTCTCCATGTCCGTGCTCTGGGGTGACAAAAACAATGTGACACTAGTGACAATCTCTCCATCCCCCTACCTGTGAGTGTAGCTCTGGTTGTGGCCTGGCTGCCCTTGGGCACAGTGATCTCCACGTGGTCCCCACCAGAGATGGGGGCGAACTTGATTCGGTAATTATCGACGTTGGCGTGGCTGTTCTTCCACTCCAGGGTGATGCTGCTGTCAGTCTGGGACACCCGCTTCAGGTTCCTTGGAGCATCCAGGTCTGGAATCAACCAAGCAATAAATAAATAATTAGGAATATTTCTCTTCTGACAGCAGTCTCTTGTGACAGCGCTTTTTAGAAGGTGAAATGACCCGTAAAGCTTCCTCTCACATGATCCTGTTATGTCTTAACTACAAAAACCAGAGGTTTTCTAGCATGAAAAGCAGAGTTCACCAGCTTCAGTTCAAGAAATTTAACTTCTGAGACAAAAATAATATTTTCACTTGGAATAATTAGTTTTTATTATAAAATGAGTTTGTGGAAAAACATTCTTGGATGAAAATACTGTTTTCCTTTACAAATACCTCAGCTTTCAAAAGGAAAAAAGAGCAAAGAACTGGTCATATCTAGAATTTCTGTTCATCTTGCATTCATGGCTGGAAGGAACTCTAAGTCTCAAAAATAAGGTGAATATTATAGAGAAATTCAATGAGCTTTCATTTTTCACACCTACAGTAACCTCAAATCCTGCTCCAAAATAACTGTATTTAAGGATGAAAAGGGGTGTAATTCGCAGCTCTCTTAATGCATCAAGCCTTGATAACCTGCTAAAGGACCCACACTTTCCAAAAACATTCCCAGAATCACTGAGAAGCACAGTAAATTTATAAAAGAATGGCAGGAAATACTTGCAGAAATGAAAAAGAAAAAAAAAAAAGCCAGTTCTCTGCTTCTAAACTAATTAGGCAAAGAGAAATAAGATGGAACAGGAACTACAGAAGCTATTTAACTCATCAGAAAGACAAATGATCCAGAGGAATTTGCTTTTTGATGTAGGGATTTAGGGTAAAAGACACAATAACCTAATTCCCATTTTAAAATACATTTAGAGTCTTGTGGGGGGCTCTAAATATTTTGTTGAGCCAACAAGGCAAAAAAGGCACAGGAAATTATTCTCTACTATCATATGCCTCTAAAACTGGGCTGATTTTTGTGTTGATCAGTATCTGCCAACTCCAGCAACAAGACCAACAAGACACAAACAGCACAGGAGGATGGGTGGTCCCTGTGGCACCTTCCCAGCCCCTCACCTGTGACAAAGACTTCCTTCACAGGGTCGCTCTCCATGTCCCCTCGACGAGAGACCAGCGTCACCTCGTACTCTGTGTGTGGCCTCAGGTTGCCAATGGAGTATTGGTTCTCGTCTTCAGAGAGGTCAATGGTTGTCCTGTCCCCTGGAACGTCCTTGGGACCATAAGTGAGCTCTACGCCTTCAACTTCAGCCAAGGGTTTGGACCATGTGATGAGAGCCGTGGTGTCGGTGACGTCTTTCGCCTCCACCTGGCTGGGGGCATCAAGCTCTGTTACCAAGCAAAAGAGAGGGGAAAAGGGGCTTTAAAAAGAAATCTTGCCATGAAAAACACCCATATTCTTATGCTTTTAATTGATGATTCAAAACAAAGTTTAAATTAGTATCCTCATTTATGCCCTTCTTTTGGTTCCTGTAGTTTTGGACTCCAAATGGAACCAATCCATCAAAACTCCTTCCAACCAGGAGATGCCAAAAGGAAGACAAGCAGGAACCCTAAGAACCTCCGCAGTTTCACACACTCTTCATGCAAATATCATCAGGATGAAACAAATTCTAGCAAGGAATTCTAGTTCCTGCTGATGTACATCTTGAAAAAGGAATAAAAGTGCATGGTAAGCTGGACATAAATTTCCCTTCTGCTTCAAACAGATAATGTGAAGAGGAATTATTTTTCCTCACGTATTCATTAGCAACTCCACTACCTCCTTCCCCTGCTATTAACTCACAGTATAGAGCTTGACTTTCACTTTGTTTACAAACCCCCAAACAGCAGATGTTTTGTTGATGGCCAGCTAAAACCAGACCAAACACAGGTTGTGCTTACTTGTGGTGATGACTTTGGACAGGCCTGGTCCTCTGGTGTTGTTCTTCACTATGTGGATGGACACATTGTACTGCTGCCCAGGTGCCAAACCTGGCTGCATGTAGGATGTCTCTGGCCTTTTCAAGCTGCTGGTTATGTCACCATTATCATCCTTTTTCTGGAACACATGGGACAATCAGTGAGTGCAGACATAAAAATACAGGGTTTTCATTCTATACATGAAACTTCATCCTCACCATATTACGGAAGACCAGCTCCCAGCCATCAAAGGAAAAGTTCAGAGGGTCCCACTCCACCTGGACGGATGTTTCCCGAACAGATTTGAATCTCAGACCTTCTGGAGCAGGCAGATCTGTGTCAGAAGAAAGGGATATTCTCACATGAGTGTCAAATTCCCGTAAATAGGGCACTGGGGCGGGGTGTCTTTCCACTTCTAGAAATATCTGCCAGGTGGGGATCGGCAGCTGAGGTGTTAAACTCTTCTCAGATCCAGTTATTGTGGCTTTAGAGAGACTTTCCTGAGCTGGTTAAATGTCACCTTAGAATAAAAAGAATTTTACCCTTGAAATCTCTTTTTTGTGCCCTCTTGAAAGAAGCCTGGTGTTAACTTTGGAAGTCAGGAGTGCAGAATCCTGCCCCAGCTCTCCAGAAATAAGCTTAGTAACAGAAGTCAAATTACACCTTTTAATATTGGGATGTTTAGATATGACAGTGATGTGCACAAAACAAAAAAGAAGAAGAACAACAGATGTACAGACAAGCCGATAAAAGGTAAGATGTAGTAAATCACAGCAAAGATGCAAAACAAATATAACCTCTACTTTAGCCAAAATAGTTTGAATTCAACTGATTTCATATTGCTCTTTTATATGCTGTTGCATTTTTAATTTTTTTCTCAGGAAGAATTTCCAGAAATTTTAAAATTAACATTACAGCAAAGAAATGTACATTATAATAAAGAAATGTGCCTTTTAATAAAGAAGCCAAGGTTCTTAATTCATAAAGACACCATATTGGGAGACATTGAGAACAGAAAAGCTTGTGAACTGTGCTTCTAACACAGTCCCTGGCATTGGAAAAAAGTAGAAAATGGAAGTGCAGAAGGCTGTTCTTTCCAGGCCAACATTTGAATTGGAAGTAGAAAATACAAAAGAAATTATATCCCAAAAATGGATTGTAAATCAATACATCTGAACTGAAAATAAAAAATGCAGAATGAATATCCTCAAGAAAGGGATGCAAGTCAACACATACAAAGTGAGAGCAGAAAATACAAAATAAGCAACACCCCAAAAGAGGGATGCAAATGGAGTAGACAAAAGGATGAATACAGGGAACATTAAACTCACATGTGGCTACCCTGGCGCTGACTGGAATACTCTTTTTGTTTTTCAGGATTGCAAAGACACGGATGAAGTACTCCACCCCCGGCTCCAGCTCGTGGATGGTGGCAGCTGTGTGGTTTCCTGGCACGGTGAACTGCATGTCCAAGCCCCCGCTGCTGGTGGGGACGTAGGTGACGAGGTACTCGTTGACGAGGTTCTCGTGCTTCCACTCCAGATTGACAGTTTTATCTGTCACATTGGTCACAGTCAGCTCAGTTGGAGGAGACACTGGGAATGGAGGGGGAAAAAAAAGCCAAGCCAAAGTTATAAGAAGTTCTCAAGGCTCAGGAAATAATGACTTGCCCAGTTTCACATTTTCCCAGGAGCGGCTCCTAAGGCTCATCTCACACGCAGGGAATGGGGAAGGCATGTCCCACAAATTAGCTGCTGAGGAAAGGAATGCTCAGCTGATGGAGACTACAGACATTTCCAGAAGCCAATTTCTGCTCTCACACTTGCACACAACCTCTGGCTGACTGTGTTCCAGCTGCTCCTCTCATGGCTGCAGCACATAGCTGGGTCCCGAGGGATTCAGATGTTTAATTCAACTGCCAGCAGCATGTGATTGTACAGCTAGAAGTCCTGGGATTTGCACAGATTTTCCAAAGTAAAATAAAACATTATTATTTGAGTAAATACTTGCAATAGATCTGCCTGTGCAAGATCACAAAGGCACCTTCCAGGAGGAGGAGATGAACGATGGGAATTTCTTTTAAAGGGTATTCATTGTCTTTTATAGTGTTCCCAGCCCCAAAGTACTCTTTCATTACCAAAATTTAGTTTCACAATTTCTCCCCCAGGATCTACTAAAGAAAACGACTTCATTTATGGTGTATTGCCTGTCATTATCAGGCTGCCAAAATTTTCTATCAATTTCCATAGAGTCACTGGTCCTGGGAAACCAAGCATGTGACTTTACAGCTAAGTTTCCACTCCAGCTGATCCCACGATTTTTCTGTAAGCTTCTGTGAGATCTAATATACACACATCCATATACATAATGTATTGTGTATTTAAATATATATATGTATATGTATGAATACATAAACACATGTGGAGAAGACTCTGGACCATTTCCCTTTTCTCCTTAGCTAGAGCAGCTTCCTTCAGCTTTTTTTCCTAGCATCAAGAGGTACTGTGAGAAACTGAAGGGTTATAGTGACAAATCCCAGCCAGTGCTGGGTACAGTGCCAGAGACATTGTGGTGGGAGCAGAAATGGAGGTGACAAAGGCACTGCAACACCATCAGCAGCCTGTTGTATTGGTGACCACCAGAAGCCACCAGAAACCGCTACACTGCTTATCCCTGATATTTCAGGATGCCAAGAGCTATTGGTATTGCTTCATCCCTGATCCTGCTGTTTGGACTATGTTGAAAAAGCACCAACAAGGCCCAGCTCTATGGAAAACCTTCACGAAGCGTCCAAGGCTGTTGGCTGGCCCAAGGGGAGCAGTTCAGAGGGACACTGCACCTACCATCGGAGCAGTCATCCCCGATGTAGCCATCCTCACAGACGCAGCGCCCATCCACGCATCGCCCGGCGTTGTTGCAGTCGTTGGGGCAGGAGCGCTCCCGGCAATCCTCACCCACGAAGCCCTCCTGGCACACACAGCGCCCGTCCACGCAGCGCCCACGCCCGTGGCAGTCGTTGGGGCAGGCCAGCTCACCACAGTCATCCCCTGTGAAGCCGTTGTCACACTCACAACGCCCCTCCACGCAGCGCCCGCGGTTGTGGCAGTCACTGGGGCAGCGCAGCTCGGCGCAGTCCTCACCCGTGTACCCCTCATCGCACACACACTGTCCATTGACGCACAGCCCGCGGTTGTGGCAGTCGTTGGGACACCGCAGCTGGCCGCAGTCGTCCCCAGTGAAGCCCTCGTGGCACACGCACTGCCCGTTCTCACAGCGCCCGCGGTTGTGGCAGTCGTTGGGGCAGCGCAGCTCCCCGCAGTCCTCCCCGATGAACCCCTCATGGCACACGCACTGCCCGTTCTCGCAGCGCCCGCGGTTGTGGCAGTCGTTGGGGCACCGCAGCTCCACGCAGTCCTCGCCCAGGTACCCCTCGTGGCACACGCAGCGCCCGCCCACGCAGCGCCCGCGGTTGTGGCAGTCGTTGGGGCACCTCCTCTCGCTGCAGTCGTCGCCCACAAAGCCCTCGTGGCACACGCACAGCCCGTTCTCGCAGCGCCCGTTGCCGTGGCAGTCGTTGGGGCAGGTGAGCTCGCCGCAGTCCTCGCCGGTGAAGCCCTCCTCGCAGAAGCAGGTGCCGTTGACGCAGCGCCCACGGTCGAAGCAGTCGTTGGGGCAGATGAGCTCGCTGCAGTCCTCGCCCGTGTAGCCCTCATCGCACACACACTCGCTGTCCACGCAGCGCCCGCGGCCGTGGCAGTTGTGGGGGCACAGGGGCACGCTGCAGTCGTCGCCCACGAAGCCCTCGTGGCACAGGCACTGCCCGCCCACGCAGCGCCCGTGGGCGCCGCAGCCCTGGGCACAGAGCTCCTGGCTGCAGTCCGGGCCTGTGTAGCCCTCGAAGCACACGCACAACCCGTCCACGCACTTGCCCTGGTCATTGCAGTCGTTGGGACACGAGGCCTGGCTGCAGTTGGGGCCCTTCCAGCCCGGCTCGCAGATGCAGCCGCAGATGTCGATGCTGTAGTTGCCGTGCCCGCTGCAGTAGGGTGTGGTGTCCAGGCGACCTGTACCAACGAGCCCAAATGTCATTACTCCCCGTGGTACTGGGATGCCTTAGGCCAGCGTGGCACATATGACCCAAAAGGGCTCTGATTTTCCTGGTTCCCTACAGGATATCAGTTTTTAAAGTTTTTAAATGAGAATCTCTCTTTCTTTCTCAAGCTAGATTTACTTTACCAGGAAAGCTTTAATTTGTTCTAATGCCAGGGAAAAGCCCCTGCCGCTGACTTGGTAATTGAGCATGCTGGATTCCTCCTCCCTTCCCAAAATCCTCTCCCACTGACTGAGAAGCTTCCCTTTCTGCTTCATTAGGGCATGCACCATGGAACATCATGCATCCATTCACCCCAGAGCACAAAAGTCAGGCAGCACATTGTATCAGCTGTATCAGCAACCAGGAGGCTGCTCTGAGCTCGAAGGGACACATCATTCTGAAGAAGACTTGTATTTCTTCTCTTATATGACCAGGTCCTTCCCTCAATTTAAAAATCAACCAGACAGACACATTTTTCCCTCTTCTATAACTATTTGTGCTTGTCTATTGCCTTATGTCCTGTTGTATTTTTATTGGTCTCTATTAAAGAAAACTTGGAAGTGAAAATGGTTACATTGGCAGCTTCCTCAAGGGGACAAAAAATCGAGCCAAGAGCTTGGGCTGTGAGTTTTAATCTTAACTCTGACACAGATTTACCATGTCCAAGTGCTGTCCATGCTCAATGCCACAGCTACAAAAGGTCCCAGGCCACCTCCTGACCCACAGATCTGAAAGCCGTGGAACTGTGAATGAATGTACCTTGCACACTGGCCAAACACATTCCCAGTTTTGATTACGTTTCAAATTTAAGAGGTTGACTTGAGCTCATTCTTGAAAGAGATTGGAGTATCACTCTAAACAACATCTAAAGCCAGCACAAGAATTTCCCCTAGGAGCAGCTCCCCAGCCTGCCTTACCTTCTGCAGCCTGGGAATTAGGACAGCATCCAGCCCCGCTGGCACACTGCTCCCGCAGGGAGGAGACCAGCCCCTCCAGCTCCTCTAGTCTGCTCAGCAGATCCTTAATGTCTGGGGCTGCTGCACAGCCACAAGCCCGCCGGGGAATGTTAATCCTGTGCGTGAAGACAATCTGGTTCCCCTCGTTCACCGTGTGCTCCTCGTAGTTCTTGACGGGCTCAATTTCCGCCTTCAGGTCGGCGTCGCCGCTCGCCGAGTCCAGGTCCACGGAGCAGAGGGAGCCAACGGGCAGCTTAATGTTGTAGACATGGTTGAAAACCACAGGCTGGTTATCCTCTGGCAAGGTCACGTTCTGCCCAGTCTCCCTCTTCTGCCGGATAATTCTCTTGATGAGTCCCCCAGTGACATGCTGGGACAGCAAGGCGAGGATGGCACAGGCCAAGACCCGGCTGGGGAGTCCCATTGTGGTGCCCGATTCCCTTTTGAGGCTGAGAGAGTCTTAGTTCTGTTTGGCCTTTGTAATCTGCAGCAGAAATTGGAGAGCTAGGCCAAACCAAGCTGGAGATCCTTTTCTTTCCTGGTGTGTTTGTTCCCTAAAAGAAGAAGGAACAGTGTAAGGGGTTAACAGCAGCTACACCACCCAGCAAAGGTATGGCACTGCTTGTGGGCTGCATCCTCAGAGAACAACACATTTGTCTCTACAACACATTTAGGTTTTACACAGCTGAACTGCAGATCTAATTCAAATTGATAATGCACAGTACAGTAATAATAATATAAACGCTTCTTTCTTTTGTTCTTTACCTTTTTTTTTGTGTTTTGCTTCCACTTGTTATTTTTTGTCTAGTATTAAACACCTGCAAATACATTCCAGTGTTTTAGTACTTCAACTATTTTAGGTTTTATTTTATATCAGAATGCTGAATTTCTACCACAGGACCATCACACTTCACTCAAGCTGCTGATGTATAATAACAGCTGTTATTATACATCAGCTTGCTCTGATGTATAATAACAGTTGTTTTCCAGGATCTCAGTGTGATTTTGAAGGAAAACCCACCAGACATGAAGAAAGCTGCTGTTATTTCCAGGTTAGAGCAAATACTGTGAGTTGTAGAAAATTTAACTGCTTCAAGCAGAAGACTGGGGCAAAGATGCCTGCTGAGTCTCAGCTCAACTGAAAACAGAAGGAGATAAAATAAATATGTGTTCTGTTATGATTTAACCAATGTTAAATTCTGTATTTCCTTCATCCCTCCACTGCTTGAAGGCTGCTCAAGGTTGGACCATGTAAGAAACTCAAGACATTGTCAAAAGGCACATCAACACCAACAAACTCATTCCATCCCTTTTCTATGTTTTAAATTACTCCAAGATTGCTGTAGAGTCTGAACTCCAAGGCTTGTAGCTCCATAGTAAGTTCCACTACATGATGATTTATCAAGAGCATGAAGATAAATGGAAGTCTTTGCAGGTGGAAGGTTCTAGTGTCAGTGCTTGTATCACAGGGATATTTTAGTATAAAAGTAGTGAGACACAAGAGAAGCAGACTCCAACAGCAGAGACAGCAATACAACTACATGTGTAAAAATGCCTTTTTAGCGGCAAATATCCCTTTCCATCAGGCAGCATTTCCCACTGCCTGATCTTTCCTCAGCTATAGCACAATAACTCGTGTACAGTTACAAGCACCTGGCTGGGCTTTACAGCTCCTCCTGAAACTCATTCCTTTCAATTAGCTACACTATTTCCTCTTCCTCCTCAGTCTGTGCCTGTTCCTTTTCAGTGGACTGAGCCAGGGGAGTGCAAAGACATCCATTGACTTCCATGCAGGATCAGCCCCTCAGCACGTAGAGTGAGGAGCCAGAGCAGTAATGGACTGCCTGAACAAGCACACCTAATAAATGTCATCTCAGCATTTGTTTTCCTTCCCTCTCCCAGAAGAGCTTGGTTTAATGGTTAGATCAGTGGCTGTGCTTTCAGTGGTTGCAAGCTATGAAATGCCAGTAATGGAGGAAACAGCAATTTATTCTCTAAACATCATGGTTTTGATGCTAATTTATTTGTCAGATGAGAGACCAGCCTCTTCCACCCTTCTGATTCCCCCAAAGTGGAGGGATTGTTTTTCCCATGCTATCCCAGCTGCTTTTGTGAGGGAATGACAATAACACATCAGACACTTCACTGGAGTTTAGTGGGTTTTGTAGGGCATGAGCAAACTTCACCCCTTTTTACTGGGGAATAAATCAGAAGTAAACAAGCAGAAGGAAAGGTTTTTTCCTTGTTACAGAAAACCATTCAGCTTTAAGGCATTTCTAACACTTACCCCTTTTGCTCACATATCTCTTCAAGCCCTGTCTGCACCAGAAGAGATCAAAAGGTTATTAATAAAGAATAACAGAGACAGAATGGTCCAGGTCTCATTTCTGACTCAATCCCTCAACTGGGTGTGCCAGTTCATGAAACGTGTTCAGGACTGTATTTGAAGCAGATTTTAGTCTCGAGCACTCCCACTAGGGCTTTGCAAAGCGCTTCCCATGCAATTCCATGTGCTGCTGTGCACTTTTTGCCCCAGGACAAGGTCATACAGCTAAAACTGGTGCCTTACACTCAAGTAGTCACTGAAGGGACAGGCTGCTTGACAGATGGATCACCAATGGAAAATGGAACAAACTGGAGTCAGCTCTGCATCTCATTCTCACTGAATTTTAGTGAAAGTTGAGCATCCATTTCCTTATGGCTTCTGTAAATCCCAACCCACAGGAATATGGGCCTTGCCCAAACCAAGGAAGTTGCACTTTTTTTCTGCTGACCAATGTGAGCTGACAAATCACTTAATCATGGTATAGACTGTGATTTCTTTAATATGCCTGGAAAATTAAAAGCCTGTTCTGTCAAGAGCCACTGTCACTGTCACCTTCACTGCTGAAAGCCACATGAACCCCAGGACTCTGAGAGGACACTTGCTGCATTAGAAGCAGACAAACCTCTCAGCTCACCGATGAGACTGGAAGAATTAACATGTCTGGGCTGACATCCTTTTGAAGTTTCTGGAGAAGCATCGTGGTGGTCTAGGAGCAGCATTCTTTGCCTTCTCTGTGACCCCTGTTCTTTGACACCTTGTGTGATCTCTGAGCTCATTGATCCCCACCAGGTGTTTCCCATCCCATCTGCCATGGGCCCAGCATGGTTAGCTGAGTTCCACTCCTGCATCTGACATCTACAAAACAAGACACCTTCCTCCAGTTCTTTATACATCAGCCATGGTTTTGGCTGGGAGAACAAAGAGGACATCCTTCTCTCCAGCCCCAGCTCCTCAGACACATCCAAACAACAGCTCTGACCACAATCGACCACCCGGGAGCAGGAGAGAAATGAAGCCACAGTCACTGCCAGTCTCTGCTGTCCCTTCATTTTCCCTCCTCTTCCCTTCAGAGCAGCTTGTGTAGATTGCATTTTAAACCTGCCTCTTGGAGAAATCCTCTTGGTATTTTCTTTGCAGACATCAGCTGCTGGATTATTTAGGGGCACCCAGAAGTCTTGCAGCAAAGGCTGGCAGAAAATGACCCTTCCCAGCACGAGTTTGGCCTTGTGGTCTGTAAGAGGAGCTGGGTGATGTCTGGTATCTCTCAGGTACTTTGAGAGGTTTGCATGACCCAGAGTGTGTCTAGTTTTACAAATATTTTGTCTAATAGGGAACACCTATCATCCTAATGAGCTGTGCCCTCAGATCTTCCTGCCACTCTGGCTGCAAAAATCCTGGACATGATGATGTGGATGATCTGCAAAAATGTTCTGCTTGTCATGCAGGACAACAAATCTAGAGCTTGTGTTCTCCCCATCTGGTCACAGGCACCTTCTCACCCTCCTTGGGCAAGAGTTATCTCCTGCTCTCTGAGGCAGAACCTCAATTTAAATAAGAAAAAAATGTGTTGTGGCCTCTCATGCATCTTAAATATCTGATTAAAAAACAGAGATTATGAATTGAGAAGCAAATTATAGCATCTCTGCAGTACCAGCTGGGGCAAAAGGAGATTCAGGTAACAAAAGAGTTTTCTTATATGAATATTAACTTTAAAAGTTAGATTTTAACCAAAGATCAGAAAAGGGCTGTTTCTAGAAAACTCTCCTTAAAAAGTTGATCACTGCCTGATGACACACTCAATAAAATGTAGTGGAGGTAAGGTGGACTGTCAATAGCACAAAGGGAAGAAATAATTTTCATTTCCACCACAGCCCTTTCATCTGAAGATTTGAAAGCATGTCACAGTCTGGCTGTAAAAAGCTGAAAAAGTGTTATTAAAAAGGGTTATTTCTTTGTTTAGACATCCCCCCTTCCCCTTGCCCCCCTCCCAGCATCAGAACTTTTCCAGGACCTTTCCATTTAATTAGAAATTTGTTTCTTAATAGGAAATTTTCAATCAATCTTGAAAAACCCCCCAGGAATCCTGACTCCTGGGGAATACTAAGCAAAGGTAATGCATGAATTTTCCCTTCCCCAAAGCTATATTTGCTGGAAAGCAGCAGGTGTGAGAAACTAAATTAATGTCTGCATACTTTAAAGTCCTGGTGTAGCACTCCAGTCTCTCCTGAAATGTTCAGGAGTGGCAGAATTGTGAGATGATTTGGGGGTATGTGGAATGATAAATATGCAGATGAGAGCCCTGTGCAATTTTAATCAAAACAGATTGCAGCAAGGAAGGAATGGAGGTGTTAAAACTATCTCAGCTGTCCTTCCTAACAAAGGCAGAAGGCTGATTAGATTTGCCCAGACACCCTCCACATGTCATGACTTGGAAATTAGACATGAAAATGGCAGGGAAAATAGAGAGGGGAGGGGGAAAAAAAGGGAAATAATTCCTGTCTAAGCAGATACTTCCTGCATTTCAGCAGGAGGGGATCAAATATTGTCAGCACCATACTGGATTCAAGCACATCTTGTTAAAATCTGGGTAAAACAGCAGCAGGCTGGATTGTGGCAGGGAGGAAGACTCAGCTGGAGAAGAGCCAAAGCCCTCTCCAGGGAACACAGCAAGGAGCATTTTGAGGTTTGTAAATTGCTAACCCCAAAACAGTTCTCTGTGATCTGTTAACTGCAGGAAGTTCAGGTTTCCAGGGTTTCCTCCAAGGTGTGATCCGTGTGTTCCCTGCAGCCTGGAGTGCCCAGCAGGACACGTGTGGAGTTATCACTGCCCCCTCCTCATCTACTGCCGCAAAGACAAAAAGAGTTATCATCTCCTGGGGATATTGATACCATTCCCTGTCTGCAGACATGGGCAACTGGGGCATTTTCTGCAAGGAATGCCAGCAAGCGCTGCTCCACAGGACTCATAAATTAAGACCAGAGGGCATTTTCACAAGGCAAGGCCTCAAAAGGTGCAACCCCTCAAAGCCAGAGTGCTGGGCGGGTTTTACCAAGAGCCTGTGACTCCTGAGGCTCTGGGGATCTTCTCCAGAAACACCGGATTAAATCTGAAGTCAATTGAAATGCTCTCAAAGCAAGGGGCTGGGGGGGACCTGGAAGTTTTGACACGTCAGGCCAAAACATGAACAGCTCTGACTTCATCATCTTTCACTGCTGTTTCCACACATTCATAATGGCAGAAAATAATTTTCCATTCCCAATTCCAACAGGGTGAAGGAATCAGCAGGGATACTCAGTGCAGGTCAAACTCCATTAAATCACAGTGAAGAGCAGAAATTCATAACAGTCCTAAGCCATCAGGCCTGAATCTTTTCAGCAGAAATGATCAAAGACAAATTGTTGCCTTTCCCCCCCACCACCTCTTCTTTATTCACATTTTATCCATTCTAAGGAGAGGAATTTTGAGGCAGCTGAATTTAGAGTAACTCAGAAAATCCACTGTGTTCCCCAAGGCTCCCAGAGAACATGTGTGCAGAGAAGTGTGGCAATTGTTTCAACCCCAATTAGACCCCACAAATATAAGCAGGCCCTGAGGGTGTCAAGCTCCAAAGGGAAATTTTCATAATTCAGGAATTTTCTTTAAAGTCTTAAATCAGCTGCAAAAAGAGGTGAAAAGAGGGTCATAACCTTCAAAGGGGACAGGAGGAAGCTGATTGCCTTTAACAGATAAAGTGCAGAGTGATAGGCAGGAATCCATTCAGGTTTCAGGTTGAATTTACAGTCAAACAAGTTCACTTCTACCTTCATGGCCAGGTCACAAAGAATAAACACCCTGCAAATGCTCTACAGTTTTCTAGATAAGAAACCCCACATCTGGGAAGCCCACACAAAATTATAGATCCAGGCTCAGTGACCTCCCTTTAATAAATAGCAAAATGTGAAAGCCCTGAATAAAAGGCCTTTGCCACCCCACCTATGCCATATTTTCAGACTAAAGCTCTTCTTGGAAATGACAAAGGGAGATAAGCATTAACTGAAATGATCTGGCTGGTTGTGGGAGTGCAGTGGGAATGAAAAAGAGGGGAAAAGCAAGAAAGCATCCTCTGGAAAAACTCCATGGAAAAAGGAGCAGAGAACAAACAGCTGGAAGGAAGTTTTAGAAGTTATTCAAGTAGAGGAGTTGAAGTGTAGGGATACAAGTGACAGAAATCCACTTTTTCTGTCACAGAAGGGACTCAGTGATGTTCACAGCCCCACAATAGGAGCCTCATGGCATCCACATGTGCTGGAGGAAGGCAAAGAGCCTCTTTGAAAGCTTTTTGAATTATAATGGATAAACAAAGCACAGTCCACTTTAAATACAGAAAACTGGGACATGGAGAGGCTGGCACTGAGACTCCCAAGCTCCCCAGCAGCTTCTGCTCTTTTTGCTGAGGTATTTTACCCACTGCAAGCCAGAGGAAGCTGATGCAGCTTTGCTGAGTCCCACCACAGTGGTTCAAACACCTCCCAGAAGGCATTTATGGCTTATAAAAGCACATTTTCCTCTGGATGTGCCTGCCTTTGTGACTTGAATCCCTCTCATTCCAGGACAAACCAGCAGTTTGTGTTTGATGTGGGTGAGCAGCCACAGCTCAGGGCTCTGGATGGCCCCTGGAGCCACCTGGGTCCCATCTGCTGCTGGCACTGCACATTTCAGAGCAGTGCAACTCTGTGACTGAGCCCAGACACAACCCAGAACATTCTGAGGGCAGAGACAGGAACTACTTCGCAATTAATTCAGGACTGCCTCCTGAACTGTCACACATGACAGTTTTCAATGCATCCATCACCCATTCCAAGGGCTTTGCCCATGCCACTGGAACCAGTCATGAGAACAACAGGAATTTTAGATTATCTGAAATCCTTTGAGAGGTCCTGTGATCACATTTATACCTCAGACTCTTTCAAAGAGCTGCAATTAAAACAATTCATGGGTACTTTTTGCCCCTGTGCAGCCCCTGAGATCCTGCATTAAATGTCACTGAGCTAAGCCTGAACTCTTCACTCCAGCTCAGTTTTCACCTTTGGCTGCAGCTCTTAGATGATGTTCCTGTTTTGGGGAAGATGTAGGGTCTCTGCTTCACAGATCCTACTGCACACCATCATGAAATAAAACAACTTGGATGCACTTTAGCCTCCACCCATTCCACCTTGGCTGGAAAGCAGCACTGCCAGGGCTTTGCCAGAGCTGTTTTGGAAGGAATTTTAATTAATTGCTTTGTGTACAATTTAGAACTTAGCAAAGGCTCATATTTCAAAGCCATCAGCATGACAGTGCCACAAAGGGGAAGGAGAAATAATCCACTGAAGCCAACATCCATAAAATGTGAAAGAGCTCTGGTAAATTCTGAATGATAAGCATAAAAGGAGACCCATGAGAGACTAAACCTTCCGTTGTACAGTGACTATTTTGAGGTAAATTAGCATGATTATTCCATTATAAACTACTTTTGTTTCAGATGTTTTGTCCTCTTAGCCATGGAAAATCTCTCCAGGTCTATCCTTCTTCAGGATCTCAGAGAGAGAACAGAATTTTCCAAACTAAACAATGAGTTTGGCTCTTTTTCAAAGCAGAGTAAAAATTCAGGGATTGGAGGTGGTCTTATTCCAGTATCAGTGACACATTTGATCAATGAAATATTGAATATATTGAACAAATATCATGAATTAAATGAAAAGCAGAGATACAGCAGGGAGAAAATGACTGCTGAAAACATGCAATAATTAAAGAGAAGTGAAAAACAGATTATGGGATGCAATAACAGGATATGGAACCCAGCAATCAAGAGGGTTCTGCCTTCCAGTCTCTGGGTCCTACCTTCCAGTCTCTGGGTCCTACCTTCCAGTCTCTGGGTCCTACAGGCTTTGCTGATTTATGTTTCTTAGGAATTACCTGGCTGATGATGAGAAAAGCAAAGAAATGCTGCCTGAACATCCATTGCTGTTGCTATTCCATCAGGAGCAAAGCCCAAGAACTCAGGGGAGAGCCAGGAATGTGGGAATGACACTGAACTGGTCCTTGGGAGAGCTGAGATCATCCCTCAGCTCTGCCATTTCAGCCCAGTCAGTTCTCACCCTGATTTCTTATAAGTCTAAACAAAGTACAAACAACTAAACTTCCTAATTCTATGTTTCCAAGTGTTCTAGAAAGATTCTTCAGCTACCCCTATGAAAAGGCTTCCTCTGCTCTCAATTTTTCTGCATAAACTCTATGCTCTTCATGCTAGAATTCTTAATTCTTTTAATATATCACCTGGATTAGAGGTAGCCTCAAGTGTGTTAAATAAGAGGAGCCAGGTGCCTACAGCACTTAATCACAGCCACCCTCTAAATATCTTGGGGCTTCTGCTGGTCAGGATGACCCCAAGATGTGTTAGATAGTCTCTTTTCCCAGCCCAGCAGTTGAAGAAGGAGTCAGAGCTGTTCATTTCTCATTCTCAAGGTTGTTTATTGTTTCTTATCTAAAAATTCTTTCTCTGGCCTGCCGAGGTCTGTTCAACAGGTCAGACAGAGGCACTCTGCCTGCCCCCGGGGAGGTGTTATCTTTTTATACGTGTAAAATATTAACCATAACTTTCCAATACCTATCACCTATGTTAGACAGTGAGCTTCTACTCTAAACCAATCCAAAAGTGCCACCATCACAGCAGAAGATGGAGGCCAAGAAGAAGAAGGAGAAAGGCTGGACACACCCAGATCCCTCCATCTTGTCCCCTGAACCCCCATTCTAAAAACCCCCAAAAATCTTTTTTTCACCCCATGACAAATTAATTATTATTCTACTTAGACTTTCGTGGCTTGCAGATCCTCATATAAGGTTGGTAATTTTTTCCATGGGTCATAATCAAAGTCACAGGTGTCTTGGGCTCTGTGCCAGGGTCTCTGAGCCCCCTGGCAGGAGTTCAAGCAATCCAGGACAGCCAGAGGGATGTCCTGAATTCCAACATAAATGGGTCACAGGTGGGCCCAAGATTGATGGTGAAAAGGACAAAGGAGAACCTTTGGAAATGGCACAGCCTGGCAGGAGCAGAGCTGCTCTGACACCACCACCGTGGTGCTTAGGGCAGTACTTACTTGTCAGGCCAATTATTTGTAGAATAAACTCAAACCTTGAGGCTTCGCAACATCTCTCTCCAACAGGTATCCCAAGGAGGATGAAGAATTCACATTTACAGGAGCAGAGCCAAGGAAGTGGCATCTGCTAAACCCTGTGATATCCAGCTTGCCTTGGCTCGTGTCAGAGCCTTGCAGCTATTTCAGCTGTTGTTTAAATGAGAAGCATCCAATGTGGCATTATGTAATAATTATATATAGGCAGCCAGCCTCGGGAAGAGACCACACTAAAAGCAGGAATCCAAAGCTCTTAACTCATTTTTGGTACCACCAGATTTAATGAAATTATCTGTGTTTAAAATGAGTGAAGGTAATTGCTGAGTGACTTAAAAGCATGGTGCAGAATTAATCAGACCACACTCGTAATGTGGTGTTTAATCTTTCATGTAATTTGCTGCTAAATGTGCATAATTAGAAACAAATAAATGATACATCTCAGTGTGAGCCACAGATGTGCTGCCTTCCAGCATGGTTATGAGCTCCTGACTAGGGATAATGGGGCTTAAAGCAGGTCTCCAGCTTGGGACTTGACAGTGATGCTTCAGGTTTGAGCTTTTCTATTTTTCACATTCTGTGCTGCTTTAGTGGGTGGGTCTGAGCTTCACATCAGGGGATGGTGAGCTCTGTGCACAGAGCAGGGAGACAAAACAATTCCTGCTCCAGCTGGGCACCAAGGACAAATGATCCCAATCTCAGCCCAAGAGCACAAACACCGTGGGCTGCAGAGAGAAAAACAAGCAGGGTGGGACTGCATGGGCTAAAGCTGGAATGGGACAATGAACTGCAAGGTGCAAATGGAGCAGAACTGATCCAAGGGAGAGACCCCGTGCCCGGTCGTGCAGTTTGGGGCCATTTTGGTTCATCTTGGGTGCAGCCCTGGCTGGGCTCTTGTGCTGCCCGAGGTGGATCCATTGATGTGCTCGTGTTCACAGGGGTTCCAGGATGAGGGAAGAGACAAGAATGTTGACTCCATGTTTCAGAAGGCTTGATTTATTATTTTATGATATCTATTATATTAAAACTATACTAAAAGAATAGAAGAAAGGATTTCATCAGAAGGCTAGTTAAGAATAGAAAAAGAAAGAATGATAACAAAGGCTTGTGACTGACCAGACAGTCTGGACAGCTGGGCTGTGATTGGCCATTAATTTGAAACAACCAAGATGGGCCAATCCCAGATGCACCTGTTGCATTCCACAGCAGCAGATAACCATTGTTTACATTTTGTTCCCGAGGCCTCTCAGCTTCTCAGGAGGAAAAATCCTAAGGAAAATTTTTTTAGAAAATATCATGGCTACACATTGAGGCATTTTAATAAATCCCTGCTTTATTCTTTAGCTCTATCCAGCCTCTGTTCTAGGTCAACCTACACATGGCATAAACAGGATATTGCCTTTTAGTTCATTTTACTTCAAGAACTGCAGGAGTCCTTCCTGCATTTCCTTGGAGACCATGTCCAGCAGAAGTGTGCTGGGGTGGGGAGCTGCTCCCCACATCCTCCTCTTCATCACAGGGACAACAGGAGCTCAGTCTTGAGCCCAGACTGAGATCCCAAAGCAGCTGGCTGGAAACTCACCAGCAGGGATGGTATCCTTGATATATTTGGCATATTGGTGCTGTCCAATACTGGGTGCTAAAGGCCTTGAGAGCTCCAAGACACCACAATGGTGTCACTTCTCATCCATCAGGGAGGGATTTGTGCCACCTCTTGGCAGAGGGGGAGTTTGGGGAGCGCTGTGTGTGACCCCGCAGAGCCGCTCCCGGCTGCCAGGGCTCCGAGCATCCAACAAAACCCCAACACACAAAGGGAGCTGGGAGTGAAATCCAGCTCCATGAGTGCGTCCCTGTGCCAGGGCTGGCTGCTCCTGCAGGGCAGCAGCCCAAAGGCAGCTCCAGCCAGCCGGGCAGGCTGCTTGGGAGCACAAAATCTGAATTTCCATACGGGTTTCGTCCCAGCCACTGAGGAGGACATTGGCAAAGCATATGCCTGGCCAAGGGGAGGTGGATAAAGCATTTCCCTGCAAAGGTTTATTTTGGGTGTGCTGGAGGCTGAATTCCAGTGCTGGAGTAATCCTGGGGATGAGGTCATGTGCTCCCTGAAGGGGCTGCTTTGTAGCCTGTGTTAGTTAGCAACGCTTTTGCTCTTATCAAGCATCTGATTAAACTCACAAAAGAAGGGTCTTTAAAAAACAGGCTCAGGCAGAATTGAGAAGTGAATAAATAAATTGAATTTGGTTGTTGGTTTTTTTAATTTTTTTTTCCTGACAGGAAAGGCAGAGAGGAATAAGATGGGAAAGGGGGATAAGACACTGATTCCTTGTTCTGAGATGAGAGAACAAAGATCTTAAACTATTTTCAAGATTTCTACAGAGCCAGCCCTGTGGCAGACACCAGTTACACCCATGTGGCAAGTGTCACCTGGGAGGGTCACAATGCAACACCCAAAGAGCACAAACCATCCCAGACCTTTCCCTGTGGAGTGACCCAGCACCCACCTTCTGCAGCAGTGAAATCCTTCACCAAACTGGGCTTTTGATCCATTTTGGAGGAGGTAAACTGAAATTGGACTCTGATCTTTATTTAACTTGAAGAAAGACTTGTCTGGTTTGCACTGATCTCTCTGTAAGCACTCAAAGATATTTATAAATTATATCTACTGTATTTATTAGAATGACAATATTTCAAATCAATTATTTGGTGGCACCAGTGATCCCCTATATTAAAAGAAAACATTTCTCTTTGTTCCTCTTATTTTGTATAATTTCATTCAGTATTTCCCTCCATTGTCCTCTCCATTGGATGTCCAGAAAAAAACCCAAAGGTGTAAAAGTTGCCTCTATAAAAGAACTGGAGCCAAGTGATGATAAATTAACAGGTACAACTGCTTGAAAGTTTTTCGCAACACATATTTGGTCATTGAAAAGTGCCATTTTTCATTTGATTCTGAAGACTCAGCAAGAAGGAAGCTAAGAGGGAGTCAGCAGCATTTCAGGAGTTCCTATTCCTGAGAAAAAATTCCCTGACAAATCTTTTTTGTAAATGTTTGAAACCAGTAATGGCTTGCTTTGAACCAAATGGCCTGTTGGAAAGAATACCAACCTCAATCATTCCTTCAAAGGATTCCTGCTCCTTTTTCTAATAAAAGCTGGAGCAGCCTGGCCTTCAATTACTAAGTGAAAATTTATCAAAGTGAACACACAGTGCTCGTGCTCTCCTGCACCCCAGGACAGAAAAAAAAGAGAATTAATTTCATGTTCACTCCCACCTCTAAAAGCTCAGAGTTGAGCCCATCAGGGAGTAAAACATGTCAGTGCATCTTCAAACACCAAAGTGAATTTTCAGGCAGCAAAATACTTCAAAAATATTGGTCCAGGAGCCAGAGGGCTCCTTATTGCTGGCTGCTCTGCCCAATTACCTTCAGCTTGTTACCATCTCCAGGCACAGGGATTCTCCTTTTCCCAAGACAAATTCTGCTTGTTATCCACCAAAGGGCTGTAACTAGGGATAAATAACATTCTCCTGCCCCCAGGATGTTTGGCTGGGAGTCAGCTTGGCTGGGGATGTAAAACAAACAGCTTGGGAGAGTGGGGAAAGAGAAGAGAGCAGAGCTGCGGAGGGAGGGGCAGCAGAGGAGACAGACGCTGAGATTTCTCAGGTTTGGGATTTGATGGTGCTGCTCTGGTGTCTTAGACAGCTCCACTTCCCCTTTGCCTCCACAACATGTTAGACCAGCTGGTGGATTTGACCTGCTGGCACTGCAGCTAAAAATATGTCTGTGTGTTATGTTTTTTAAAATCCTGTTTTTGTTGGAGGCATAAAAAAGGATAAGACCATGCAAAAAGGATGCTGCTGAATGAGTACAAGGGAATAATGCAGCCTGGAGTAGGGTGGCTGAAGTAATGTCTCACTCAGGGTTTATGTTGCTCTTTCTTAGAGGTGCAAAGCCCAGGAAATGAAAAAGCTGCAACTATAAAAAGCAAAGGGTTTTCCTTACAAATTAGATCTGTTCCCTTTAGGATGTGAGGAGGTGAAACTCTGAATGCTGAGCTGGAAAAGCCAAACAAATACTCATTTGGAGTAATCTTATTTTTTAGAATATATTTCAGCTAACATTTCCAACAGTGGCACATGTGTGGGTGTGATTTTGATCCTGGTTCTCATGCAGGATAAGGAAAGGAGCAAATTCATTCTGGATTTGCCCTGTGGAAGGTGATGGACAGGATAGAGGACACAGAGCTCACCTGTGCTTTACCACAGAGCCTTGGTTTGTGGTGCTGTGACCTTTCTGAGAGGACAAAATTACTTTTATGGAATCTTGGAATACAAATTGCTAGATTGGTTTACCAGGGAGTCTGCTGAATGATGAGGAAATCTAAATTGGGATAAGTTGGAGGTGAACCAATAGGGCAGCCAAGGAATCAGAGTTTAGTGGAATGGTGAGGAACAGAATTAAGGTGTCTTTGCAGCGTGGGAATGAACAGGTCTCCCAATTATTGGATTCCCCAGGCTTGGAAAAACTATATCTCAACAATAAAGGTTGAGATAAAATCTTCATGACTGAGGGTCTGCCATCCCCAAGTCTTTTCCATAACAGGAGAAACGGAGCCATGGAATTGCCACAAAACCTTGAGCTCTCAGCAGAGATTCCAGAAAGTGCCCAGAGCCTTGGGGTTAAAGGAGTGGTCCCATGGTTAGGACTGAGACCTGAAACTCAGGCATCCTGCTCTAAAATGATGTCACAAATCATCTGCTGTGCTTCTGTTGAACCTCTGGTAAAACCTCACAGGGGCAATGTGTGTCCCTGTGAATTGAGTATTCCGAGGACCTTGCAGGAAAGGTGCTGTTAAATCCTCATTTCCATAATTAAACATCTTCCTGAGGAGTGCTGTAAAATGGTCAGAAAATACATCATTAAGAAGCAAAGAGCTGGAGTGTTATCCCTGCAACGTGGGAGAGAAAGGGAAACCTGCAGAGCTGCCCCAGGCCTGGCCCAGCACAGGGAGGAGCTGGAGCTGCTGCAGAGATCCAGAGGAGGCTCCAGGGGGATCAGAGGATGGAGCAGCTCTGCTGGGAGGAGAGGCTGGGACAGCTGGGATTGTTCACCTGGACAGGAGAAGGTTTTGGGTAATTGCAGCTTTCCAGGACCTGAAGGTGCCAACAAAAAGATGGAAAGAAGCTTTTTACAAGGGCTTGGAGAGACAGGACAAGGGGAAATGGGTTTAGTCTGCCAGAGGACAGGCCTGGATGGGATATTGGGAATTGGGAATTGTTCCCTGGCAGGGTGGGCAGGCCCTGGCACAGGGTGCCCAGAGCAGCTGGGGCTGCCCCTGGATCCCTGGCAGTGCCCAAGGCCAGGCTGGGCAGGGCTGGGAGCAGCCTGGGACAGTGGGAGGTGTCCCTGCCATGGCAGGGGTGGGATGGGATGAGTTTTAAAGTCCATTTCAAACCAAACCATTCTTTCATTGTTTGATTTCTTTTTCTCTCTCTCTCTCTCTTTTTTTTTTTTTTCTTCTTTTTCTTTCTCAGAAATCTTTTGCTCTGAAGAAGAAAGTCTCACCAGATGTGCAGCATAAACACACAGAGCCGCAGGACTGCCTGAAATTCTGGGGTAATAATAGAAAACTGCAGCCTTACTCTGAAACCAAGAGGTTGTGCCAGGCCAATTACCAGAATGAGAAGATGAATCCATGGAAATAAATTGTAAGGTTACCAAAACCCACAGGGAAAGACACCAGAGAATTTGAGAAAAATATGCAACTGACCCAAAATGCACGGGTCCAGCTCATTCTCTTACATCAACTGAAGGTCCTTTCATCTCTGGAAATTTTATGGGATCTGAGGGATCATTCCCACACATGAGCACGATCCTCCTGCACCTTGGTGTGCCAATGTTTGCTGCTGTTACACAACCCAAGTGATTCACCCCTGTGGATGGGAAGTGCAGGAGAATCCTTCATCCAGCTCTGACCACAGAAGGAATTTTACAGCAGCCACAAGAAACAGCCTGGTTATTTTATAGAGCAGATTGCTCAAATGTGTTGCATATAAAGTACAAAAAAAAAAAAAAAAAAACACCGAAGAGAAGCAGCATTACAAGAGGTAACCATGGGAGAACTCACACCAAACCCAGCTGGTCTAACTCACAGGGACTGGGATGAGGCACAAGTTAACAGGGAATTCAGTCTGCCCTTGGAGCTTGGTTTTTTGTTAAGGGTTCGGACACTTGAGCATCAATTCTGGAAACGGGAGCTCAGAAAAGAGAAACAAAACCAGCAGGTCAGTGGGGTGCTCTGGAGCTGCATTCAGGCTCCTGGCAGGGGGCACACAATCAGCCAAGTGGAGCAATTTGCTACAAACTCAGGAGAGGGGGGAAAAAAGCCATCTGCTAAATACTTTTTTCTCACATCTGCAAAGCAATCTCTGTTCTTGCTGTAGCTGTCAGAGGGGGAAGAAAAAGCCCATGGCAGATACAGCCTGGACAAAAACTGTGGGTTAGAAACAGCAGGGCACAGCAGAGATGGGAACAGCAAAGGAAACAATGGATTCAGAAAAACTGGTGCCGTTCTAAAAACAGAAGCAGAGCTGTGGAAATGGGTCACATCTTGTGGAAAGCAGAGCGGAAGGGTCACACCCTCCTTCTGCCTGGGTTTTAATCACCTGGCTATCATGGCCAGACACATATTCTAAATGCAGATGCGGAAAAGGGAATATCTTTCTCATACCTTCGCGTGTGGGTTTGAGTTCAGAGCAGCAATTCTTGGCGCTCCTGCTGAAAATGTTTTCCACTCTAAGACTGATTGACACATATAAAGAATTACTTGATCCTTCACAGTTTTATGAAACATGTATACTATTAAGTTTATAGTTGGGTAAATAAGCCAGAAGCATATCAAGGCCACATTTATAAAAGGAGGTTGTGCTGCATCTTCCTTTTCCTTCATATGAAGTTATGAGCTGAGCATTTTCAGGGTTGCAGAAACACCTGGCGCCTGCCTGAACCCCCTGTTTGCATTTCCAGCACAGGAGTGACTTTTACCCATCCCTCTCTGAGGACGCCAGCAGAACTCTGGGCTGCTGAGCAGGGAATTGAATGCAGGCCATGGTAGGGCTGCCACAGACACAGAAGCCTCAATTAGTGCCTTTTCCAATATTAAAAAAAACAAAAAACAACCCTTTCACAGCAAAAGCAGCTCCTGTGCATAACCTCCAGCAGAAACCACTGCTGCCTCTCAAGTACGTCCTGTACCTTTTAATAAAGCCTTTGCTAATAGCAAAAGCATTCGCTCGGGCTCTTGGCTTTTCCCTGCTTGCAGCAAAGACGTGGAGCTGGAAAAGATCTACAATTTTCTAAACTTGTCTTTGGAAAGTTTCTCTGCCAAGTTACACTTTGTCGGGAGCTCATTATTTTCTGGAGGCTTTGCTTTGAAATACTTTGAGGGCTTTGCTGATGCAGTTTCAGAGCATGAGGTTGGTGTGCTCACTCGCATGAATCACGGCAACTCGTGTTCCTTCCACACACACAGCTCTGCTTCATTTCCAGGCCCTTCTCCACGCTCTTGCTTCCAAAACCACCTATAAATTTTCCAGAGCCCGTTTCACAAAGTTCTAGGTGGTTTTGGGATGAGATGGGAAGAGCAGAAATTCAAGACTTCTGAATTTTCTTCCCACTCCTTTCGTGCCAAGCAGGAGTTGCTAAGAACAAAGAAGCAGCCAATCCTGGAGATGGGAACTTGGCCAGTGTAAATTGTGTCACAAGTTCATGATTTAGGTATTAAACATCATCTTTTTTACTGATAATGAGAGGTAGGAAATAAGCCATCAATACTCTTGATAAATATAATAACAATAGGCGAAGGAATAGCTGGTGTGATATAGAAAAACAGATGCCAAATTAATACATTTACCAAAAGCATTGGTGAAATCCGTGCAATAGAAATAAGGATCATTTACAAGAATCATAAACTACTGACATATTAAACAAATACACAGAGAATAAGCACTGAGACAGCACTGCTTTGTACAGCACCTCTGAGGAAGCTGTTTTTCAAATTTCTCCTGGAGGTCAGGAAAAAGAGATGAGCCAAAATTCTGCTCCACACACCCAACCCCACACTTTTCCATATTTAAAATCATTTTAGCTGAAGGAATGTCACGTACAGAAGCAAGAGAGGTGGAATTCTTCTCTTATAACAGCTTTGCTGTAAGTAAGAGCACGAACAATTTACATTTATATTGGTCTGGAGTAATGGAAAGGATTTAATGGTATGAATTGCTGCAGATGATATTGGTCAGCAAGCAGCGGGGGTACTTTCAGAACCCATTATGAATATTTGCATGTGCTTTATAATTTTACTTTGATTTAACCATACACTTATTCAAGCACTAAAAATGACTCAGGACTCAGCTATAAAAGCCTGCTACTGCTCCTGGGGCCAGAATTATCATTCCTGTCATTAGCAGACTTCAGGCATGGTTTTAAAAGAAGCTGAGGGAACAGATGGGTAACCCTTCAACAGGCAGCTCCTTGCTTTTAAACCAATTACAAGTTTCCCTGGGCAGCTTTTCCTCCCTGCTGGAGCTCCTCTGTCCTTGGTACTAGCACCTCAAACACACAGGAATGTGCACATTTTTCTAACTCACAAGACCACAGAAGGAGTTCCTTGAAATCTGACTTCCAGTAATCGCCCCCGGGCTGCAGATCTGCCTGGCCTAGTTCTGTCACATGTGGTAGCATCAAGAATTTGCATCTTTGGCAACCCAGGGAAGGGTAGCAAACTCAGAGCAGAGCAAAACACTTCATGAGGAGAAGATGGAATGAAATCAACCATGGCTTGGCAAGGCAAAATGAACTATAAATGAGAGGCACAAGATATGAGACAAATTGAGTGCGAGGCGTTTGGAAAAAGAGAGGAGGCTGCTTCTGAAAAGTCCAGTCTGGGGATGTTTTGCAGTGCTCTGATGTAAAGCAGAGGCACTTATGTAATGTAATGGAAATTACAGCCATAAACACAGCCCTGAGCAGTGATTAGTGACTGAACTCGGACAAAAATCTGCACTGCTGCCTCAAACATCAACAAATTGGCCACTGCCACATTGATGGGAGGCTGGAGAGACCTCCACCAGCTCTGACCTCGTTCTCCTAACCCACAGTGACTTGAGCCTTGCCTGTGCTGAAGCCTTGGCTGGCAGCAATTTGAGCTGTGGGGTGGTGAAAGGAGGGACATGGAGCTCAATTATCCAGCAGCAGATCCCCAGAGAAATCAATGCCATTGTGTCACATGAGAATTTGGCTGGCAGCCCCTGAAGTCTGCCCAGGAGAAACCCATCCCCTCAGCAGGGCAGGGGACAATGCAGGCAAAGGAGGGCCATGCTCCATGGGTTTTAATTTCCCCTCTGGCAGCCTGGGTTTGTCCCTCCTGACCTATATGAGCACAGAGCAAACTGGAGCAGCCCAAGGCACCCTCAGCACAAAGATGTCATTAAGGCAATGGGTGTTCTATGGACATCCAACACCCACACCAAAGGGAATTCAATATTGCTCCTGTCAGCAGGAAAACTCTCTCCCAGGTGGAGCTTGACACCAAAAACTCAATTTTTAGTTGATTTATTTAATTTTAGTTGAATTAATTAATTCAATTTTTAGTCAAATTCAAATTTAGTTTAAAATTTAGTTAAATTCAAATTTTTTGTTAAATATTAGTTAAATTTTTAGTTACATTTTTTAGTTACATTTGTTCAATTTATTACTGGGATATTAGGGGACAGGATTACAGGATATTTAGGGCATAAATAACACAGAGAGGCTGAGGATTCCCCATGCCTGGAATTGTTCAAGGTCAGGGATCAGAACAACCAAAAACGCATCCCTGCCACATGGCTGGTGGTAATAAACTGAATTTCCTTGTTTCTCACAGCAACCCTGGCAAATCCCAATGAATGGACCTTCAGCTGATGTAAGAGAATGAGCTGGACCAATGCATTTGGGTCGGTTGCAGATTTTTCTCCAGTTCTCTGGTGTCTTTCTCTGTGGGTTTTGGTAGCCTTACAATTTATTTTTGCTCTTGCTAAGGCAAATAAACAATCTGTGAGGTAAGAGCCAGAATGACAAATAAAGCCACAAATAATGCTGATGTGTTTGAGAATGGCACTCTCTGGGTACTGCAGGCTTTCCATCAAGCCTGGAGCTGCAGCACTTGGAGTGCTGGCTCCCTGTGATTGACTTGCTAACCTGTAAAGTGGCTAAGTCGACATCATAATTAACACTTGGCAGTGGAAATATAAATTCCCTGGCTTGTAGGTGGTATATCCTCCTCTAAACACTCCACTTGGCCACCAAACTGGAAAAATAGATAGGACATTCATAAGGAGCCCTCACCATGGGAAATGCCAGAGGGGTTTTTGTTGTTTTTTTTTTTTTTTTTTCCTGGAAACTGTTTACATGGCCAAAATCCTTCAGTAAGAAAAATGATCTGAGAACTTTCCCTTCATATGTATCCTGTTCTCCAGTGCCTTGTGGCCCACAGTGTGCAGCATTCATCGGGAGTCAGCCCTGAATTACTGCGCTACAAGCAATGCAGGAGGGAAGTACAAGCCACAAGCAAAGGGAAAATATGCATTACACTGGCTCTGGCCAAGAGGAATGGGCTGCCTGCAGATCACAAGCTACCTTTATATCTTTCTTGGCATAGACCTTTGTCCCACAGCACAGAGAAGCTATTTAGGAGGATTCAGCAGGCCCAAAAGAGTCTGGCTTTCCAAAGGAACCAGGAGAGACAAAGGGCCAGTGCAAAGTGGGCACTGAGCTCCTTTTTGAGAGGCCAACAAACAGCTCCTGACAAGATGAAATCCTGAGGAGGGGGATAACCACCAAGGGCTGGTGCTGGAGTGCTCAGCACACACTGAGAGTGACCCTTTCCTGTCCAAATAAAGGCTTTTCATCGCAGCAAAGAGGCACAAAACCACTGTCCCCAGAGTCCTCAGCCCACAGCTTCTCTCATCTGCATCCTGTGCCTGACAAAAACCCCAAACTGACCAACAAAATCTGCTTCTTTCCAGGTCTTTTGATTTCTTGGCAAGGGAAAGTGAACTTATGTCTTGGAAATAAAGCTTTTTTTAGCCCTTTTCCAGCCTTTCCTTAATGGTGGAAATAACTCTTTAGCCAGTTCTGCTGGGCACACAGGGAAAGGATCTCACAGTTTGATTTTCATGTATAAGAAGAAATTTATGTCCCCTTTAAGCTTTGTGTCGCCAGCATGGTGGGAAAGAAGATAAATTTAAAGAAGAATCAAGACTGTTTTGGTTAATATTCTGGTAAATATCCTAATTCCATAACAACATTAGCATTTGCAATTTTAGGCTTATGAGCTTAGCAAGTTCTGGTGCACGAGTTAAAGCCAAAATCATTATAATGGAATTTCCCCAGGCTCTCAGTTTCAGCCTCCTGGGAGGCTCCTGGCCAATATCTATCCACACATAGTCAATGCTCCAGCCTGCCATGGGAAGAGACAGCCACTACAATAGACCTTTGTTGAGCCCCAGGATTGAATCAGGCACTTTAGGAAAAATCTGTATTTAAGGTTTCTCTCCTACCACCCTGCACTTTCTCCTCAGTTGCCGAAGAGAATATGTTTTTCTGAGCATGAAACAATATCATTTTTGTGGGGCGTTTGGAAAGGGAGCGCTTGTATGAATCGAAGAAAAGCTTCCTTTCTCTGCTGGGTTTGGGGACAGGGCTTTCTGTGGGAGTAATCTTTCAAAGTAGGAAGCAGAGCACCCCCATTGCTCAGGAAGAATGGACCTCCAGTGGGCTAATATGTGATGGATGACTGAATGCAAACTTGGCAACGTTGCCCTCCGCTCCCCAAAGAATACAAAATGCCGCTGCCTATTCGGGCACCGGGGCTCTCCCCTTGGAAGTGCTGAAAACTTGGCACCAGCCCACCTTGGTTTAATTGAAACTGCAGACAATTAAGGATGGGAGCTTGGAGAAATTTCTTGCGACGAGATCAGCTCAGGGTGGATTTGTCTTGGGTGGTTGGCTCATGTATAAGGCAAACAAGGACATAAATGGGGAGTTATTTCCCATTGACTCCACAGCCAAATCTCACATTGGTTTAGGAGGGGTGTGTTGGGAGGTATGATTTATACTAATAAGTATTACTCAAATTCTACATCTGGATATGCTCTCTGAAGTTATAGGTGGAGGTTTTTTGATGTTATTTGGTTAGCAACAGGACAGGCAACATATAGGAGAGAGAAACGATGCATTTAGAAACCCAGGAAAATCTTACATTAAGGACAATTCTAGTTATAAGGGAACATTTATCATTCACTCAATGCTAAAAAGTGACACAAAATCATTCAAACTTTTCCCTTTTAGCAGAAGGATCCCCATCTATTCCTCTTTTCAGTTCCCAGACACTTCCTGCAGGCTCCAGAGCCACCTCTTGTCGGGCAGGATCCCAGTGACTCCTCCTCCCAGTCTGCCCATTCCACACCGTGGGGTTACATCATGCACTCAGGGTTTTCAGGGGCTGGAACCATGCCCAGCCTCTAACTTTTCCCACATGTGGAAGGCTTTTAACTCCAGCTCTGACTGGCCAGAAGGTCAGACACACGAGTGGACAGTGAGCACTGAGGTTTCACACGTAGAAACCCTGAGCTCGGTGGAAGCTGCGACCACTCAAGATTGTCCCTCAGGGTTCTTCATTTCTCTGCTTTCCAGCAGTCCCCTTCCTCAAAGAAGTGCCTTCTTAATTCCTTTTTCTCTTCACCATACAAAGAATTTTTTGGAGAATAGCTAATAATAGGAATTGCAGGTTCTTTGTGGCAGAGAGCATAATTCGTTAAGCCCCTTCACTCTTAATACAGTGAGGGTCTAAAATGCTGGAGCAATTATTACAACATCAAGCAAACAAAGACATGGACAACAAGTCCTCTTTAATATGAAGCAGTTTAATGAACTCAATTGCATCTTAAAAACTCATAAGCAATCTGTACACATTCCTAATTTTGAGCTCATGACCTCAGGTTATGATGTTTCCTGTCCAGAACTCATTAGTTACTAATCCTATAATTGCTTGCAGTTTTGACAATTTCTGAGCCTGGTAGGTGACAAAATATTAACTTATTTCACTTAGATTGCTGTCTTCCTTAGTTTCCCACTTCAGCAACAATGATTTTTTCAGCAATGTGACTTCAGCAGCTTCCTGAAAACCACTAAGAGCAGCTATTACATTTTACAGTAGTTTCAGACGTCTGCAGTTTATAACCACAGGGTTAGATCAGAGCTTAGTCTTTGAGCAGGGTGTGCTAAACTCACACCAGTAATTGAGTCTGAGAAAGCACACGTTGGTAAATCAGAGCCCAGTTTCAAAGCCCTGCGTCCCAAACTGACACAGCTCAAAACAAATTTCTTTTATTATTGGAAAGCTGAGATTTCAAACTTTCCAGGGATGTAAATCATCCACTCCTAAGCTGGAGTTTTATGAGCCACTAGACCTTAAAACTGTCAGTGGCCCTTCAGCTTAGCAGACTGTGATGGCACGAGGCCAAGGAGGAATTTATCAAGTCACAGGCTTCAAGTGAGAGTAATTATTTAAGCACTCTGAATTTCTCGTGGCACAGAGGCAGGACAGGTGGATGTGTAGCTGATAACCAAGCAGACACCACCCTCTGCATTAATCTTCCTTCCAAAGGTAACATTCCTCCAGGGATACCAGGGCTCTCTAAGTGATGCAGGACTGGATGGAAATTCTTTCTCCCTTGCATCCCCTTTCACCAGACACCCATTGTCCAAGCCAGGACAATTAATGCCATCAGCACCACTTAAACCATTAGGCATATCCTACAAGGCTGGGTAGACAGAGGCACTGTGGTGTTGTACCAGGAAAGCAGCACAGAACTGGCCAAGCTGGTTTTCCAAATGGTTTTGCCAGGAGGGATGAAAGGGTTAAAGCTCTGGCTCCAAAGCAGCATCACTGTTTCACAGACACTTCTGCTTTTTAGTTCTGCCCGACTCTTGAAAAGGATGAGAGTCCCAAAAGGCACAGACCCTACGATTTAATCTCATTTTCTTATCAAAAAAGTGAGACAATGCTCAAGAACAAACTTTGACAGTCTCTTTATAGCAAGTCAGAACGTCTTCACCCATGAATAGTCTTTGGCTTTTTTTAGATATTTTATAAAAAGCACTAATATGAAAAAAAGCTGAATGTCAAACACCTTTAGAAATGATGTTATAGCAACATGATAGTTAAGTTTGAGTGAATACTGAGGAGAAATGATTCAGTTTTAAAGGAATCGGATAATAAAGGAGGATAGCTTTCAAAAAGTCTCCAGCTAACAGTTACTCAGAATTTGTGGAGCACATTTTAGCCTGTGCTCAGGGATTTTCCCAGTAAGTTCTAACATCATTAAGCATCACTATTTCAACAGGAGATTTGGGTCTGGTTGTTTGTCTTTTCCATGTGCCCATGACCACCATCAGTGATTTCTGTAGCAGAATTTCTGCTTTCCCTCCAGATGAGACCTGACATTCTCATCTGCAGGCTGGGGGCTTTGCAGCAGATCCTTTGGCTCTTCCAGGTCTCTGGAAACACTGATAAAGTAATTCTAGTGACAGGATTGAGGGCTGGGGTTTGAAAGAAATTTCTATGGGCTGAAAGCAGCCAGGGGATAAAATTAATGAGCAAAAAATATGGGAAGTGAATTCCAATTTGGTATTTGGGAGAGTGACTGTGACTGGGTCAGTGATGGGAAGCACAGCCCTTGTCACTCCTGTCCCATTGCTCTGCTCAGTTCAAGGGCAAATCCTTCCCTGAGCAGGGGCAGGACCTGCACTGGGAGCACCCTGACAGCTCTTCCAGCTGCTCCCCAAATTCCCTGCCAGGGAAGCTGGGCTGCAGACAGACCAGTTATCTTCTCTCGGCTAAACACTTTCATCTGGCCAAACTTCAGATTCAATTTGCCACTGCATTCCCAGCAACCCAAAAGCCATCACATTTCTGCAAGTTTCCCTAGGATTCAAAGGATGGTCCCTAATCCCCATTGTCCACCTCATTTTTGGACTCCAGCACCCTTAAACTGAGCAACCTGGTCTAGTGGAAGGTGTCCCTGCCCATGGCTGGAGCTGGATGATCTCCCAGGTCCCATCCAACCCAAACCATTCATGATTTCGCAGCTTTAAAAGGCAAATACACAAACCCAGCACAATAAAACAACCCCCACATGTAACATTAATCAGAGAGTGTGTAAAAAGAATTCACAATATTTAATATGATCTTAAAAAATTAAGCCAGGAGAGAAAACCAGACCCAAGAGCTGGACAGCAAGGCTTTTACCCAGATCATAGAATCACATCCACCTCATTGTTTTCTGTTTTTTCATGAAGAAAAACTTTTATAAATGTTTTTAGTTTGCTTTTTAATTTTAGATTTCCACTGTGCAGCGCAACACATCACCATCATTTCAATCCGAACATTCCTTTCCATAGTATGAGACTGACTTTTCAGAAGTTTAGATTAACTGCCAAAAACTTCTCTGTCCTGGTAGCCAGACAGAAAATCAGGCAGGGAAAACTCTGCAAAGGTGATGTAACACCAAGTCTTGAGTGAGTGAGTTTAGCTCCTAAATGAATCTAAGCGTGTTCACCTTCTCCCAGCCAGCTTCTCCTTTTTAAGTCAATTTGAGCCTCGCCGGTAAGTGCAGACACAGTCATGCAGAAAATCTCAGTGCACCAGGGAGCAAGGAGCTGAGACATGGAGCAAGTGCCTCTGTTTTTCCATGAGGATGGAGAATTTCACCCTCCCGCTCCCAGAACCCACCCAGCAAAGCAGGGGTAATAAAATACCAGTTGAATCTTCCTTTGTGCTTTGCTCCCCACTGCAGGCTAATATTACCAGACTTTTAAAAGAAATTGGAGACCAGTGGGGGCAGGGAGGAAGGTGACAAAGGCTTTAGTGCAAAGAAAAAAGTGTGGGGACAGCAAATGACCAGTGGGAAGGGCCCAGCTCTTATCAGGTCACAGACAGGAGCACAAGAAGAGTTGTTCTTGGGAGGGTTAAAACCTGTGAGTGGATTTAGTCTGGTTTGGGAGGTGAGGCTGGGGGAAACATTTACAGCACTCCAGGAGCCAAGAGGAAATCCCAAATCTGCTTTCCTGCCCTGCCTGTCAATCTGAGCTCTGTGAGGATGTCCAGCACCCAGCAAGCTCCTGCTCATTCATTCATTGGGTTGGGTGGATGTCATTGAGACATTTCTGACATTACTGCACCGCACAATGCAGACAGATTTGGGGGCAGGCATGCTGCATCCCAAATGATTCACTAACAGCATCCCTGCCCATTGAGACATTTCTGACATTAATGCACAGGACAATGCAGGCAGATTTTGGGGCAGGCATGCTCCAATCCCAAATGATTCCCCAACAGCATCCCTGCCCATTGACCAGGCAGCCAGAGCCACCAGGGCGATGCCGGAGCACGGGGTCACCACAAACTCGTGTGTGAGAGGACTTTTTAATTCAGGGAGGAAGCAGACTTACCTTAGAGACTCTGCCAGAGCTTAGATCCCGCTGTGAGCAGCCTCCATGAAATAAATACTCTGTTCAAAGCCAGCTGGGCTCTCCTGACTTTTGTTGCCGTCCTGTCAAAACTCAGCGAAGTTGCGTGGTCCGGTGCCGCGTGCGAGCGCAAGGCAGCGAGCTTTGACAGCAAGGCAAACTGGTCAGAGCAGCCAGATTCTGCTGGGTTTATATAGCTGAGCTGCAAATCCTGATCCTTGGCTCGTTCCACTGTAATAGGACGCCTGAAGGCATTTTTTTTTTTTCAGTTTTGCTTTAAAGGAACAGCCTCTCTCTCTCTGGCGCGCACACACTCACACACTCACGCTGTCATCCACAGGCACACACACACACACACACACACAAAAAGAATTTGCATGCAATTTATGGCTAAAGAAGGAAACCCCCTGAACCATTCAAAAAGAAAGTCAGCTCAGGGCAAATGACTCAGAAAGCAGAATATTTTCCCTACAGCATCAGCGGAGTGCTTTATCAGGAGTTTTAATCCCCTCACCCCCGTTATTTGAACGTTGTGAAATAGTAGCAAGCTTACGTGAAATCGGGGAAATCACAAGCAGGGTTTAAATTCCAGGGACTTCTACAGAAATTAATAAGGGTGTAAATAGACCCCACTCCGCCGGAATCAACTGCAAAATTCAGATTTACACAAACAGAGGATCTGCCATATTCCCATTTTTTCAAGCTGTCATCTCTTTTTCATCCTTTTGCCCTCCTGCTCTGAAGAGCTGCAGGCAGAAGTGTGGGGAATTAATGAGAAAAGTGAGCAGAGTCGTTGCCTGAGTCTTTGTAAAAAAAAACACAAACAAAAAAAAAAACCCCAAACTAAAATAGGAGAGATAAAAACCCAAATAGGACAACCCAGGAGGGATTCCCTTTTTTCTCAGATCAGATAAAAAGAGATTACGTGGCTGGCTGTGTGTACAGATAACCCAGGCACTTGTGTGAGGCTCAGGGCTTCCCTGCTTCCCATCCCGGAGCTATCAGTGACACACAGAGCGCTCAGCTGGGACCTTTCCAGGGCTCTTTGTTGTCTCTCAGTACCCTGGAACCTGAGGCTTGTGGCAAAAAAGAGAAGATCACAGTTAAAGAATTCTCATTAGCATGGATTTCCCTCCCCTAACACTAAAATCCTGAACCCCAGCCCGCTGTGCTCGGGGTTTCTGTTTCCCCTGGGTTCTGCCTTTGGGGAGGTGGTAGCAGAGGAGGAAAGACGAAGATTAATCTTGAGCTTTCAGGTCTGTCTTCCAGGATAAAAGCTGAAATCACTCTTCTGTTGGGTGGTTTAGAAAGCAAAACTTACCCAAACATGTCTGAGGGCCATGAAAGCACAAACCTCTGCTGCTGGGATCCTCCTCAGGAGCAAAGATGTTCATAAGGATAAAAAGGGATTGCCTGGGAATTTTGGGTGATATTCCTCTCTGAACACATCTCCTCCCAGCTGGCCCTTCCCTGGCTCCACGGGCACATCACTCTATGAGGGAAGGGTGTGAATCTGTGTCAGGCTCAGGCTGGAGCTCAGGGCAAGGTTCTTCCCCCAGAGGGTGCTGGCACTGCCCAGGCTGCCCAGGGAATGGGCACGGCCCCGAGGCTGCCAGAGCTCCAGGAGCCTTTGGGCAGCGCTGCCAGGGGTGCCCAGGCTGGGCTTGGTGGGCTCTGGGCAGGGACAGGGGCTGGGCTGGGGGATCCCTTCAGTCCCTCCAGCTCAGGACATTCTGTGCTACTCTGATTCCCTCAGTCCATGCAGCACCAGTTTTGTTTCCCATCCCTTTTCAGCAAGGGCAGATCCTGTCCCCACAGGCAGGGATTTCATCCCAGGCTCTGTTCCTGCTCCTCCCTCAGAACTGGGGCACCAGGGTGGGATTGTTGGGGGTCTGTGCAGGAACAGGGGCTGGGCTGGATAATCCCTTCAGTCTCTTCCAGCTCAGGATATTCTATGATTGTGGGTTCAGGATTTTTTTCCTTTTTGCTCCTCCACAGCCCTACCAATCCTACACATGTAGAAAAGGATGGGGGAATCCCTGGCACTGAAATTCTGACTATTTTAGGAGACCATAAAATGCAGAGCTTTTTTGCCCACTGAACTACTTAAATTTTCCTTGCTGTGGCTGTTCTGTATAACATTGACCCCCTGTGTGCCTCCTCTTATGTCTGATTATATCACTGAGCTCACCCCAAGCTCCCCATAAATTGTAGTCTTTATGCACAGCATAAATTTTAGTCTTTTCCAAATATCAACACCCATTTCCAATTTCTGTGCTAATTTTGTGAAATGCTGTGTTTCACAACAATCATGCCCTCAGAGAAGAAATGAGCCTGTGATGAAAAGAGGGTCAGAAACGCTCTTTGAGCACTGATTTCTTAGAGGAACATCTTGTTCTGGGCATCTCCACCAGCCCCAAAGGCAGTGGGGTTGTTGAACACAGTCTTGAGCAGGTCTCCAATTTTTGTGTGCAATTCTCAGAATCTTCTCCAGCTGGTCCTGCAGCCAGCCTGGGCCAGCTCTGCTTCAATTCAGGGTGTGAAATAACCCTGAGCTTGTTGGATCCTTCACTTCAGAGCTGGACTCAATCCTCGTGTGTCCCCTCCAGACCAGAATATTCTGTGATTTAAAGATGATTTCTAATTCAATGAAGTGTGTGCTCAAGACTAAAACTTGCATGGGAGATGTAACACCATTTTTCCAATAAAATCAGAATGGGACTCTGGAAATGACAGTTCTCCTTACAATGAACCAATTCCTGTCTCTTATTTCAGTAGTTCTTTCACAAAACACTTTATTTCCCTGTCCATACACACAAGTCTACACAAGATAAAGTCAAACTGAGGGAAGAAACTTGTGGGATTTATTTTGGAAGCATTTGCTAATGCCATTTTTTCCACCAACAGCTGCTGAACCAAAAGTTAAACTAATTTTTTCTCCAATAATTCACCACCCACTTACCTGACTTTAAAAAAAAAAATGCCACAGGAGATAAGTTCCAGGTAAGAGTTCAGGCTTGTTCTTGTTTTATCTTTTTTGGGCTCACCCATCCTTAATCACAGTCTGTGGCAAACATTGAACCATTGGCTGAGTCAGAAACAAATGATAACATGAAAGAACAGGGAAAATGTATTTTAATCAGAAAGTTAGCTCCAGGTTGTGATCTCTAACAAGCAGGACCAGCACTGGATTCTGTGCCCTGAGGTGCTCTCTTTCATTAGATGAATGTGGATAGAAATTGATTTTTTTTTTTTAATGAAAGGAACAGGGAGAAATTAAATGAACACACCGAGCTGAATATGCTGGAGTTTGTTGCTGTGGTTTTGTGGGCTTGCAAGTCAGTGTTAGGGATGAAATTCAAAGATCTATGGAAAGTCATAAATTAGAAACAAATCTAGGAATAGTTTGATATCTATGAAAGCCTAAAAGAGAGCAACTAATTTTTTGGGGAAATATTAGTAAAATGCAAAAAACCTCCTCATTATTACCTTGGGACAAATTTGTTACAACACAGGTAATTAGATTTAGTTCCAATTTAATACCTGCACTGGTTCACCCAGCCCTAGGAATAATCTGCTTTGTAGCAGCATATTTGAGAGTGAAAGCTGCCCTGAATGTGAATTAACAGCACCCTCAGTGGAGCCTGAGAATCTTTAGCCATGCACAGAGTGCAGCCAATTCCAGGAGCACAGAGATGGGAATGCAGTGAGCCACTGGAATACAACATCTGAAACATAAATGACAAGATTTGAACAATTTCAGGAGCATTCAGAGCTTGTGGCTGGAAGGAAATGAATTTATCAGAGAAAATTCATATTAGAATAGGATTACAAAATCATGGAATATGCTGAGTGGGAAGGGACCCACAAAGATCACCCAGTGCAGCCCCTGGCCCTGCACAGACACCCCAAGAATCCCAGCCTGGGCATCCCTGGGAGCTCCTGGAGCTCAGCAGCCTCGGGGATGTGAGCACAGAGCAGGAGCCTGAGAACAGCCCCAGGTGAGTCCCAAGGAATCCATCCTGCTGAAACAGCTCCTTTAACTGCAAGGGAAAGAGGAAAAAACAAGATTTAAAGAGAGACTCTGATATCACAGGGCTGGTCCTTAAGGAGATTTTAAGATCCTTTCTGTGCTCCACTCTTAAGATTGATGATTTTAGGTCAATTCCTTTGACCCTTTTTCACTGAGTATCCTTTCCCTAAATTTTCTGTCTTTCCAGACCATATTCACAAGCTTTTCCTGGCACAGAACCAAGATGAAAGTGTTTTTGTCTTTCCACCTGCATTGCCTTCATTCCTTTAGTACTGTAGCCAAATACAGCTCAGTTAATTGTGGTTCATATTGAGCAATATTCCAGCAATCCTGCTAAAACTGGCTCTTGGATTACCACCTTATCTGCTACTTTTCTCTTGGTTTCCCAGGAATTTGCAGAAAACCATTTGCTGCTTCTTCTTTGACAATTGTTTGCAAACAAACTGATTTTTATGAGAGCATTTCCTTACAACCACTCAACACAATTAAACAAGACACTTCAGGTTACTTGCCCAGAAAACATCTCAGTTATTGCTTTAAATATCTATTTACAATAATTCATGTTATTTCTACACTAAAATTCTCCCTTTCCTGATGTGATGACTCAAAAGGTCTTCTAAACACTGCAGACTTTTGGCCACTTTTCCACTGCAAACACCCATTTATATAATTGTAATTTATATAATTATATATTGATAGAGCTTTCCCAAATACTATGAGTAGTGGTCAGACTACCGTGCTGAATTAATCTGGGGAGGGATTGACCCTGACAATTGCAACCCATATTAAAAAGTGCCCACAGGTTTGGGATCAGAGAATGCAGAAGCTCATTCTTAACCCTGGGGAAGTCTGAGCTAAATAAAATGCAGAGACTGAAGGTGCAAGTTTACAACTGCTGCAGAAATAAAAAACTGTAAAGGCAAAGCCTCATAATTTTCACTGATATATTAAATATCACAACAAAAACTAAAAAAAAAAAAAAAAAACACACAAAGAAAAAATACTTGACAATTTTGAAATTTTTAAGAGATGATCTCCAAAAATGAGAAGGAAATTTCCTCTATTATTTGTATTTCTTGTTTGTATCAGGGCATTTCCCAAGGGCTGCATTTGTTCCCTGAATGAAGAAATAGGAAGCAGCTGCTGGGGACAGTTCCACAGGGGCTGTGCAGTGCCTGGGGTTGGGACAGACTCTCCAAAGAGCTGACAATGTCCTGGCTGTGTTTGCCAACCTGGGAAGCCACAGGCTTAATGACAAACAAGCAGGAATTGAGCAAATATTGCTGGTTAATAAATTTATTTCCAGCTCTCTGGTCACATCAGTGTCCCAAAGTTGTGGGACAACTGAGAGTGGGACCTGACCTTGATCCACCCTTTCCCTGATCCATAAAATAAAAGTCCTTTGCAAAAAAGACATCAGCACATTGATAATCACCAGACAAAAAAATGTGTTGTTAGTGATATCACAAACATTTACAAAGATAATCTCTGGGCAGAACTCCCTCGAGGAAAATCAAAATAAAAAGAATAAATAGACAATGATGACTATGCTGGTACATAAATATTTTCCATGCAAGCTGCTGGTGTCAGACTTGGTGAGACAGAGTGACTTCTTTGGCTTTTATCATATTTGCAGTAGATTTATTAGAAGTTTATGTGACAGAATATGGCTTTGGCTATGCACCAAGGTATGAAAACTGACAAAGAAGAGAACATCAAACCCCTGAGGACTGAGGGAGAAAGTGAAGCTCACTCTGTGGGCTGGTGTAAAGTTTATCAGCTCTTTAGCATCAATCCAAGAGTGTTTAATCCAGAGATGGCACAGGGAAAACAACTCAGCTGCTGAAAAGGTTTTATCCTGTGCCACAGCAATTTGTACCCTCTAAGTGCTTGGCTTCATAAAAATGCTCAAGTGCTTCTACACATCCCAAAATACTTACATGCACTTTACTGCAATCATGTTTTTAAGATTGTTGGTGTCAAAATTGCAGCTAATCATGTTAACATATCCCTAAATGTCTTGCAGGCACAGTTTCCCTACTGAAGCTTAAGTAAGGAAAACAGCAAGGCAGAAATCTGTAGTTCTTATCCATTGCAGGGGAAACATGTTCCAATATGATGAAAACCAGCATGTGCCCCACAGGGAAGAGGATTCCTGCTGCTAGTGAAGGGCAGAGAGTGGATAACTATACAGCACAAACAGATGTGAGCACACCTGAGCATCCATTTCATAGAAAAACTGATGGGAATCCACAGAATCCCAGAGTGGTTTGGGTTGGGAGCTCATTTCATTCCAGCTCCCTTTAAACTGTTAAACTTTCTGTGCTGGGACCGTCCCTTCCAGCCCAAACCAATCTGGGATCCCATGGTTTCTATTCATTTCACTCCAATCAGAGCAGAAGGGACCTGTCTGTCTGTCTGTCTGTCCTTTGAGTCAAAAGAAAAACCTCTCCCAGAAGAAATCCATCTGTGCAATGCTGAGAATCTCTAGGTGTGGCTGAGAAGACAAGAAAAACCCCCAAAGAACTGAAAACCTGTTTGTGTTGGCCTTAGACACTGAAGTCTCTGGCCTTCAAAGCATAGCCTAAAAAAAAATTGTTTTAAAGTATTAAACCATGATCATAGATTAGGGAAAAAAAGGGGTATTTAACCTCCCCATGCAGCAGGAAGTCAGGAATTTGCTCTGCAATTCTCACCTCTGCAGGCAGCACAAGGTGAAGGGGTCCCAGAAGGAGCAGAGAGGAGGAGGCAGCAGAGCTGTGTGAGCACAGCACTGGCACAGGAGTTTTCTGTGAAATTTGGAACTGGTCTGTAATTTTCCAAGGAAGAACTAAACTTTGGATATAGAGCCTCGTGTTCAAGAGCAAAATCCCAGGAACAGGGGGCTGGTTGGAACAATAGGTGCATATAATTAAAACATAATTTTGGCTTCCTCTATTACCAACAAGGAGGTTTTTATGGCTAAATTTTCCTGATTATTTCCTGACTGCTTGATAACACAACAAAAAATATGGTCAAGGAAAAGCAGACTTGTGGGAATTTCCACTGAGTTTCCCAGCTTTATCTTGATTTTGGCTGGAAAGTTTGAAGTAGTTTCTCTCTCTCCTCCGTTTCTTATCTGAATTTTCCCCTCCTCATCTGGAATATCACATCCAAATTGCTAAATATTGTCAAGATCCAGCTCATGATCACCTCCCCTCCCTCACAGGAGCCCTCAGAGCTGTGGGGACTGAGGAGCTGCTCATCTCCAGGTGCGAAGAGAGGGGAGCACAGCCCAGATCCTGCTGCTGCCCCATTTATCTGGGATTTCAGTGGAATCAGCAAGGGGAGAGGAGCTGCTGTGTGTTCCCAGAGCTCTGACCCCATTTCCCTGGCAGTGAGGTATTGGAGTCCTGGATGCTGAGAATGTTAAACTTTCTGTGCTAAAGGGCACAGATCCGCAAGAAAATGCTATATTTGACCTGGGGCCATGGAGAAAGCTTCCAAAATTGATATATAGCACTGGGCTTGTGGCTGTGGAGTTTGATTAGAAGTGTGTAATATCACTGGGTGGAAGACTTAGAGTTTAAGGTTTTAGAGCACAGGAATATAGATGGGGAAGGATGGAGGTTTTAGGGCAGAGGCTGGTCCTTCTTCTTCACCTTCTTCTTCCTCCTTCTCCATGGGTTTGGGTGGTATTTTGTAATTGGACAGAAAAGTCAGCATTGCAAACTTTGAGTGATTAGTTATTGAGTTAAAAGTGAAAATAATTTAGGTGTTGTTTCTTAATTGCACAGTTTAGCCTTAAAAAACCTTGCAACAATAGTTAGTTAGCCATTTTGTAGCTTGTTCACAGGATTCACAGAGTCACTGGGTTGAAAGAGACCTTCAAGATCATTGAGTCCAACCCAGCCCCAACCCCTCAACTCAACCCTGGCACCCAGTGCCACATCCAGGCTTTGTTAAACACACCCAGGGATGGGGACTCCACCACCTCCCTGGGCAGCCATTCCAGAACTTTATCACTCTTTCTGTAAAAAACCTTTTCCTAATATCCAACCTGAATTTCCCTTGGTGCAGCTGGAGGCTGTGTGCCCTGGTTGTGTCAGTGCTGCTGGAGAAAGAGCCCAGCCCCAGCTGAGCACAGGCACCTTTCAGGAGCTGCAGAGAGTGATGGGGGCACCCCTGAGTCTCCTTTTCTCCAGGCTGAGCACCCCCAGCTCCCTCAGGGGTTCCTCACAGGGTTTGTGTTCCCAGCCCCTCTCCAGGCTCATGGCCCCCTCTGGACATGCTGCAGCGTCCCAAAATCCTTCCTTGTTGGTAGAATGCTGTAGAACTCACCACTTGTAATATAGATAAGAAATAATAAACACCCAAGCCTGAACAGGAAATATTGTCTCAAGAGCTTCAATCGCTCTTGACAGAGGTAGAAAAAAGGAGCCAAAACCCAGCACTAAGGGGAGCTGAATGAAGCTCCTTCTGTCCTCCCCTCTCTGCTTACAGCTTGTCATAGTTCAGACAGTCACAATACGAAGCAACACTCCATTTTCAGAAGGTTTCAAACCTGTTTTTATTCTAGACTGAATGCTTTTTTATACATTCTAACAAACTTATAAGTTTACATTTTACTCATTGGTCACAGAAACAAACAAAGTGCTCATTGGAACAGGCACTTGCAGGTTTCTCTTATTTCTCCTTCTTTCTTGGTTTCTGTGTCAACAGCCTTGGTAGGAAATTCTTTCAGTTGGTGAACGTGGATCCTCTGATCAAACTTCTCCTTGGCTCACAGAAGTCCCTGTAAAGCCTCTCCCGCAGCAGCTGGGGTCACGTCACCAATCCAGAGCAGAGGAGCAGAGGGAGCCCCTCTTTCCCTGCCTTTTCCCCCAGCATTTCCGGAAGGAGCCTGGACACCTCTGCTCATATCCTGCATTTGGCTTCTTCTGGGACCAAAGGGAAACCTCAAAGCAGATGGGATTTAGCTTACTTACATTCCCTATAGCTAACTCAGGTTTTATTAAACACAGCTGTAATCCCAGACTTCTTGGGATGCGTGAGCTCACTGCTGACGTCACTGCTGGGCCTTTGGAAATCCAGCCTAGCAAGAATTTTGAGGGGGAAGAAAAAAAAAAAAAAAGAATGAGACAGAGGATTTGTCATGAATTTGTCATGAATTGAGCAAAAAAATGGAAGTTGTAACGGAGCCCAGAACAATCCTTTTGTTCTTCACATCCAGCTTAGACTGAGAGCAGAGTCCATCAAATAGCACAGGAAAAAGAAAAATATACACCAGACTAAACCAGGATAAGGCTTGAATGACTTCTCCTTATACCAGCTGCCTTCCCTGTGTTCTCCAAACCCCAGCAGCACTCTGTGACCTCCTCACAAATCTGGGGCTCTCAACATCAACAGCACAAGAGCAAATTTAGCTTAAACTTTTTTCTTGCTCGTAACCACCTTTCTCAGCCACATTTAAGTTTATCTTTGTTTCAGAGACAGCAAATAACGCAAACCTCCAGAAGAGAATAATCCAAATCATTGCACATTAAAACAAGGTTGATTTTATGACAGTGCAACAATAGACATCATGTAAGCTGCTTTTATTCTGACTACAATCCTTTTATCCCCACATTGTTTGAGTGCCAGTGGCATGATAGTATTGTACAAATACTCCTTCTAAACTTCATTTACAGCATTGAAGTTGACTGAATGCACGAGTTCTGTGACAAAAGAACTGACATTTCCTTTTTTTAATTTCCCTGCTGATATTACACATCAATAATTTAACAATACCTTTGTTTCCAAAATGACCAAGACAGAACAGAAAAGTCTTGTTGTTGTAAAGGGGTTTCTTGTCCTAAACAAATGGTAAGCATGCAACTAAAATATGGATCTGTCCTGGAGTGACTTTATGATGCTGAATTGTATCCCCATTCATCTATTTAGCCCAGAAAAATTATATAAAAAAAATCCTGCTGTGAATAAGATCTTTAATTTAATTTTTCCTCTCCAGAACAACCCTGATTTGTGAGATTGCAGCTAAGTTTTTTCACCTAAAATAATTTTTAGGACACATGTCTGCATATGAGGGTTTTAGTACTGCTGTTGTTTTAAACTGCATTTATTCTGGCAAAGGCAGTGCCTCCCACAAGGCTGAGACTGATGTCTGGAGAACAGAGAGAAGTCAGAACCTCCATAGGTATCAAATTCCAAATATTTTATTTCTCTCCTAACAGCTTTTTACAGAGCCCGTTGTGCAAGGAGCTTTAGAAGCTCTTGTGTAACAGCCAGGGCTTTACTATCCCAAAATGATCCTGTCCAAGATTGCTCATTACAGTTAGGAAGTGATTCCATTCTGTAAAGCCAACAAAAGATACTCCCATGTCATGAATTCCAGTCAATTATAGCCAAATTCAGTCCATGGCCTCCTACTGGAGTTTTCCACAACCTCAGCGTGGCAACAGAAAGGTTTGTATCTCACTATGTGTTGCTAAATAAAAATAAACTACAAAGAAAAGGAGCAGTGGGCCGGGAATTCAGCACATCAGGAGTCTGGGATTTCAAATTGACTTTTGGCCAAGGGTCAGGAGCACTTGGGGACTTCACACATATTTCTCTGATAGCATTGTGACTTCTGGTTTTATTTTATTTTATTTTCCTTTTCCCCTCCCCGTTCTCTCTCCACGAGCAGAGGCTGCTCCCAATTTGCTGTGTAATGCAGTGACCCAGGGTGTAGGAATCCCTTGGAGCAGAGTCCCCAGTCCCAGTGCTGCTGGGGACACTGGTGGCTCTGGCTTCAGGACCAGCCCTGGCAGGGACAAAGCCCAGCAGAGTCTCTGCAGAGGGCTGGAGGAAGTGAGTGAGGACACATTTTCCACACCATAGCCAGAGGCCCATCTTACGGGAAACTTCAGTCAGTAAAAGCAAAACGTTACTGGAATGTTGCCTTCTTTGGGCTCGCATGGAATTTTTTATTATGATTGAATTTGGAGAAACAGGTGTGAAAAATCCATCCTGATCCCAACTGGGCTGGCTGGGATGTTGGAGGTGGTGTGGACTCTGCTCCTGCCTGGCCCAGTTGCCTGCAGACAAATCCCTGTTCCCAATCATCCACAGGTGCTCCCCTGCCTGCACATCCCAAGGCAAGCCAGGAGGAAAACATTTGGCCATGACAACGATATTGTGTGCTCAAAAAACTGCACATGGGGTTGGGGGCTTCCTTTTTAAAGGAAAGGCACCATCCTCCTCTTTAGAAGCCCACCTCTGGAATCTGGACATGATAAAGAAACGAGCTGGAGCATCTCAGATCCTTGGAAGCAGCCACAATGGAATAAATTCTCCTCTGGAGCAGAGGATGCTCAGCCCCACTGAGTGACCACAGGACCTGTTCAGTCAAATCCCTGTTCCCAATCCTCCTGCAGACAAATCCCTGTTCCAAATCATACACAGGTGCTCCCCTGCCTGCCCATCCCAAGGCAAGCCAGGAGGAAAACATTTGGCAATTAAATGATATTGTGTGCTCAAAGAACTGCCAAATGGGCTTGGGAACTCCCTTTTAAAAGGGAAGCCACCATCCTCCTCTTTAGGAGCCCCCCTGTTTTTTCTGGGCATTATAAAGAAATGAGCAGGAGCATCTCAGATCCTCTGGAGCAGCCACAATGGAATAAATTCTCCTCTGGAGCAGAGGATGCTCAGCACCACCAAGTGAGCACAGGACCTGTTCAGTCAAATCCCTGTTCCAAATCATACACAGGTGCTCCCTCGCCTGCCCATCCCAAGGCAGGCCAGGAGGAAAACATTTGGCCATGACAACGATATTGTGTGCTCAAAGAACTGCCAAATGGGCTTGGGAGCCCCCTTTTAAAAGAGAAAGCACCATCTTCCTCTTTAGGAGGCTTCCTGTTTTTTCTGGGCATTATAAAGAAATGAGCTGGAGCATCTCAGATCCTCTGGAGCAGCCACAATGGAATAAATTTTCCTCTGGAGCAGAGGATGCTCAGCCCCACCAAGTGAGCACAGGACCTGTTCAGTCCCTGCTCTTCCCTCAGGTGGGGCAGCACAGAGAGGATCCCCCAGAGCCAGAGGGGATCTTCCCTGCCTGTGCCCCCTCCCATCCCTGCTCCCCACCTCCAGGCAGGGCTGCCAGGGGCAGATTAACCCTTGGTGCACCCAGTCTGCCTCTAACACAGAGCCAGCAGCGTGAGTGCAACGTTACTCACTCCAACACTCCGATTCAGGAGGTTTAATAAAGGTTTTTAATGAGTCAATAGTGTGAGCAGGTATAAGCGAGCCCATGTCCTCTGTAGTGGAGGTGCCACAGTCCTACAACACTGGAAAACATCAAAGTAAGAAGCTCCTCAAGGAAGCAGCCAGACAGGGAATTGGGGAAAGTATGGGGTTTTGATTCCCTAGGGCTCTCAGTTGTGAGTTGTGTTTGTTTAAAGACATTACCATTGAGGAAGGACAGTGTAATAGAATTTATTCCTTTCAGCAGCTGGCTCAGACAGCAGAAACTTGGATTCAGGGGGTCTCAGATCCAGAAATTAGATTTAATAAGTACAGAGAGAGTAACAAGCAGCGCCTCAGTGAAGCAATTTGCATCTGCAGGCTAATGGACACTTGAGGAAGTTGTTAAAATATAATCTTGGAAGTGACTCTTGGCACCTGTGCCTGTTCCAGTGCTGTGGTACAGATGAATAAAATAACCCACAGTAAAAGAGGAAAAGGATTATTTTACATTCTTTGCGTCGACTGACAGACAAAAGCAAACAGCCCAGTAATGAGAGTAGGGAACATACAGAATGTCCTGGGTTTTCCAGCTTAACTCATGTCCTGTCCAGGAGCTGGCTGCAAGGGATGCAGTTGGTGTAAGAGCAATATTGAGAGGTACATCAGGAGCCTTTCAGGATTCCTCTTCTGAAAGCAATCCAGGGAATTAATATTTTCCGTACTATGTATAAAAAAAAATTTTAAAAAAACCACCAACATTAAAAACCCCCAGAAAATAAACCTCAAAAGTTTCTGGTTTCAGTCCTTTCACCTTATTTTTTTTAAGTGCACTTTGCCAAGGTGAGAACGAATAGGATGCACTTACTACAATGGGAATTTTCTCTCCAGACCCTGGACCGAGGGAGCTCTCAAGGCAGCACTCAAAGTGAGCTATTTGTTCCATAATTAACCATTTCAGAGACACTGCCTGTGCTGCTGTCTAGACCTGGTCTGGCAATTCCCATTTCCTTGCGGGGTCTAATGGAGTTGCTCATGTATCACATATCCTTTATTTCATTTTACTTTTTTAACCGTGAAATTAAATCTCTTACCTCATTAAAGAAGAATCTGATGAAAGGCAGATCTATTTCAGGGTGAGTTGATATATTTACCACAATGGTCTAGGACTGCCTGACCTCCAGGTTGCTGGGATTTAATGCGGGAGCTACAATAACTCCAATGTTTTAACTGGGCAGGAAGAGGCTGAGAGGAAGGAGAGCACTCAGGAGCAAATTCTGCTCTTAAATCAAAAAAAGCCTTGCTGAAAAAACATGTCATTACTCAGGTTTTGATTGGTGTAAATGAGTTTTGCCCCTAAATGACAGGTCAAGAGTTAGGGAGGAGGAGAGAAGGTGGTTAATGTTTCACCGCGCTGTAAAAATCCAACTGTGTCAATAGACTGAATTCCACCTGGAGACAGAAACTTTCTGAAAGTGGTCAAATTTGACATCAGAAAGGCAGAGCTGCAGCCTCCTCTGCAGAAGGAGGAAACACCAGGCCAGACAGAGTTCCTTGCTGGGGTGTTTTTTCAGCTCAGGAATATGAATAATGTGATCATTGAAAATGTGGCTCGGGGACCCTCAGGACTCAGGGTGGGTTATTCTCAAATTCCTGCACAGGTTAATAGGTCTGTGTGGAGAAATGTCAACAATCTGGCCCGTTCTACAAAGCTTTCTCCAAATGCCCCCTGTCAGTTTGGCTTGGAAAGCAGGCTGGGCACAGCAGGACCCCAGCTCTCCTCGGAGACTGGCTGAGCGTAATTTGAACATTTCTTGTCCTTGAAAAATGCAAATCGCACCAGAGATTTTGAGGATTACATAAACATGACGATGACTTATTTTTCCAGGGATGAAAGTTCCTGGTCACAGACCCATCCTGAAGTCAATTCTTTCAGGGAAAAACCAACCATTTCCATTCTGCAGAGTGGGCAAAGGATATGAGCTGACACCCCCCAAGGTCATGGAAGTCTGAGTGCACACCACCACGTTAGAACCACTGGGCTCTTAGAGTGACTTCCCAATGCTGGATAATCATGGAATACCATATTAGAGGACTTAACTGTCCCTCTCACCAGATCCTAGCATCATTATCCACAGAAGTAATGTTTTCCAGGAGCAACAGCCTACATTCATTCTCATTATGTAAAATAATTTCTACTCTGTGAATAGACTCAGACCCAGAGGTCTTCTTCTCTCCCTGGAGGCACAGGGTCTCATCAGTCTTCTCTCTCTCTCTCTCTGTTCAAACTTCTCATAGATCAGAACTACTTTATTATCTGCTTACTTTTGCAAGGAGGCCCTTTGCTCCACATCAATTTGAACATTTTCATCTTCCCATAGTTTCATGCATTATGGGGAAAAAGAGTCTTTCTCCATAGCTTTACAAGAGGATTTCAGCCCCAAGATCAAGGCATCTCCTCAGCCCTCCCATCTGGGACTTGATCTTTTTTTCCTTCCTTCCTTCCTTCCTTCCTTCCTTCCTTCCTTCCTTCCTTCCTTCCTTCCTTCCTTCCTTCCTTCCTTCCTTCCTTCCTTCCTTCCTTCCTTCCTTCCTTCCTTCCTTCCTTCCTTCCTTCCTTCCTTCCGCCACTTCCGCCACTTCCGCCACTTCCGCCACTTCCGCCACTTCCGCCACTTCCGCCACTTCCGCCACTTCCTTCCTTCCGCCACTTCCTTCCTTCCTTCCTTCCTTCCTTCCTTCCTTCCTTCCTTCCTTCCTTCCTTCCTTCCTTCCTTCCTTCCTTCCTTCCTTCCTTCCTTCCTTCCTTCCTTCCTTCCTTCCGCCACTTCCTTCCGCCACTTCCTTCCGCCACTTCCTTCCGCCACTTCCTTCCTTCCTTCCGCCACTTCCTTCCTTCCTTCCGCCACTTCCTTCCTTCCTTCCGCCACTTCCTTCCGCCACTTCCTTCCGCCACTTCCTTCCGCCACTTCCTTCCGCCACTTCCTTCCGCCACTTCCTTCCGCCACTTCCTTCCTTCCTTCCGCCACTTCCTTCCGCCACTTCCTTCCGCCACTTCCTTCCTTCCGCCACTTCCTTCCTTCCGCCACTTCCTTCCTTCCGCCACTTCCTTCCTTCCTTCCGCCACTTCCTTCCTTCCGCCACTTCCTTCCTTCCTTCCCTCCTTCCGCCACTTCCTTCCGCCACTTCCTTCCTTCCGCCACTTCCGCCACTTCCTTCCTTCCTTCCTTCTCTTAACCAGAAGGATTGAGGAGGGAAGGAGGTTTTAGAAATCAGCTCAACATCTCTGCCATCCTCAGGACCAATAGCTCTCCCAGCAGACCCTGGACCCTCATGCCCTGGACAAGCCTATCCAGGATGTGCAGCTGCCACCAGACTTCTGCCAAAATCTGCTCAGAGAAATATCTTTACTTGTTCATTTTACACTCCTTGTGCAGACCAGCCCCTCTGGTTCCTCCTGCCTGCAGTGGAAATGAGAGGTACAGAAGCAGGTCCTTGGTACCTTCTGTGTCCCCAACAATTTGTCTCCTCATTCAACCTGAATTTGTGATCCAGGGAAAAAGAAACAGCTTGTAAAGGCTTTCATAAACTACCATGACCACACAGAGCTCTTGCAATCAGCTGCAGCCTCTTCATTCCCTTTAAAAGATGTAACGTGGTTTGATGTCCAGGCAAAAAGCAATTTAAAAATTGTGACAGCAGCTGATGCCAACTGGTTTTAGTCTGGATGTGAGTGGGTGTGAGGGCACAGAAAATCAAGTTTCTATACAGATTATTTACTAGCATTTGCCTCACATCACAGGTGTGTTTCAGAATCCCAGGAGTGTTCCAAGCCCTCTTTGAGCACCACAGAACAGGGGAGTTTATTTGTCTACACTTGAGCCAAGGTTAAACTTCCCTCCCAGCACTGCCCTGCAGTACAGACATACCCAAAGGCTCCATAGAAGAGTCTGGCTCTTTCAAATAAAAAGAGAAAAATAAAAGCTAAAGGTGCTTGCCAAATACCAGAGACTCCCAGCAAGTGAAATATTTTTGGGAGTGACTTTTGGGCTGTGCTTTCCCTTTTTCCAGGGGCTCAGGCTGCACCTTAAGCTCTGTGTGTGTCCCTGCCAGAGCAGGCAGGACAGCTCTGCACTGGGCACAGCCCTGCCTGACTTCCAGGGATTTTCCACTTCCCGTGAGCATTCCTGCCTGGCTGGGGTGGCTTCCCTCGAGTTACTGAGCACTTCTTTAAGCACAAAAGAAAGGAACCTGACAGCTGAATTGGGGCTACTAATAAATATGGATTTTTTAAAAAAGCTCTGAACAGATTGTAAAACTCATCCCTTTTTACCAACTGAGAGACGAATATAAATATATAAATATATAAATATATAAATATATAAATATATAAATATATAAATATATAAATATATAAATATATAAATATATAAATATATAAATATATAAATATATAAATATATAAATATTGTATTTATATTATAATTTATGTTTATTATTACTTATATTTATTTTAAATATATGAATACACATCACAGAGAAGCAGAAATTTTCTAAGAATCTTTGCTGTGGAAAAATTTGCAGCAACATGGAAACCTTTTATATTGACTATACAGTTAGTGAGTTCTTTGGAGATCTGTAACATCAACTCCTTTTTAGAAGCTCCCAGGTGAGCCCTGCCCTGGGATAAAAGGGATCTTTGGCCTTGCAGCAGTGTGATCTCTGATGAAAGGAGTCCTGTTCACACAGTCCAAAATATTTTTGCGATTCAGTTGCACAGCAAAATGTAGATAAAACTCCCCATGCTGCTGTCACAGCAGAGACACAGATAAAGGCTGTGATAAGGAGGTGGTGCTGGGGATTTGGCTACAACCAAAGTTGCCTTTGAGGGTCTGCTGGAGACTGTGACCGTCTAGTGATAAAATCTGATCTTATTTAAAGGTCGTTACTATTCAAACCTACTTGGAAATCCTGCCCTTTGATGGTTTTTGTTTATCCACTCTCTGTTTTGTTGGCCAGTGTGAAGGCAGAGAGGACAGGTGGGCTCTGAGTTAGTTCAGTGCAGGCTCCTTTTACAGCAGGTGAAGGTCCCCTAACTTAGGGCATAAAATGACACCCACAGGCACTCTGCCTACAGAGGCTCTGTGATTTTGTGACAGAAATCACTCCATTGTTTAAGTGGGTAATCACAAAATAACAGGCTTGGGTTGGAAGGGACCCTTAAGGTCATCCCATGCCACCCCATGCCATGGGCAGGGACACCTTCCACTGAGCCAGGTCCTATCCAGCCTGGCCTTGGGCACTGTCAGGGATCCAGGGGCAGCCACAGCTGCTCTGGGCACCTCAGCACCATCACAGCAAAGGATTTATTCCATTTATTTAATCCAAACTTATTCTCTGTCAATGTGAAGTCATTTCCACTTGTAAACCTTCTGTCTCCATCTTTCCTGTAGCCTCTTCAGGCAATGCAAAGCCACAATTTGGTCTCCCCAAAGCTTCTCCTGTCCAGGTGAACAATCCCAGCTGTCCCAGCCTCTCCTCCCAGCAGAGCTGCTCCATCCTCTGATCCCCCTGGAGCCTCCTCTGGATCTCTGCAGCAGCTCCAGCTCCTCCCTGTGCTGGGCCAGGCCTGGGGCAGCTCTGCAGGTGGGGTCTCACCTGAGCACAGGGGCAGGATCCCCCCTGCCCTGCTGCCCACGCTGGGCTCAGCCCAGGGCAGGGGCTCAGGGCTGGGGCAGCTCCAGCTCTCACCCCCAGCACCCCCAGCTCCCTCTCAGGGCTGCTCTCAATCCCTTCCTCTCCCAGTGGATCCCCTTCCATGACTCTCACTCACCTCTCAAAAGTATTGACAAACATGATTATGCTCCCATTTACAGCCTGACCAGCATTTTCTGCAATCCAGAGCTTGGCAGACAATCTTGTGCCATGTTCAGAGTTCAGAGCTCCCTTGCAGTAAGCAAACAGAATGTAGGATTTAATTGCTCCTGCACCTTGTGAGCTCCAAAGTTGGATAAATCCTGTGGGATATTGCTCAATGTCATGGGGTCAAGCAGCAGCAAGCAAAGTGATCTCATCAAAGGCATCAAGTCACTTCTTGGAGACATTTGGATGCAGAGGCTATGTGGAGGACTGATTTCATTTTGTAGGAATCCCAGCTATAAACAGATTAGCAAATTATTGTGACAGACAGCGAGCCCTTCGTGAGAATGTTTACCACCAACTTCCACGGGCCAGGCTCTGGCCAAGCCTTCATCCAGTGAGCACAGGCTTCCAGGAATCAGCTCAGGAAGGTGCTGCAGGACAGGCTGGGAGCTGAGGGATGGCTGTGGAAAAGGTGGCAGGGGGGTGGTGTAGGAGCATCGGGGGTAGGATGGGGGGGATGAACAGAGAGCAGAGATCTCTGGAGCCAGGGCTGGAACTTGGGGTTTATTGCAAAGGGCCTGGGTGCAGGGCCCTGCTGGGAGCTGCCAAACACAGCTCAGAGCAGCCCCAGAGAAGAGAGGGGGAGAGAGGATGAGAGGGTGAGAGAGTAAAAGTGTTAGAGGTCGAGGTTCCCGTTACAATACAATAAATCTTCTTCTGTGTTGAATATTCTGATTCTCACTAACCAATCTAGTACAAGATACAAATCCTAGAGCATTTTCATCCAGCCTTTAAGAATCATTACATTACCATCCTGTGTTACATTTTAAACCCTAAAAACTGCTCTTTGGCCCCTTCTGCCAAGCTGGCAGGGTCTGCTCTGAGCCTTGGGCCTGTCTGCAAGCAGAGGGTGTTGTTCCATCAAAAGGGGATCACCTTCAGCTGGCCACGCCATTGTTTTCCAGTTGTTCAGTAACTGAGGGATCTCAAAGCTTGCTTTCATTTCAATCTCACTTATAGTTTCCATATTCTCAACATCTTTTGCCAGACAATCATATTTATAAGGCTTTCCTGTTCCATCTTCCCCAAGTGGGTGGGGGGTGACATTCTTCCTGGGCTCTCACTGCAAGAGTCAATTCTGGCAGCCAAAGGACACCAAGCCAAGGAGCTGAACACATCTGGAACTGCAAGGTGACAGTCAGGAGAGCCTGGCAAATGGAGCTGTGCCCACAAACCCAGCCCCAGAGGTGCCAGGCTGGAGCTGTGTGAGGGCAGATGTTTGGCTTGGGCTTCAGGTTAGAAGCATTTTACATTTTACTTTAGGACCTCACCTCATCACTTGTTTCCTTGGTGCCCTGTGAGAGCTCCAGAAGCTGCTGTGTCTGGTGCAGCTCCTGAGGTTTTCTTATGGTTTAGTTAAAAAGCTCCTCCTGTGGCAGCTTTTTCCTGCAGAAAGATATCAAAGTGTTGGAGTCATGCAGTGAAGGATGGAAGTATTTGTAGAGGTACTTTCCTAAAGGAGAAAGAATAAATATTCTGGGATACAAACCTTGTTCTTCCTGGTGTAGCAAACAGCATAAAATCCTTCCTGCAGTAAGTGAGGGCTAAGATTTAAAGTACTTGAAGAACAATGAAATGTACATCAATCTATTCCTTGTCTTTCCAAAATCCTCTGCCTGGTGCCCACCCTGTGACACAGAAAATGTTCCAGAGGGTGTCTGTGACAGAGCCAGGAGCAGCCAGATCTGCCAGCACCCAGGAGCATCCTCAGCCAAAGTGTTCCAGATTGCAATGCAAGATGTTTTCCATCACCATCTGTATGGCAGATTACCTTTGCCAAGTGGGCAGTTTGCCTTATCTCTCTCTCTGAGTGACCACATTCACTCCTCCCTCAGGAGGGGACATTGCTGATAACAGCTATTGAATGTCACTGCATGGCTGATAAGAACTATAACATCCCACTGGGAGATGTGAGCCCAGAGGGAGGAGCCAAGCATTGCTACCCAGATATAATCCAGAGGTTCTGAGACACCAGCCTGGCTTTCTCCACTGGATTCCCCAGAGGAACAGCAGCTGTCTCTTCTCCCACTGGATCTTCAGAGGAAGAATCCATCCTTCTCTACAGGACCCCCTGCTCCAGCAGAACCACCCCTGACACTGCAGGAGGGCTGAGCCACAATTCCAATGGGACTGTGCCAGCACCCTGACCCACAGGGTGTCAGGTTGGGTTCTGACTCTGGCAGTGTTGTTCTAGGGTACTGCATTGTTTATTTCATCCTTTTATTATTTTCTTCCCTATTAAAGAACTGTTATTTCCTGCTCCCATATTTTTGCCTGAGAGCCCCTTAATTTAAAATGTATAGCAATTGGGAGGGGTGGGGAGGGTTTACATTCTCCATTTCAGGGGAGGCTCCTGCCTTTCTTAGCAGACTCCTGTCTTTCCAAACCAAGACACAAAGCAAACCCTTCCTCACTTCCCAAGGCTGCACTGGAATGTGGCTTCTGGGCAAGGCAGAACCAGAAGGAAACGTTCTTTAGAATGGACATATCTGGGGGGAAAAAAAAAAGTTTCAGCTTTTCTAAAAGGAGGAAAACCAACCTAACAATCCTTTCCCATCTTTTAAAAGTTACTTTTTCCTAATGACTCATGGTGTCTGTCAGAGCCTGGGCTTGTAGACACACATTCAGCTACAACCACATCACCAAATCTGCTGCATTGGTGTCACATTGGCTCACTGGGGCCACAAACACAAAACTGAACAAAGCTTTTGGATTATTAGAGCCAGAAGGGAACAAACACATCACTGAAATCAAACTTCTGCCCTCAACAAACCCAAACAATTCCTGTATTTCTTCAGTATCCCGATATCAACACAGGAATAATCCTCAGCCTGAAATGAGCATCTGCATCACTGCAAAGCTGTTCAGCTGCCCAGAGCTTCAGAAGGGTATCAGAAATCTGGGGAAGTATATGAATTTCACTGGCCCCCAACATGTCTGGTGAGCCTCAGCCATGCTTGCCCTTTCCATTATTATTAATGCCAAGTAACAGTGCATTCCCTACCAATGATGGCTGTGTTCATAAATATTTACAACTGGCTGAATGAAATCATTCTTTGTTCCATCCACCCATCCACACTTAAGTGTGTCAGAGAGCCTAAACTATTGCCCTGCCAAAATGCAGAGAACTCCATGAAATATAAAGCAGCACACTTCAGCTGTGCTCAAAGAGAGTTCAGCCAATTTTCCTCAGCTGCAGATCAGGCTTTGTGTATATTTTACATTTAGGACCTCACCACATCACTTTCCTTGGTGTCCTGTGAGAGTTCCAGAACCTGCTGTGTCTGCTGCAGTTGCTGAGGTTTTCTCATGGTTTGGTTAAAAAGCTTCTCCTGAATTCAGGGGATTCTCAGTCACCTCTTCTGAGCGCCACACCTGGAGCTTCTCCAAAGGCACAGCTCAAGCACAGCTCTGGATTAAATTTTTTGGCCCAGGGCTTTAGGTTTTTTTTCCCCTTTTATTACAAGGGGTTATTTACAAATGGATTATTTATAAATGGAAGGGAACTTTGGGATGGGAAGAGGAAGGCTCTGAATCTGCTCTCATTTCATCTTTATCACAGAAAATTAAACAGACCTGAGGTCTCATCCCTGACTCTACTGCAGGAGCAGCAGCAGAGTTGGAAAGTGGAAAGGAGAGTAGGAAAGAGTTGATGTTACAGATTTCTAAAGAACTCACTAACTATGTAGTCAATATAAAAGGTTTCCATGCTGCCGCAAATTTTTCCAGAGCAAAGATTCTTAGAAAATTTCTGCTACTCTGTTATGTGTATTTATAGATTTAAAATAAATATCTTAAAATATCAATTTATAGACAACGAGGCTCTACCCTTCCCAGTTTTGTCTCATATTTCTAATTACTGATAAGACTGTATTTTTTTTTTTTAATACAGCTATTAAATGTAAATTGAGTCATGTAATTTCAGCAGCTCCTCCAGTTGCTGCTGCTTTGTGTTTCTGCCCACTGGACACTGAAATTGCCATTTAATGAAGGTTTTGGCTTGATGCATTTATTCTCGTTGATCCTGAATGTAAATAAAGTTTCAGCTCGTTGGATTCCAGCTGAAAGTGTGACACAATGTTCTGTTTCACAATATTCAGAGAGAAATAAAAGGAGAGAAACTAAGGGAAGAGTGAGTTCTCAAAAAGACAAAGAGAAGTGCTGGAATTCCCTAAACCAAATCTGCTGCTTTTCCAAGAAAAAGCTTTGCTCTAAAAGGGGTCACTCATTTTCATGTGTATCTATCCCTAGCCTTGCCTTGACTTTCAGATAAAAGTATTTCTTTGTTATTCCCTGTAGTGGTAATCCAGCTTCTCAGGATTTAGATGAAAGATCCTTCAGAGGAGGGCATGCTACATCTTCAGTGTACAGATTTTATCCATTTCAGGTTTACTTGTGCTTTCTTTGTTGCTTTTCCTCGTTAAATCAAAAGGCAAAACAGATCAATAAACCAGAATATATTAAATATGATCAAAGTTCAGAAGGATGTGGAAAGGCAGTCTTGCAATAAATGCCCTGATAACCCCCAAGACACAGAAAAATAATTCATATTCTTTGTGCCTGAGTTTCCTCATCCACTGATATCTGTCCTATATTTCTTCCAACTTTTCAGGTCCTCTGCCCATAACACAACAGATTAAAGCAGGGCCTGCAGTAAGACAAATAATGCACAAAACCAGTGGAATTGAGGACAAAATTAGACCAAGATTGCTCAGTAAATGTGCTCCATCCCAGTTCTTATCTACAAGGGATCAAATCAGAATTCAGTTCAGCATCAAAAAGAAAGAATCAACTCCATAGACCCCCATTTTCCACAGCCCTGGGATTTAGTGACACACTCACATCTGGGTTTAAAGGCTGGACACCACTGACTGCACACAGAATTCCAGATGTTCCTGCCATGGGGCTGTTGGAATAACCCCTCCATGTCCAGCTCCTGTGAGGAGAATTCCCCAGCCATTCTCAGGGGTGAGGAGGAGGAGGCAGCTCCCTGGCTGGCTTAGCACAGCCTCTCCATCACTTTCCTCTCCCTGTTTGGAGGGAATGGGAGCATCCCAAACATCTGCAGGCAGGTCCCAAATCCCCTGGGTGATTCCCTCCCCACACACCCCTGCCCGCGGCAGTTTGGTTTCTGCAGGACCTGCAGGGTTTGTTATTTGCCCTGCAGTGTTTAAATCTGCTGCGAGGAAGCCCAGGGGATGTTAAGCAGAGCTGTTCCTTTCCTGTCAAAATATGTAAACATGGACAAATATGGGGCCTGTCTGGAGAACATCAAAGTCAAGTCACACTTTAGCCCGGCACAACAGCCCCGAGCTGGGGGGACTGAAGTGTGAAAGAGTTCTTGTTTTACATTGTGCTGGCTGGGATTCCACAGCCTCAGCCCTTCTTCTTCTTCTTCTTCTTCTTGGAGCTGCCTGGAGCCTGATTGATTCAACCTTTTGTTTGCTTTCAAGCGTCCTGTGCTGCTCTTCTCCAAACATCCCACGCCCTGCTCGTCCCGCTCTGCTGGCTGCAGGCACATCCTGGCCTCGTGGGGAGGGAGGAATCACTGCTCTCATGTCACACAGGACACAGACAAATGAAGTGGCCATGCCGTGCTCCCAAACCGTGTGGGGATCCACACAGAAACATCTGCTGCTGTCTCAGGCACTGACACTGCAGCTCCAAACACTCAGAGTCGCCCTTCCCACGTCTCAGAGCTCTGCTGTGAATTGATCAGAGGTGGAATTGTGGGGCAAATGTCAGTCTGTACTTGTGTGAATAGTCAAATTGATAAGTCCTGTATTTATAGACTGTTTATATCTATAAATAGTTATAGTTACATAGTCTCTATTTCCTAAATTGTCTGTGTAGGAAAAAAACTCTGCTTGGATTTAAACTTTTTGAGGATATGTCATCCTCTAGTCTAAACACACTGCTCATGGTTTGGGATTCAGGGCCACAGCTCTATGCTGATTTTGGGGAAGCCATGCTGAGTAACAAGCTGGTCTTCCCTCATTATTTCATCATTTTCAGTTGCCCTTGCTATTTTAAAAGACCTGCCTGGGGTTTCCCATACCACAGCTGACCTCCAGGCTGCCCTTCTGCTCTGATGACTCAATAATTTCTACTTGCAAGCTCTTGTAAGAACATTATGGACCATTCTTGATCATCTTTCCCTCACCCAGTTCAAAACACTTGGCTCAGTGATTCAGCTGCAAAAATCAGCTAGAACCCTCCACATCTTGTTTTTACAGCAGCAAACCTGAATCCACACACCACATCTTCCCTCCAGATGGGGAATTCCTTCTCTCCAAAGGTCTATTTAAAGTGTAAATTGGCTGTTACCTTATAAGAAAAAGAACAAACTGTTTTCCTTTAATCCTGTCTAAAAACAAATTATTTTTTCCCCACAGTGCTGGTGGGCTGCTGCATCTAGCAGGTGTATCTGGCCATCAGTAACATTATTAATTCTTTGCAGGAGTCCACACCACTCTGACAGAAGAGTCAAGCTCTCTACAAATCCTCAATGGGCAGCGTGGACAGAAAAATCCCCTCTGACAATTTTGTCAAAGCTGTCTTAGAAGACCTGGATCTCCTCCCACATAAATATGTGCTTCCTTTACCACTTACTCTCTCAGGAATGAAGAACACTTTCATCAGGACATGGAAATGAAGGCTCCTCTTGCACCTTTTGTGTATCTTTCACTGGAAAAGTCAAACCACCAAAATAAACTCAGTGAGTGGCAGCCAATGAGCCATAACTCCATGTACAAACCTGTTGGGAAGGGTGAAAGTTTGACAGGAAAGTCTCACAGATATGTGTGCTTAGCAGAAAGATTTTTAAATGTAGAATCTGATGAAGGAATAGAGATGGAAGCAAGTTTTGATATAGAAGAAAAGAATTGCTGAGCCAGTCTCACTGGATAACCAAGGAGGCAAAGGCTGTGTTAGTTAGAAGGGGTTTTTATGGCTTAGAGCAAAGGATAAACCCACCCCAAACAAGAAGACGTTTTTACCAAGCAGAAAGAGAGCACAGGCAAACAAGGCAGCAAAGTTGCAAGTAGAAAAAAAGGTCTCAGAATTTTCCACTGCAAGAAAACTGAAAAACAACTTCCAGCTTAAACTGTAATGTACTGACTTTGTGATTGGAGAACAGTAACATGAATATGGTAATTACAGTAGTTATGATAGGCTATAGATAATAGTTAAGGTATAGATTGGTTCTGCTGTATGAAGATGCTCAGCAAAGAAAAGTATAGAATGCACTGTAACCAAAACCAAAGGGTCTCCAGGCCTGCCTGCAGCTGGAGCTGACAGCTGTGGGCACAGCTCTGTCACCCATGACCCTGGACTGCTGTAACCTCTTAGATGGAATAAACTGCATTTTAGAGAGCTGCCTGGAGTCCCACACCCCTCATTTCAGCTCTTACACAAACCCACTTTCCTGGCCAGCTCCAGCACCTCCCTCCCCACCCAGTGCCAAGTGTCCCCTCCAGAGGCTGTGTGCTGCCACTGCCACACACCCGGTGCCACCCAGGCACTGACAAGTGAGGAGAATTCCCCTGTGAAAAGCAATTTCTGAAATAAAAGAGCTGCAGCAGAGGGATCCTACATTCAGTAGAGTTCTCACTCTAGGAGGATAGATCTGCAACAAATACATTTGAGGGCTGGGGTACGTTTTTAGTCCTATTTTGTCCTTTAGTGTCTCTCCATCTTTCCTGCAGGCTCCTTAAGGTCACAATGAGGTCACTCCAAAGCCTCTCCAGGCTGAACAATCCCAACCCTCCCAGCCTTTCCTCAAAGCAGAGGTGCTGGAGGGACAATTGACAAGGGATGGAGGGACAGGACACAGGGAATGGCTCCCAGTGCCAGAGGGCAGGGATGGATGGGATATTGGGAATTGTTCCCTGTGAGGGTGGGGAGGGGCTGGGATGGAATTCCCAGAGCAGCTGTGGCTGCCCCTGGATCCCTGGCAGTGCCCAAGGCCAGGCTGGACAGGGCTGGGAGCAGCCTGGGACAGTGGGAGCTGTCCCTGCCATGGCAGGGGTGGGATGGCATGAGTTTTAATGTCCCTTCCAACCCAAACCATTCCATGATTGTAACAATTTACCTTCAAAGGCCACCCAAAGGTTGCAAACAGCAAATCCCCACTGGGACAGGCTGACACAGCTGGCCTGTGTTGCTCTAGGACACAAAATAAAACCACAGAGACACTGGACTTTCTAAGGTAAAAAAGAGAGTGTTTAATTTCTGACTCCAGCATTTATAGATTTCCAAAAGTGACAGTGGATTGGAGGATGACAGTGCCACCTCTCCAATGACACTGGACAAACCAACAGCCCATCAAATTTCTCCTCCTCCAGAAAAGAATGCAAAACAATAATTTATTTACATAAAGTGCGTGAGAAAGTTTGTTACAAGAATGTAAACATCAGAAGGCTCAGAAAATCTTTAAAAAAAACAGGGTGGCAGGCTTGCACACCCTGGGATGTCAGTGCCAGCTCAGAGCTCACCCTGGCCAGGTCTGTGTTTGCCTCCTCCAGGCTTCTCTCACATGAGCTGGGACTCAAGGAGGCACTCAGCAGAATGTCCACAAGAGACCTGACTGGAAATAAAAGGAAAATGAGCTTGAACTGCAGTACTTTCACCCTGATTGCTCAGCCCTGGCCTCCTCTGTTCCCTTCTCTGCCCCAGCAGCCAGGCAGCCACAAACTCTTTCTCCTCTGCCTCTCTGGGCAAGGTCACACTGCAGAACCACTTTCAGTAAATCCTTATGAAGGCATCAAGCCCCAGCTACACTCAACTCGAATTTTTTTCTGCTCTGCACAGCAAATTCCACCCCCCCTACAGATCCATGACCTAATTCAGTCTCAAAGGCTCCAGCAGAAGCAAACAGAGACAAACCAAGGAGTGCCCTGGAGTTATGACCCTGCATCCCTCAGACAGGACTAAGCCTTTCCATCCTGGGTGTGTTTTTGTTACCCCTGACAGCTCCCTGCGTGTGATCTGTGGCACGAGGCAGCGACACAGGGCAACAACTGAGCAAATTCCTGCTCACAGGGATCAAGGCAAAGTGACATTTGCAGAGAGCAGGATTAAGCTCCTTTTGTGTGATGCTCCAGAAGGCTTAGGAGCTCTTGACAATTGTTTGGAAAAGAGTGACTTTTTTTTTTTTTTCCTTTTTTTTTTTTTCCTTCTTGAGGAACAGATTCTTAGGGGGAAAAGTGTGTTATCAACTTGTACACAAACCAGGCAGGCAGAAATTCGCATGGAAAGGAGGCAGGGATGGGGAGTGATGGGTAGGGTGATTCCAAACCAACAAAGTGGGCACACCTACCTGGAAAGGGAGTGGAAACATCTCCCAAAAACCCTCTGCTGACTTAACTTAGCATGTGCTGGTGGAACTCCTGAAATCTTCAATGTTTAAAGACAGATTTCATGGAGACACTGTGCTTGACTGTGAGACAAAAGCTCTCTGCACTCACACTACTAAAAAAATAGAGAAATCGAATTAATTTTTTCCATCTTGCTGTGCAGCACGTTCAGCTTCTTGATTTGGAAGATGGAACAGACTGGATGGAAAGCTGTTGTTCATATATATTTTAGGAATCCCTTTCCTGCACTGACAGCTCCCAAGAGAGTAACTCCCAACATTCCTCATGGAAGAAAGCCACTTGCCTTTGCTAATTGTACAAGGCAAAGGAAAACTACGGTCTAGGTGTACTGAAGTGGAATGCTAACTGAATTTGAGCATCTCAAACAGCTTCAAAATCCCATTTAACTTTGTTGCTATTGACACTTTTTTCCCAACAAAACTCATTTGGTATCTAAAATTCTGTGTTTTTTATGTCACAGGAGAGTTTATGTAGCTCATGTGATGGGAAGGGCTTTTCTCAACTTTAGCACTGCTGGGAACCATCCCTGTAAGAAGACAAACAAACAGTGGTTAAGAGAGGAAGGGTAGAAATAACTTAATGCACTTTAAATTAAACTGAAGTAAATCTGAATTTTTAAATAAAAAACTGGGACAATTCTATCAAACTAAAGAGGACTGCACCTGTATAAGGAGTTGCCCATTTCTGAGGCCATCAGCACATATAAATCCTCTGTATTTCATGGAAAAGGCACCAATTTAAGCTGTTGGAGAAAAATGAACAAAAGCACACCAGAATAAACACCAGTCTCCTTGGGTCTCCTTTTTGCTGAGTAAGGGGCTAAGCAATAACTCTGCTGAGGCTATAAAAATAAATAATGTGTCCCTGTCTCAACCTCAAAAGTCACAGCCTGGCATCCCCTCCACAAGCCCTGAACAGAGGAGCTCTAAGAGATAACATTAAACTGACAGAAAACCTGGTCAAATTGGTCCTGAATTTTCTTCTTCTTTCCTCCTTTTCCTATATGATTCCCCAATTAAAACCTGAATTCCCCAGTTAAAACCTGAATGTTCTTCCAAGAGTTTAGTGCAGGTCAGGCCTCCTTTATATAATGATGAATATATTCCTGTAATAATAATAATAATAATAATAATATTATAAAATAGAAACAACAAAGCATTAAAAGACACTTGTAACCAGCACAATCAACTCCCCAGTAGATTTGAAGTAAGAAAGTGAAAAATGTCACAACCTTTGGAGATAAAATACAGTCATACCCAAGGGCAGAGAAACACTGGGATTCTCCATCACTTCATCTGAAAGCTTCAGCCACTTTATTTCACCTGATAATTTTAATGATTTCTGAATACACAAATTGTGTTTTGCTTGCAATTTATCTGCTAAAATGGCTGTGTAGGTCACTGAGACAAAACAAAACAGGTTTCCAAAGGAATTCTATGGGACAGCATGAAACAACTCCAGCAGCTCTAATATTCCAACAGAATTCATATTTCATACAGAACTCCACGTACCACGAACCCTATGGACAAGCCCTTTGTGTGGAGCTGCTTTTGCTGCCTGCAGTGCAGAGGACCTGGTGAGAAAGCACGTCCAGGAGGGCTGTGCCAGACCACCTACGGCCCTGTTCAGCCCCTGCCAGCAGCTGCAGGGTGCCAAGTGGGCCAGTGGGTTTCTCTCCCCAGATGAACTGTTTGTGTCCTGGCAAGGGCACCAAGTTCAGCCCCAAGACAAAGGCCCATTTCAGTTCTCCTGCTTTCCTGCTCCACTTTTGTGGCTGCCTCTGAGTGGCTGTTGTTAAAAGCAAATGATTAATTGAGCACTGGGGAGCTGTCAGTATTATTTATTATTTTTTTTAACCAACGGACTTTTCCTCAACTCAGATGCAAAGTACTTGGAGGTATTTGGTTTGGTTGTTTTTGTTTTTGTTTTTCCTAGAAATTTTATGCTCCTAAGTGCATGGTTTGCTCTGGGTTTAGTTGCTTTTTAGGATTATTTTTGTGGGTTTTTTTATTCCTTAAAGGTTCTTTATCAGAATTTGTACTTGATGGAGCACAAAGTGAGCCCTTACAATGTGTTAATAAGGCTACAGCCAAGTCTCTCTCCTTAACTAGTGTAAAATCCAAAATCATTCTTTTCACTTCTGTAGAGAAGAAGTAAAATTAGGTGCTGCAGCATAGATTAGAGTCACATTAATTCTGCTGAAATGGATCCCTGTTCATGGTGGGGGATTGCAATTAGAGGATCTTTCAGGTCCTTTTCAACCCAAACAATTCTGTGATTCTGTGCTGGTTCCAAGGGGCTGTTTTAGCTTGGAGGGAACCATCAAAATCATGGTTTGGACCTGGTGGGACAGGTGGGCAAAAGCTCCGTCCCATCCTTGTTATTGAACTCTGTGTGTTTCCAAAAGCTGAACAACACCTGGACCAGCCACAAATCCCCTTTATCCCCTGCTCTGAGGGACAACTTCAAACAGACTGAGAGTCTGAGCGTGTGGAAAAAACCCTTTGCTGTGCCCTCCTTCGAGTCTGCCTCAGTTCAGAAGCTACAAAGCCTCCAGGATGCAAACAGATGCTTCTTGTGCACTGGGGCTGTGTTTGGAAGTGCCACTGGGACTCAGCATCACTCCGGGCAACAGAGCCTTTTCAAATGTCCCTTTAGCCCCCAGCCAGGAATGGGAAAGAACAACCAAAAGCACAGAAGTGAAGTTCTCTGCCCACAGACATCAATGGGAATTCTGTCCTTGACTCCACTGGAGCCAGGCTCTCATCCAATGTATTTGCACTTTAGGTTTCCCGTGGTGAATAAATAGAAATGAGGAGTGCTGGCACCAGGGCTGTGAGTCAGACAATCAGGAATGTGCAGAATGCATTTCCCTAAAAGAATCAGGCTTTGAGGGCGCTGCTGTGGAGGTAGCCAGGGCTGTGGAAGTGCTCAGCCCCACAGCAGGAGCTGGTGAGCAGGAGCAGAGCCTCCTGCAGGGTTTGCAGACAGGAAGCCAGCAGGGTTATCAGACCCCAGGAAGAACTGCAGGTCCAGAGCAGTTGGGAATGCTGGGCAAAGACGGCTGGGGAAAGAAGATTGTCCAAGCTGGGACAGCCCTTGTTGAAATGTGTTGAATATTTGAATAAAAATATTCTTTTTTTTTTTCTGTTCAAGAGCTGTAGTAATTACATATCCTCTGAACAGAGAGAGACGTGGTTCTCCCAGGAAAATCCTGGGAAGCTCAGTGTAAGCTGTGGGGAACTTAGAGAAAAGAATTCAAACAATTGTTATCTCTCTTTCTGTAACCATTGTTTATAGATATGGTTCTCCAGAGTGTGCTATCCATAGTTCACCAAGAGTGGGAGAGGAGATTCTTAAAGGCCAATCAGGTCTTTAAAGTGTTCAAAGCGACCCCTGTGGCAGGGAGAAATAATGAGGAGGACTCCATGGATATCAGAAGGCTAATTAATTACTTCATTATACTATATTATTCTATGCTACATTACATCTAAAACCTAATCTGCCAAGCATTCAACTCTGCACTGAACTGCCCAGTGATTTATTAAAAAATATGGATATTGATCTAGTACTAATACCCAAATGTGATGGACAAAAACTCTCTAACAGGTTAAAGTTAGAAAGTGTGTGTTTATTGTGGCATAGCTCCCAAATACACCCTGGTATTTACAGGTTATTACAGAGTCCTTTTATCTATACAAGTATTGAATACCCAAAAATACAAATGCATATTCATAACTTTGGTACATCCTATTCCCAATATGGATATTGATCTAGTACCGATATCCAAAAACTCTCTAACAGGTTAAAGTTAGAAAGTGTGTGTTTATTGTGGGATAGCTCCCAAACACACACCGCCATTTTACAGGTGATTACAGTGTCCTTTTATCTATACAGGTATTGAATACCCAAAATACAAATACATATTCATAACTTTGCAACATCCCATTCCCCACTTCCTATGGTAATTAGTTCAAAAGCCATTAAGCATGTGTAGTTTGTTCCTTGAAATGGGTCGGTGGTCCCTTTCATGGGGAGGGGTCCCAAAATGAGGAAATAAATGAAGTCTTCCTTGTTCTGACCTTTCCACCTTTTCAATGCAAATATGACAAATGAACCCTTGGTAGAACTCCCATTCCCCATCTTCAACTGGTTTCAGAACAGAGGAGACTACAGTTGTCTTATGTTCCTAAAAGATATTTCTTAGTTTCTATATGCTTCATTATAAACCCAGCTAACCAAACATTGTGTTGACAAGCAATCAATTATTAGTTAACTCCTAACTCTTAACTTCATCAAGGCCTACCCATTTATTTTAATTAACTCCAATAAAGCTTATCTCTAACTAAAATCTTAGCTCCTCTAAAATCTCTAAATTCCTTAAAGTCTCACCAGCATCTCATGACTGTCGGTGACAGTCCCAACACACACACCTGGATTCAATTGGTCAGTGAATCACAACACTCACACAGAATCCAATCACCAATTCCCTTCAGGTAAACAATCTTCCTCAATGCATTCCACTTGTGAACAAACACAGGAGCACTAAATGAGATAAGAATTGTTTTTCTTTCTCCGAGGTTGAGAGAATATCTCAGAAATATTATTGGGAAGTTGTGCCTTGCTTTTCTCTGTGAAGAGAAATGGGGCCACAGGTCTGAGGTCCACCATTGTTTCTATAAGAACTGTAGATTTTTAATGAGAAATTCTCTTTTCATGCCTTCTGATGATGGAGTCTCTGTATCACCTTTGGCTGTCCCCAGTACCCCTTTGGTGACACAGGAGCTATTGATCTAAATAGGCTAATTAGTTCTTTTTGATAACTTCAGACTTATCAGAGTTCTTCCCCACTAAGACAACAGAAACCTGTGGTAGAAATATAACTCTCCATGGAAGGAGAGTTTGCTATTTTATTACCCAGAGCTTACTATTTTATAACCCAGAGTTTACTGTTTTATAACCCAAAGCAATATTTGGTGCCAAATAAGAATTTTTCCCCATGACCCATCTGAGAGATTCTGTCCTTCGGAGGAACTTACAGCACTAGGCCAAAAAGCATTAAAAAAAGTATTTCCACAATTTTTACAATTGTTAATCGTTACCATGCTTTACAAACATGTGTTTTTACCCAGAATTACTCCTCACGTTAATTTACTCTGAGCTGTTTGATGCTACACTGTAATTTTCCATTAGGAATGTCTGACTGGAAAAAAAATAATCAAAGCTATGTGAGGCTGGTATTAAAATCATATCTGCGAATCTTTTATGCTGCTGCTTTTTGTTGTTTGGTCCATCTTTTATCTGTTACATATTGGAAAAAATACACTATCCCTATGTGTAAAAATTCCTGGGCTTTTTTTCTTCTCTGATTTAAACACTTCCACATAATGCTTTATTTTGTATAGATCTCCTGTACCAACTGTACCAGTTTGGGGTATCATTTCAGAATAAAAATAAGTGAAGTATTATAATCAATGTTCAGAGCAGGATTTTTAGCATCTGTAGAATCAGAAACATTATTCTAATTACCTTTTATAGCTCATATTTTCTCCCTTGCAAAATAACCCCCATCTGCTTTGTCAGATGGATGGAGGAGAGATCCCATTAAAACCAGGTTAAACTGGCATCCAGCAGTTCTAAAGGCAGGGTTTTCCTCTTTTCTCTCTGTTTTTGGTTGAGTTTGGTGCTGTTTTGCTTTCATAAGTCACAGGTCTGTGGCAATTGTCCTTGCCATGTGTGTTTGAAGGCCACCAGAGCCATTCCAGTGCTGCATCCACACCCAGCACAGCTCATGGGTGCCAAAGGGAGGGTTGGAGGAGCCAGACCTGGCCCAGCCTGGCACTGATGCCACCAGGCAGTGCCCCATTCTCCAGATGAGCAGCTGCTCTAGGGAGCTGTGTCAGAAATCCCAGAGGTTTTCCTGCTTTGGGTCATCCTCACCTCCCTTTTCTTCTTTGCTTCTCTGCAGGGAGCTCAGCTCTGTGCTTCACCGACTTTCCATGTCTGCAGTTGCTCAGATTCCCTTGTTGTGGTTTCTTGGGAGCATTCCTGAACTGTGAACTCGTTAATTCTTCCAGATGCTCCCAGCAGTGAGAGCAGTCCAAGGGCCTGGTATTCCCCCCTCGATGGGGACAGACAGAGCTCAGCTGCTGTGCATGTGGAGCCGGAGCTCTGCTGATCCTACCCCAGCAGGATCTAACCGCACATTTTCCTGCAGAAACATCATCACTCCAGAGCTCCCCAAAACAATCCCAGCAGCTGCTTTCCTGCCTTTGTTGATGCAGATACCCCAGAGTGAGATATATGGGTGCCCGTGCCCTTTTCCTTCCTCCAGACTCCTTTTAATACCAATTTAATCCTGTTTACTGTTTTCCTCTTGAAGCCAAAAGGTCCTTTCAGGCATCTCAGCCAGCTGCCTGTGTGAGTTTGGGGTAAAAGTACGTATACACACAGCTAGGGAGCTGCTCCCTGCCCAGAGTGAGGGCTGAGCATGCCCTGAGCAGGGAGGAGACCAGGGAGGCTTGGGGACTGGTGATCCATGGGCAGCTCAGGGACCACAGAGCAGGATTTTTTAGCATCTGTAGAATCAGAAACATTCTTCTAATTGCTTTTTATAGCCCATATTTTCTCCCTTGCAAAATAACCCCCATCTGCTTTGTCAGATGGATGGAGGAGAGATGCCATTAAAACCAGGTTAAACTGGCATCCAGCAGTTCTAAAGGCAGGGTTTTCATATTTTCTCTCTATTTTTGGTTGGGTTTGGTGTTGTTTTTCTTTCATAAGTCACAGGTCTGTGACAATTGTCCTTGCCAGATTCAGAGTGGATGTGTTGTCACAGTGACAGGAGTTTGTTCTGCCTGTGTTCAGCTCAGACAGAGCTTCTGCAGCTGTGGACTTTTCATGGAATCACAGGTTGGAAGGGTTGGAAGGGACCTTAAAATTCATCTCATTCCACCTCCTGCCATGGCAGGGACACCTCCCACTGTCCCAGGTGCTCCCAGCCCTGCCCAGCCTGGCCTTGGGCACTGCCAGGGATCCAGGGGCAGCCCCAGCTGCTCTGGGCACCCTGTGCCAGGGCCTGCCCACCCTCACAGGGAACAATTCCCAATTCCCAATATCCCATCTAACCCTGCCTTCTGTCAGTTTGATGCCATTCCCCTTTTCCTGTCACTCCAGGCTGCTGTCAATAGTCTCTCTCCCTCTCTCTTTTGGTTCCCTTAAGGCAGGGGAAGGCCACAATTAGGTCACCCCTGGTCTCCTCTCCAGGCTGAACAATCCCAATTATCTCAGCCTTTTCCCACAGGAGAGGTTCTCCATCTCTCTGATCATTCTGATATCCCTGCTCCTTTTGTCCAAGCTAATGAGGTCTGCAGAGATTTGGCTGTGCTGGCTCAGGCACAGAGCCCTGCTCAGTCACAGAGCCCTGCACAGTCCTGTGCCTTTTGGTCACTTCAGTGCTGAACAAGCTCATATTTAACCACAAATGCATCATCCTAAACCCCCTCCACAACTGCAACCCAGCTCCTCGCTTTCCTCAGGCTGATCATGTTAAGGTTACTATTTGTTTTGGCGTCACCATGGTGATTACCTGGGCAGGTGTCTCTGATTCAGATGATGTGGTTTAAAACTATTAGCCCAAGGTAACAATATATATTCTCCTCCAGAATCAGTGTTTGTAGTGGTGCTCACCAGGCTTCCAGCTGCGCTTCCCACAGACCTCCCAGGCTCCAGCAGCTGCCAGGGCCGTGGGCAGGGGTGGGTCTTCTGAGGAAGATGCTGATGCATCAGTTCTTCCTCAAGAGATTCTGGTTACATGGCAGGAGACTGGAAAAAAAAATCCTCTGCTCCTCAACAGGGCAGGGGAAGAACACAAGATGGAAAATGTGTAAGTTGAGATAAAGGCAGGGAGATCTCTTAGCAACTGCAGCCACTGGCAAAACAGATAGTAAAAAAAAAAAAATGTATTGCTGATTAAAATAGGTTGAGAAAGAGGAATTAAAATATCTTTGCCTACCCCACCCCTGTATTCACAGGCTCAGCTTCACTCCTGGCTCCTCTGCTCCCCTGAGCCCTGCACAGTGCAGGCAGCCAGGGGATGGAGGGTGATGGCCACTCCATTACTCCCCCCTGATTCTCTTCCATCCTTGCATTTTACACCTGTCCCAGTGTGGGTCCTCCAGAGGCCACAATTCCTGTCAGGAAACACCAAATACTTCCCTGCTGCAGCCTGGGCTCCCTGCAGGGTCCCTTCTCTGCTGTGCTCCTCTCCCCAGGCCGCAGCAAAACCCCTGCTCCTCCTCCTCCTTTGCTGACCTGGGTGTTTGCAGGGCTGCTTCCTCACCCTTTTCTCCTCACCCTCATTGCCTGGCTGATATTTTGGCTCTTTTTAGCCCCCATATTTCACCGAGGCACCCCCTGGTAACTCCCAGGCTCACCAGTGTCCTGCTCTGAGGTGGCTGAAAAGGCTGGGCTGGCTATGGGGCAGCCCTGGCCTGTTCCCGCAGAGACTCCCACACCCTCCCCATACCTAAATCATAACCTTAACCGTGCCCTAAACACCCAGCACACACTTTTAGAAGCTTTATTTAAAATGTGAGCTTTTTTTTTTAAATTTTGGGTCTTTTCCCCCGAGGCACAAAAATTCTGTACAAATGGAAGCGCCCATGAAGCTCCCTCATTAAAATTTTTCATTCATTTTTCATTCCCAGCCATGAGAATTTTATTCAAGTGCCCTTGAGCTCTGAGAGCAGAGATAAGCCTACAAATATTAATGATTTTCTGATGATTTAATTAATTTTGATGCAGTCCTCTGCCTCTCTTCTGATGACCCCTGTAGGGTCAGGGCCTGGTGCTGCTGGTGAAGTACCTGGAGACAATTCTGGCATCTGTTTCATTGAGGGTCAAACCCAAGTGCTGTTGTTTATGGGAATAATTACTGGGGAATCCATAACTAGCTCCAGTGTTGGCTGAGCCAGATTAAAACTGGATTATTTTCCTTCCTCTCTTTCTCTTCCTGTGGGTACAACAACCTCCACACTGCCCCTCAGACAGGGAGCAGCACCTCCCAAGCCTGATCTGGATTCCAGCTGAATCTGCCTCCTGCCAAGGTTCCCTGTTCTACAGTGTCAGGAAAATTAAACCACAAACACCAGAGGTTTATGTCCAGAGAGGAGACAGAGGAGTCCTTTTACTTTATTCAGATAAAGGGAGAGGCCATGGGGCATTCCCCTGGGATCTCTCCAGTTTTGGAGGACACAGCCTCCTTTTTATCCCAATATCCAGCCACATTTCCTTCCCTTCTTTCTTTCCCCATTCTGAGGTACTTGAGAGGTACAGACTTCTCTAAACACCTGATACCAGAGATTTCCCTAAAATGTATAACCCTCCCTTTTAATTTTTAATTCTTACAGAATTTAGAGGTTTTTCTTCCCCATCGTTTCTTTCATCTTTCAATGTCCAATTTCATTTATCAGCAAACCTAAAGTTTATTTGTAAAAGCAAATATCTTCTTCCATTTATCAATCAGTGGAATCCTTCCCATTGTTTCTTTTATCTCCCAGTGCTAGTTTTATCAGCAGACCCTCAGCTTGTTTGTAAAGACAAATCCACTGTTCCTCTCAACAGAAACACCCTGGGGACGTGTGGAATCCTGCAGGAGAGCAGGGACAGCCCGTGCCTGGCTGGTGATGAGTAACCCAACATCCTCCTTCCCCCTCAGCTCCCAGCCCGTGAGTCAGCACCCCGAGTCCCGCTGCCCTTCCAGCAGCACATGCTAACACAACTTCCACTGCTTTTTAAGGTCATCCCGAGCTGCTGCGTGGCCAGAGGCCAAATCCCATTGCAGGGTTTAGCCAAGCCCTGCTCTGAGATGATCCCTGTGCTCCGCTGGCTTCCTCCTCCTCCTCCGCCACCTCCGCCTGGCACTCCTGGGGCAACACGGGACAGCTCTGGCCCAGAAACGCAGCTGGAGCTTGGCTTTCCGGGCTGGCAAGGCAGGGAAATCCTCCCCAGCACAGCTGGGGCTTCAGTCACACCGTAACTGGGGAGTTTGGACCTGAGCTGAGGTTTCCTTTAACATCCTTTGAGTGATGTTTCGCATGACTGTGCATCCGATCAGAGTGTTGTGGTGCAATCTCCTGTGTCCTGGACTGCCAAGCAAATTGTTTTCTATTCACCAACTGTATGACAGTTGGCTTCTGTTCAGTGGGCAGTTTTCCTTATCTCTTCCACAACTGGCAAGACATCTGCTGATAAGAGGCCACTGAATGTCACTGCATGGCTGATAAGGACTACAGCACCCCATTGGGAGATGTGAGCCCAGATGAGGAGTCAAGCATTCCTATCTGGATATAGTCTGAGATTCTGGAACACCAGCACGGCTTCTCCACTGGATTCCTCAGAGGAACAGCAGCTGCCTCTTCCCCTGGATCTTCAGAGGAAGAATACACTCTTTCTACAGGATCCCTGCTCCAGCAGAACCACCCCTGACACTGCAGGAGGGCTGAGCCACATTTCCAATGGGACTGTGCCAGCACCCTGACCCACAGGGTGTCAGGCTGGGTTCTGTTCTGACTCTGTCAGTGTTGTTTTAGTTTGCTGCATTGTTTATTTTATCTTTTTATTTTCTTCCCTATTAAAGAACTGTTATTTCCTGCTCCCATATTTTTGCCTGAGAGCCCCTTCAGTCAAAATTTCTAACAATTCAGAGTGGGAGAAGGTTTCCATTCTCCATTTCAGGGGAGGCTCCTGCCTTCCTTAGCAGACACCTGGCTTTCCAAAGCAAGCCACTGTGCCTCCATCCATCACCCAGGCCTGCTGGCTCATCCTGCCTGGGCCCAGCCCCCAGCCAGGGATGCTCCTGGGATGCAGAGGATGGAAGTTTTCACTCAAGGTCACCTCAGAATCTCTCACTTCATTGCTCTGAAGACACAAGAAGGCCTTTTGTACTCTTCTTGCCCAAGGATAGAAATGAAAGGGATTTTAATATCAGCCCTGTTCACATCTTTCTTGCTGAGCACACTTCATATTTGTCGTCAGTTCAGTGATACCCCCATTGCTAATAAAATATTAAAGAGCAAAGAAAACCCAACTTTAAACCCAGTAACAACTTGAAATATCAATAGATGACTCTAGGAGGGTGGAGAACTTCAGCTGAGGACAATTAACAGCACAGGATTCAGATGAGCTTAACCTTCACTTATTTCTCTGCTCCCAAATAGAGACCTCACTGCAGAAATGAAGGGGTTACAAATGAGGGTACTTAGCTAAAAATGTGTATTCAACAATTTCCCCCAGCCAGAAACCCCGTGTGGTTTCCTGCCACTGTTTCTCACCTGGGAACCCCCAGCCTCCATCCTGCCTTACAGAGTTGCCACAAAGCAAAATGTCTTCAACATTAGGAGATGCTCTTTTAATTTCAAGCCCAATGAGATGTATATCCTGATTTCAGAGCAAGAAAAGCAGACAAACTTCTGGACAAGCTGAAAAATATCCCTTTAAATTCCACTTCTGTCTCAATTATAGTTTTTCAATTCCACTTATGTCAACACCTCATTTACCCCTAATCTATTCATGTCTCGAGCTGCAGCTGAGGTGAGAACCTGCACATTTAGAATAAAAACCCTCAAAGAACTGAGTAAATAAGGACAGGTTCTTGATCCTATGCCCAGCCAGTTGGGATTAATGAGTAATGCAAACACTCCATTAATTATCACCATAACAAAGGAGGCCTCTCATAAGGCTTTGCAGGAGGACACCAACTCTATCAAGCAGCAGATCACTGAGATATTAAAAACTACAAGAGAGAGGTGGAGCATAAAGAAAATCCAGCGTTTAAATATGGACTGAAACTAATCATATTTTTTAAATTTCAGAACTGAAACTTATTTTCCTTTTTTTTAATTTCTGGACTGAAAGGAGATGTTTATTTTTCAGAGGGCATCAGTGCAGGTGAATCCCATCTCCCACAGATCTGAGGAGCCAAGTTGTGCTGTCCTCTTCCACTCAAGGCCAACAGCGAAAGTCATTCAGGGTGAAGGAGACTCAGGACCAAGACCCAGAGCTGCTGGATTTGGAGCAAGGATGGGAACCCTGGAGCCCAAGCTCCCACAGCAGCCACTAATTATCAGCTGGCAGCTTCTCAGCTTCTCCTCATGAACTTGCTCTGCTTTGTGTCACTGGCTAAACATTTATTGGAGCAAGGACAGGAAGCTGTTCCCATACTTTAATCATATTTCATATCAGGAGGAGCATTTGGAATGGGAGGACAGCTCACCCCAGATGAGCTGCTAGACCAGACTCTATCCAGGTCATTAAGCCAGGCAGAAGAATTTGCCACAGAGCCTCTGGGTAAAATGGGACACTTTCACCTGAGCCTTTTTCCCAGCAGGTCAAAGCATTCTCTAAGTTCAGCTGTTGAATCAGACACACAAGAGAAGGCAAAACCTCTGGTGTGGAAAGTGCCTGAACTTACCTGCGAAAGAACTGCCACCTTCATTAATGTGGTCATGGAGGAGCAAAAATTTAATCACTGTTGATTTTAGGAGTTGAAAAACTTCAGAGATTTGAGAGCAACCTGGCAGCTGTGTGAGAGCATAAAGAATAACTGCAGTAGATTTCCATGTTCAGAGGGGCACACAAGGTCCTACATAAAACCTTCCTCTCCTGCCTGGAATTGTAGAATCAAGTTCTCCTGGGTCTGCAAAATCAGCTTTGTCAGGATTTTCCCATTGTGAGAGCAGAGGAATCATCTGTGCTAATTTTAACCATATCAGGATTCTAAGAAATATTGCATGCACATTTTTAATTCTTTTTTCAGATGAGAATCTAAGTGTGAAAAGTGTGTCCTTGACACCATCCAAGACTGAGCAGGTAAAAAAGGAGCAGAAAAGTTCATTGTCAAAAAGGTCCTGCTTTTATGTTGCTCCTCAAATCTAGAAAAGGGCAGTGAACTTCTCTGGAGTTCCCAGTCTGGGCACTTCAGTAGCAGCAAAGCAACAATAAAAGCTAGTGGATAACAGTACGCTGGCTGGATTTTTACGAGGTTTATTTCTTAACAAGATGTTGATTCATTTGTAAATTAAGAACATGGTTTGTTGTGTAACCTCCTTTTACACATCCATCAAACTTCAAATGGAGAAAATTAAATAGTGGCTCAGTTAGCAAGGAGAGGAGATCCTCTTTCAGTTAGGAGTTGTTTTGTCTGAGTGTTGGGATTTTGGTTTTTTTTTTTTTGGTCGCAGCATATCACAAGTGTGCCAAGAACGTACAAATCAAATACAAACAATATGTATTTCAGCAAAATGAAAATCCAGGATTTGGTTTGAATTTAGGACAACAAAGAGGTGATTCTTTCCGTAGAAGTTGCGTTACTCACATGAGTTCCACACCAACCACAAAACTCTCCTGGTTTCTGCTGGGCAGAGTCAATTTCCACCCTAGAAGCTGGTATGGCAGCCTGCTTTGGACTGAGGATGGGGTGATGTTGATAACTCACTGCTGTTTCAGTTGTTGCTCAGCAGTGCTTACATCAAGTCCAGCACTTCTCAGCTTCCCATGGGAGCCAGGGCTGGGAGGGGACACGGCCAGGCCAACTGACCCAAACTGACCCAAACTGGCCCCAGCTGTCCCCAGCTGTCCCCAGGGATGCTCCATGCCATCTGCCCTGCTCAGCATCTAGAGCTGGGGCAGCTGCTGGGGGTGCCAGCTTGCTCCCTGGGGACTGCTTGGGCATCCCTCAGGAGAGCAGGGAGCAATTGCAGAGTGTCACTTGCTTTGTGTGTTCTTTTTATTGTTTGTGCACTCTTTTTTAATTATTATTATTTTATTTATTTGATTTTCCCTTCCTTTCCTTTCCAGTTAAGCTGTCCTTATCACACCCTGTAAGCGTGGCATTCACATTCTCTGAAAAAATCCCTTTGCCCAGGACTTTTCTCCTGGGAAGCTGAGAGGCCTCAGAGAAAAGGAAAACAATTCTTATCTCATTTGCTTCTCCTGTGTTGTGCTCATGTGGAATGTGTTTGGAGATTGTTTACCCACAGGTGATTGTTCCATTGGATTCTGCTGGGAGTTGTTTTCACTCTTTGGCTAATCAGGGCCAAGCTGTGTCAGGGCTCTGGAGAGAGTCAAGAGTTTTCATTATTATCTTTTGAGCATTCTGTAAGTGTCCTTTCTGTATTCTTTAGTATAGTATAGTATTCTTTAATATAATCTAGTATCATAAAGTAATAAATTAGCCTTCTGAGAACATGGAGTCAGATGCATCATTCCTCCCTGCCACAGGGATCCCTGTAAATACAATATTTAAGTTTTGCTGTTTTCCCCAGTTCTCTCCCCCATCCCGCTGAAAGGGAAGGAGTGAATATCTGTGTGGTGCTCATGGCCTATTGGGTTACCCACATCACCTCCTAAAAAATCTGCACAGACTTAGGTTGACTTGCACAGTCAGAAAAAAAAGGAGTGACAACCACATCAGGCACATTCCCTGGGGTCAGCCACCAATCCTTATTTCCCAGAGAAAACAGCCTCATGCTTCAGGCAACACAAGTGAGTTATCCAGAACCTGCTGCAGGTTTTTCTCCCTGGGTTCTGGTCCTCCTGCCTGAGAACAGCACAGCTGCAAGGCTGAGCTGCAGCAGGACTGCAAAGCTGCTCAAAGATAAAAAATTGTTTTAATCTAAAAGATGAGAGGTTTAGATCAGATATCAACAAGAAATTCTTTATTCCGAGGGTGAGGATGCCCTGGCACAGGTGTGGCTGCCCCTGGATCCCTGGCAGTGCCCAAGGCCAGGCTGGACAGGGCTGGGAGCAGCCTGGGACAGTGGGAGATGCCCCTGCCCATGGTTGGGGGTGGAATGAGATGAATTTTAAGGTCCCTTTCAACCTAAACCAGCCTGGCATTCCATGATTTTAAGATATCCCATGAAGGTTTATAATGAGGTGTAAACATCCACCTGCCTTCAGCAGCTGAGTGCAGCAAACCAAGTCATTTATAATGTAAAGATGAAAATCTGCAAATTGTGCAAAAGGCCTCAGCAAAACCTCTGGAAGGGCTGTGAAAACTGGGTTGAGTTTCCTGTAAGCTGCTATTACACTTGAACTGAAGGGCTGACAGAAAGAAAAATCAGCATTTTGGGGAGAAAATGTTAGCTCTGAAAGAATGAGCACATTGCAAAACAAGCCTGGTGGAAATCTTAATGGCACCAGAAGCAGCTCCTGGTTAGGGGAATGGATAGCACAGCTCTGTGGAACACTCACCACCTGCTCGTGCTCTGACACTCAGGGTAATTAGGCAGAACAAACTGCTGGAGGGAATGGAGCAAAGACATGCAGGAAAACATGGATTTCAGGAAACAGAGAGACAAAGTGATCTTTAGCACTCCTAAATTAAACCCTGAGCCCAAGGGGTACAGCAGTGTGCACATTTAGCCTGATTTCTCTTCTCATTGAAACAGAAAAAAATGACTTCCAGTGAGGTTTTCCATTAAAAGGCTGGTTGTCAAAGTCACTTCGGTGAGGATTACTCAAAGGCTGCCCCTGCTATGACTTTTTGTCATTTCAGGAGCCTGAGGTTTGTGTGCTGTTGGTTGAGCCCATTAGAGTGGCCCCATTAGAGCTCAGGAAAGCAGAACTCATCTTCCTTCACTGCTGATCCCATTGAAGACCTCACACAGCAATGAAATTTAGAGTGACTGTGATCAATGCAGTGTTTTGCCATGAGGGGCACAGTCCTAAAACTTTTCTGAAATAAGGTTTTTGTCTCTGTATTTTTACAACAGTTTCATCTTCCTCATGTTGTCCCATGTGGCTGCTAATCCTTCTCCCAGTTTTGATTTTACAGAGGAGTGAAAATGCAGGGAAGCTCTGGTGTGCCTACACAACATATCTTCTTCTCCTAAATGGAATATTCTTGGTTTTTAAAACAAAATAAGAGTCTTGTCCTAATCATTCACCTTCATTCCCACTGTTAGTCAGGTGTGCGCAACTTTCCAGCAAGGGATGCGCAGTCCATCATGATTTTAATTGGATCCACACATTAAAAAAGATCCACTTTTGCCCCAAACCATGCATCAGACCTGATTATTTTTGCCTTCTGGAGGAATCCTGCTCCTTCTGAATTTCCTTGTCCTTACAGTCTGTTTCTACCTTGTTCACTGGGGTAGCCTAGAAGCAAAATGTTGAGAAGAAAAACTCAATTTCTTTTGACTTCCTTTCTGTAAGATACTTGAAAACTTTTCCTATTTCATAAAAATGCTGCTAAAACCAACTAGGCTATTGCAACATTCAGAGAACATTCTGCCAAATGCCTCAGAACTTACAAATCTCTAAACCAAAGTAGTCCAGCATTAATTCTCCAAAACGCTCTGCTCCCTTCTAGTGCCGAGCAGAGCTCTGGCCCGTGTTTCCATGGGAGGCAGACAGGAATGATTTGCAGGGGCAATGAACGTCACTGCAAATTTCTGAGAGTCCAACTCAGTGCAAAATCCAGGCCAACACCAGGATGTTTAACACATGAGAGCATCAGGGATAAACCAAGTCAGGGCTGCATTTGCACAGGGCATGGATCCCACTGACATGGAAACCTCTCTGCGAGTGTGAGTGGGACCTTGGGAGGAGGGAAATTCATGTCTGGCATCTGTGCCCAAAGCAGGAGTGTGGGGCAATGCTGACACACATGAAAGAGGAACATGAGGTCTGAATCAGGGGAACATCTCACCATGGTCTGCAGCTCCTCCCGAGGGGCAGCTCCCATCTCTGCTCTGGGACAGGGACAGGAGCCAGGGCACGGCTGGGGCTGGGCCAGGGCAGCTCAGGCTGGAGCTCAGGGCAAGGTTCTTCCCCCAGAGGGTGCTGGCACTGCCCAGGCTGCCCAGGGAATGGGCACGGCCCCGAGGCTGCCAGAGCTCCAGGAGCCTTTGGGCAGCGCTGCCAGGGATGCCCAGGCTGGGCTTGGTGGGCTCTGGGCAGGGACAGGGGCTGGGCTGGGGGATCCCTTCAGTCCCTCCAGCTCAGGACATTCTGTGATTGTCTGAGAATGACATCAGTGCAGTGACTGTCAGAGCTGTTTCTCTGAACAGTGAGAACTGACTGAACAGCAGATCACAGAGGGCTGGAATCAGTGGCACAGGGTGAGTGAGGTTGGAGTCCTGTCACTGCTGCTGCCCCCCGGGGTTCATACTGGGCCCATTATTGTTTAAATAATTTATCAATGGCTTGGATGTGAGGTTGGTGCCTCCTCAGCGGCTCAGTGATGACACAAATCTGAGAGGAGTGGCCGATACCCCCAGTGCTGAGCAGCCTTTCAGAGGGGCTGCAGGAGGGACAGAGAAAAACTCTTTGACCTTCAACAAGGGCAAATAAAGGGTCCTGCACTGATGCCTTAGGTTTAGCTTTTCTATTTTTCACATTCTGTGCTGCTTTAGTGTGTGGGTCTGAGCTTCACATCAGGGGATGGTGAGCTCTGTGCACAGAGCAGGGAGACAAAACAATTCCTGCTCCAGCTGGGCACCAAGGACAAATGACCCAAATCTCAGCCCAAGAGCACAAACACCGTGGGCTGGAGAGAGAAAAACAAGCAGGGTGGGACTGCAGGGGCTAAAGCTGGAATGGGACAATGAACTGCAAGGTGCAAATGGAGCAGAACTGATCCAAGGGAGAGACCCCGTGTCTGGTTGTGCATTTTGGGGCCATTTTGGTTCGTCTTGGGTGCAGCCCTGGCTGGGCTCTTGTGCTGCCCAAGGTGGATCCATTGAGGAGATCCTTTTAATAAATCCCTGCTTTATTCTTTAGCTCTGTCCAGTCTCTGCTCTAGGCCAGCCTGCACAAGGCATCAGCAGCTGGGGAAGAACAACCCTGCTCACCAGTACGGGCTGGAGGCTGATCTGCATTAATCACCACATTCACCATATCTCACACCTTCACCTGTACTCTGTAACATGTTCTGGAACTTGCAGCTTTACCAGAACATTCAAAAGCTGACTGAAAAAAAAAAATGAAACCAAAAAAAAACAACAAGAAAACCAACCAAAAATTAATTAATGATTCATCTTAGAGAAAAGGTAAAATTTAAAAGAGATTTTTACCTCATGCCAAATCAGGATGAAATCAAACCATTTTAGTTCCATTCAGACAATGAAATCAAACAATGTTCATCCTGTTCAGACAATGGGATATAAGCCCAAGACATCACTAAGAAATTAGTGGCCATTGCACTCACAAGAATTGTGCTAAAGTGGGGTCAATTCACTGCTCAAACTGCCCCATGTCAGGAGAGAATTTTAACCAGCAAGACAGTAAATCTTTCTTGTCAGATCTGCACCACTTTTAGATAAGGAGGTGACCTGACCTGGTCACCCTCTCAAATGGGACCGAGTTACCACAGTTCATCTCTCCAAGAAGAGGACGGCTTGAATGTGACTTCATCCAGTCCAGCCTGGGACACTTCCCTTCCCTTGACTTCCACCACTGGTTCTGGTTAGGGACAAAGAACTCTTCCAGATATATTTAATTGAAATTCCTCCATTTCCAAGAACAGCTTTGGAAATCTACCAAGGTTTTAAAAAGCTCCCAATCACCCCCTCAGCCTTCTTTTCTTGGTAAAATGACTCCCTGCATCAAACTGAGCTTAATGTTTATTGGAGAATCCCAGCAGTGTTTGCAGCTTGACTCTGGGAAACTGAGCACTGACACTTCCTGCTAACACCAGCAGCACTGGATGAATTTGAAGGGGAATTTTTGAAGATGTTGCTGCCAACAGGAAGAAACCATAAGGCAAAACAGATCACTTGGAAAATCCCATTGCAGGAGGCCAAAGAACAACTGTGGCTATTTCCACATCTGAAGATTAGTAGAAGTTTTTCTTACAATTTCCCTTTGGGTCTGGGTTTTCATTGGTTGTTTGTTTGGAGGTGGCTCGGATGGTTTGTTTGGTTTTAAAGTACCTTTTAAAAGCTCAAAAAGCAGCTGCTGGAATGGAGCTCTCTTTCCTCTGAAGGACTTCAGAGTGTGCCTGCAGCAAGGGCAGCAGGTCACACTGCCCAGCAAATCCCTGCACTTGGACAAATCTGGGTTCAGGAGGCCAAAACATAATTGCTGCAAGCTTCCCATCTGAAGACTATCAAGCTGCTTTATTATGATTTCAGGTTTAGTTTATTTTACTGTCTTTAGAAGAACCAAGTCTCATTTGTCACATAATAAATATATTAAAGTCTCTGGGAAACAGCTCATTACCAAAACAAAAAGAAAAAAAAATCAAAAAGCAATCAGAAGCATTTGTACAGCATCTTCCCCTGGAAATTCAGTGCTCTTAATTGCTGTGTTACACTGATCATTTCTCTTCATTAGCAGGGAAGAAAACAAGAGTCCCATTTGTACCCAAGAGCAAAGTTGATCCCAAAGTCTAAATCCAGCAACAAGCTCTGACACACCATCTGATCAGAGTTGTTTTATTTTCTTATTTCTATTAAAAGAGGAAGCTGAAATCCATGGTTATTTGTCACTGCCTGGATTTAGAGTGCCTCCCCAGGAATGTTTTCTCTCTAAACATTTTGGTTTGTAAATAAACAAGTTCTGACTGCAGTTGTTTGCACCACAGTAAAATAAATGAATGCTTCAATGCGTCGTCATCTGCTGCACAAAAAAACATCACTGAAAATATAAACAGATCCATATTCACCCCTCAGGCCATTAATACCTCTGTCAGCAAACACCTGAGGCAGAGATATTACTGGGGAAGGTTCAGATTTTAGTCATTACCACAGGAAGAAGTGCTAAGCCCAGCCTAAAGTGGACTTCTGTTGTAGTTGAGATGGAGACAATACAAAGCAACACATCCCATTTTCAGAAGGCTTCAAACTGTTTTTGTTATAGCATGCATGCTTTTTATACATTCTTACAAAACTCATCACTTTGCCCTTTACTCATTGGTCAGGAAAGACAAACAAAGTGCTCATTGGAACAGGCAGCTGCAGGTTTTCTCTCATTTCTCCTTCTTTCTTCCTTGGTTTCTGTGTCAATGATCTTGGTAAAAAATTCTTCCAGGGGTAAATGTGGATCCTCTGATCAAACTTCTCTCTGGCTCTCAGAAGTCCCTGTAAAACCTCTTCCACAGACTTTAATGGAGGACTTTCTCAAAAATCCACTCTTTCAGCATACTAAGTTGAAAAACACTCTGGCAGATGGTCGAGCATTATCTCTCCCCACATCTCACCCATCACTAACACTGCTGTTTCTGCCACTTCTGTCAAAGACAGTCTGAAGTGACAATCCAAAGCACAATTCAGTTTGGCGAAATGTGCTCACAGAGCCTCCCTGGGAACACCAAGGACTTCCCCAACCTCCCCCAAAGGCCACAGCAGCTTCTTCTTGAAGATTTTTGGGGAAGAGAGGGGAACTCATTCACCCCAGAGTGTTCTTGTTAATATTTCTGAGGTAGATAATGGGGTAGGTGGTGACTGATGTCAGGAGAACCAGCTGGAGCTTTGGGTCTGGGTGAGGATAAACCAGCAGAACAGAGAGGACATGAACTTGGATGGTCTCAGCACTGTCTCTTTAGCTGATTATTTAAAATTAGAGAGCAGGAACCAGCCCAGGCAAGCCAGGGCAGCTTTTGAGGAACACAGCCCTAAAATGCTCACTTGTCCTTGGAGCAGGCAGACAAGAAACCACAGCTTTCTTGCTAAGTCCAGAAATCTAAGTGATGCTAAGCATGAGAGAGTTTTTTCTTTGGAAACTCAGAGGGTAAATACCTTTACAGGGTCTTTTACCTCCTCAGGACAGATTGTGAAGCCTTTTAGTTGTCTGGTTTTCGGGTTGGTCCACAGCTGTGTTTGGTGAAAAGGCCACAGGCAGCAGCTCCTTTGCTTGTTCAAAGCACACTGGGCAGCACCAGGAAGACTTGTGATCTTTATAAGAAGCTTTTTTATTTCCAGTTCCTGTTCTGTCTCCTAGAAACTGTATAGGCAGGGATTTATGAGCTTTACTGATTTTCTGTTTAGCAGAAATTGATTTTCTCACAATCTTTCTGGTCCTGCCCAGTGCGCTCTGAACAGTCAAAACAATCTAGGGGGATCTGACAAATCCAGTCAGGGAGAGCAGAGTTTCACCATGCCCTGCTTTCCAGAGAAATGACCTCAAACTCAGGTACCATTTACCTCCCTCACATCATGAGGGTGGGCAGGCCCTGGCACAGGGTGCCCAGAGCAGCTGGGGCTGCCCCTGGACCCCTGGCAGTGCCCAAGGCCAGGCTGGACAGGGCTGGGAGCAGCCTGGGACAGTGGGAGGTGTCCCTGCCATGGCAGAGGTGAATGGGATGAGCTTTAAGGTCCCTTTTGACCCAACTCATCCTGTGCCTCTCTGATCCACTTGGATTTGGCAGGGATGGGTTGATGGTTGCACTTTATGACCTCAGAGAGCTTTTCCAACCTAAATGATTTAATCCTGTCATATATAATGTAAAATAATTAATGCTTAAGGTGAAAATGTATAAAATAAAAATTATAAAACGAACTTAACATCCAACGAGCCTCTGACCATGAATAACCTAGGGACAGATTACCACATTGGAATTATGAAACTCCTGGTGGCAGCAGGAGAACAATGACTTGTTTAATAATAAAAAAAAACGTGGCTGGAGCAGAGATGGGCTTCCCCTGGAACCATCAGGGAACACCCAAGAGTGATCATCCCTTGGTAGATATCATCAATCAAGATAACCAAAGTCATTGAGAAACATACCTCTGAATGCGCGACTTCCCCTGACATGATCAGCGCCTGCCACTACTCAGGAAACAGTGATTGTCCAGCCCTGTACAGTAAAAATAAACTTCATACATATGTGGGGTTATAAAAGAAATGGGGCCACCTCTGCCTGAGGCATAAAAAACTGTATAAAACAGCCCCACTGGAAACAGCATTGGTGAACAGAGGGGATCCAATGCGATAGAGGTCGGATCCAGGTTCACCCAGCGCTGATCCAGGCTCAATGCTGTCCCTTTGGCTGTGGGTTTTGAGACCGTATTTTGGTCGCAAAAATAAAGTCTTTTGCATTTATTAATTTGGCTTTCTGGTTGATAATTTATAACAGTTCTAACTCCTTCAGCTTTGCCATGCCCTGGCTTTTTGCTACTATTACATTCCCTGCAAATGTGTTTAGGTTTTCCCACCTTTTGTCACACCTGGAAGTTAAACATTTCCCTCCCCTTAAGAGAAAATTACCCAGGAGTTTCTAGAACTGCTCAGCATTGTCGCACCCATCATTATTTTCTACACAACACACAATTTCAACAATTAAATTATTTTTCCAAGGAAGACTCTGTGGTGTTTGCATTAATAACACAAATCCCTGCAAAAGCTATCAGGTATCTGCAGTGATCCTGCTCCCTCCTGAGATGTTTTTCTGTTAAAGACATTACTGTCTCACAGGAAATCATTACCTTTCATCCATACACTACCTACCTCATACTTTTTGGTCACATTACTATCAAAAGCTAAACTCAAAATTATGCCTAAGCTGGGATGGTCATTACCTGTTTGTTCAGGCAAGGTACCCTATTCATGCACGACCACACAGAGACATCCCCCTGGAAAATGCAAACACACTGGAACTTCCTTATTTCCTTTAAAAATAGGCTGGAATAAAGGGCTCCTTCATTCGAGGGAAATACCGAGGAAATCAGAGCATTTTGTGCCCCCTTCCTTTGGATTACCTGCTAACATCTCCATTTCATTCTTAAAGCTGCCTTAGGTTTGGGCGGTAAGGGATGAAATTCCCCCGTTCCCAGCTGGAAAAGCAGCGGGGGTGTCCAGGATTAACCCGAGGGAGCCCAGAGGAGGCTGAGCACACCTGGAACCTGCAGGGCACAGCAGCTTCACCTGCACTGCCTGTCCTGGTCAGCACAGCTGCTCTGCTTCCCCTCCTTACCCACTGCACTGCTTGGCAGGAGAGTGGTGAAGAAATGTGGGAGAGGTTTTACAGGGACTTCTGAGAGCCAGAGAGAAGTTTGATCAGAGGATCCATGTTCACCCCTGAAAATGTTGGGGAAGATGAAACAGGAAAGCCTTATAAATATGATTGTCTGGCAAAAGATTTTGAGAATATAGAAACTATAAGCGAGATTGAAATGAAAGCAAGCTTTGAGATACCTCAGTTACTGAACAACTGGAAAACAATGGTGTGGCCAGCTGAAGGTGATCCCCTTTTGATGGAACAACACCCTCTGCTTGCAGACAGGCCCAAGGGTCAGAGCAGACCCTGCCAGCTTGGCAGAAGGGGCCCAAAGAGGAGTTTGTAGGGTTTAAAATGTAACACAGTATGTTAATGTAATGATTCTTATAGGCTGTATGTAAATGCTATAGGATTTGTATCTTGTACTGGATTGGTTAGTGAGAATTAGAATATTCAAGAAGAAGATTTATGGTATTGTAACAGGAACCTCACTCTCTTACCCTCTCACCCTCTCTCCCCCTCTCTTCTCTGGGGCCTGCTCTGAGCTGTGTTTGGCAGCTCCCAGCAGGGCCCTGCACCCAGGCCCTTTGCAATGAACCCCAAGTTCCAGACCTGGATCGAGAGATCTCTCGTCTCCATCCCCACCATCCTTCCCCCCAACACTCCTGCACTGAAAGAATTTTCTACCAAGGTCATTGACACAGAAACCAAGAAAGAAAGAAGGAGAAATAAGAGAAACCTGCAACTGCCTGTTCCAATGAGCACTTTGTTTGTTTCTGTGACCAATGAGTAAAGTGTAAACTGATGAGTTTTGTAAGGATGTATAAAAAGCATGCAGGCTAGAATAAAAAGTTTGAAGCCTTCTGAAAATGGAGTGTTGCTTTGCATTGTCTCCATCTCAACTATGGCAAAGAAAGTACTGAGAGCAAAATGCAGTTCCCTATCCATGGCAGCATCACAGCCTGTAACCAGCTCAGTCATTTCCTACACAAAAACAAGGTGGGGAAGAGGAGAGAGTCTGAAAACCAGACTGAGCTTGATGGATCACAAATGTGTCAATAAATATTCATTCATTCATTTCTTCATTCACGCATGTAAATATTATGGATTTTGTCATATGTGCTTAGAATCCCAGAATGCTAAAGGTTGGAAGGAACTTCAAAGCCCGTCCAGTGCCACCCCTGCCATGGCAGGGACACCTCCCACTGTCCCAGGCTGCTCCCAGCCCTGCCCAGCCTGGCCTTGGGCACTGCCAGGGATCCAGGGGCAGCCCCAGCTGCTCTGGGCACCCTGGGCCAGGGCCTCACCTCCTCCTGAGTAAAGAATTTCTTCTTAATATCCAGTCTAAGCCTGTCCTCTTTCAGTTTCAAAACATCTTGTGTCTTTGAGCAGTTTTGAGAGCTGAGGGGCAGAGTCACCATTGCTCACCAGAAGACAGAACTAGAGAGGTTCAAGGTAAGGCACAGAATTGGCAGAAAGGAGTAGAGATTTGTTCTTGGCCTAAGTCTGTTCTTATGTAATTTACAAATGAAAAAGGCTGAGTGGGAACAAGCAGTGAAGTGTAAATTCTGTAAATTCACTTTTTAGTATTTCCATTCATGTTCACCATCCTTTGGTAGAACTGGACTGCAGGAGAGCTGCTCCTCCCTGCAACATCCCAACTCCCCTTAAGCCTTGGAGCTGCACCACACATCCAGCAAGCAACCCAACCTTTGAGATAAATCACTTCAGTGCCAACACCAGTGAGCAGCTTGTAATTCAAAACACTTCATCATGTAACAGAAGTCAGACTGCAAGGTTCTGCCAGCTCTTGAAATCCAAAGCAGCCTGAGGACAGATAGAGAAAGAGAATAAACCACACTCTTTAAAGGACTCCTGTAGAGAAGCAACACTATAAATAACTGCCCACCTTCATTAAGTATTAAAAAAAGATTTTCTGCCACCTTGCTGTCCTTGCAAATCTGTTCCATCAATAAAATCCCTCCCCAAAGCATTGGTGACCTCAGCTGAAATACACTCACCCATTTTCCTATCTATGCAAGTGAGCCAGGGGAGCAGCATCTCATTTCTCAGCTTGAGAATCACCTCCATGAAGAAAAATAAAATCGATTTCTGCTAAACAGAAAACCAGACAAGCTCATAAATCCCTGCCTTTACAGTTTCTAGGAGACAGAACAGGAACTGGAAATGAAAAAGTTTCTTATAAAGATCACAAGTCAACAACATTAATTATTGTAGTATTGGCATTCACACTCCCTGAACATGATTCCTTCACCCAGGGTTTTTCTCCTGGGAAGCTGAGAAGCCTCAAAGAAAAGGAAAACAATTCTTATCTCATTTGCTTCTCCTGTGTTGTGCTCATGTGGAATGTGTTTGGGGATTGTTCACCCACAGGTGAACATTGGTTCCATTGGATTCTGCTTGTTGTTTTCACTCTTTGGCCAATCAGGGCCAAGCTGTGTCAGGACTCTGGAAAGAGTCAGGAGTTTTCATTATTATCTTTTGAGCATTCTGTAAGTGTCCTTTCTGTAGTCTTTAGTATAGTATTGTATTCTTTAATATAATATAGTATCATAAAGTAATAAATTAGCCTCCTGAGCACATGGAGTCAGATTCATCATTCTCTCCCCTCATCAGGGTTGCCTGCAGTTTGCAATAGTAGTGCAACATCAATGGCTCATTAAGAGAAACGTTTGTTCTCATAGAGCACACATTCAGCATCCCTTGTATCAATCACTATGAAATAAAGAGAAAACCCCATTTGGTCAGGCTCTCATTGCCTCCCCAGCTGAGCCCTCCCTCCCCTCTCTCGTGTTCTTTGTGCCTCATTCCATCTCCTTTCATTGCCCCTTAGGGCAGACACCAGTCTCATCTGTAGGGTTTGCAGCTGGAAGCCAGAAATTCAGAATCTTCCCGGGAACATCCCCACATCTCCAGTGATGACTGGGACACTGTTCAGGGGAGCCAAGGGCAGCCTTGGGTGGGGGCAGATGGAATTTGTGTCCTTTTGGGCAGCAGAGGCACCCGGAGGTGTCGGAGCAGGGCTCCAGTGACTCATTGCAAAGCCGGAGGTTGGACTGGGACCCCCTTGTTCCTCTGCTCTATTAATCAACCACTTCCTCTGCTCTATCAATTAACCACTTCTCCTCCCCAGGATTTATTTTGTCTCTCTTGGCCGATGCCTCAGCTGCTGTTAGGAGGCCATTATATCCTACTCCGGGGCGAGGGGCTAATTCCTTCTTGACACTCGCTGGTGGCTATAAGGTGACCCAGTGCTACCGAGATAATCAGGCCATTGTCTCAGCGTGTTAATTGAGACAAATGGCAGTAATGAGTCACGTTTAGGTGTCTGCTTGAGTTTCCTCTTTGTTCTCTGCTCCCAGATTAATGCCTTGTTCCTCGGAGGTGACTGCTGATGTTCCCCCTCTCCCAGCACTGCTGCTGTGCTATCTCACTTGCAAAACATTCTGCTTATTCAGATTTGCTATTTTCAGCGTCTTTGTGGAATTGTTTTTCCATGCCAAGTGGTTTTGAGGTTAAAAGCAGACGAGAAGAGCAGAAAACAACAGCTCCTCCTCCGCCCCCACTCTTTACACGTGAATCAAAAATGTGAACCCATCATCTACAAGCTTTGCCATTTGGGATTCTGTTTAAATGAATTTATCAGCCAAACATTAGGCAGCTGTTAGCCAGTGGCATTCCTCCCTGAGCTTGCAGGAGGCAGGAACATTTCCTTACAGCGGATGACCAGAGGGCAAACAGAGCAAAATCAGTGGTACCTCAGTTATCTACAGCAGAGTCTGCTTTTGGGGTTTGCCAGGTTAATGTTTTCACCTTTGCAGGGGAATCAGCTCCTCACAAGCAGCTGCCTGAAAAAAACACCACCTAAATCACTCCTCCAGAGAGCAACCCCAGAGCTGACAACACAGGCAGTTAAAATTGGAGCTAAAACCCTAAGCCTGAATTATGTGACACTTCCTCACTAATGGATTGCTGAAACCTGGGATCCACTTTCTTTCATCTCTCAGTCCCAGCAGGCTGCAGTGGAAGGATTGCTTGGAGCTCTCTGGCTGTGTCTTGGGCATCTCTCAGTGCTGGGGCTCAGCAGAGACACCCAGAGAAGCTCTGGGATTTTATCCCACACACGGGACCAGTGCTCACCCTCTTCACCTGTGTTCTCTGCAGGCTCATTAAACTCTTTGCAGGCAGGCGCAGGCTGAACCTGTGGTTCACAGGCCCATTCTCAACCTGGATGTTGGGTGGAGCTTGGAGCACCCTGGTCCAGTGGAAAATGTCCCTGCCAATGAGCGAGATGAACTTTAAGACCCCTTCCAACCCAAACAATTTTATAATTCTATAATTCTAAGTTTAAGGCTGGCTAGACCTGAGCCTGCTCCAGGCTAACATTACCCTGCAGAGCCCTTTCCTTGCCCCTCCAAGCCCCAGGCTTGTTGCCACCTCAGCAGGGCTGCTCAGCTCCTAGACAGAGGCCAATTCATATCCAGGTGACTTCAGCAGGCACTAAAAACCAGCCATAAAGCCATAGAGACAGACTCTGCTTCTCTTCAGAAAGATTTATTTCTCTGTTTCACCAGGGGGGAGAAAGGAAATAGCCCTTCTAGAGACCCCTGCCATTTTTCTCTTTTTCTCTTTATAATCCCACATATCATTTGAGCATATTCAGTAAATGTGCTTGAGTTCAACAGTTGCACATTTTCCCCTCAGAGGTCAACAAGTTCTCCCAAATCAAAATATTGTTCAGTGTTAAAAGCAGAAGATAAACATGATATTAAAGCTTGAGGATTTTTAGCACAGTGAAAGGCATTGAGAGAATGCCTCCTATTCAGTGGAAATTAAAGTCTTCCCCAAGACATGCCCTGAGAATTAAGCCAAAGAATGCATAGAAGAAAAATCTCCCACAGAGCTGCACTGTAACCATCCATGGTCATGCTCAACATCAGTAAATTACTGCACATCATACACAGCCTCGAGGGAGTTCAGCAAAAGTTGTTAAAGGATTTAAGAAAAGGGCACAAATCTGTGTTTTAACAAAGCTCAAACCCAGGCCTGAAGTGTCAGTAGGGTGGAATTTATTCCCAAAGGCAGCAGCAGAGATGGTGCAAACCTGTTCCTTTTGGCAGCTTCTAAAATAATTACCACATTAACCTTTGCAAGATCACAAATGTCATCAGACACTCCTGTGTCCCTACCAACCACCCGCAGCTGGGGTTTCCATGGGGTCCCTCAAGTGACAAGAGTCACATATAGATGGGAGATTTGCTTGTATGGAATGGCTTCAAACAGGAAGAGAGCAGGGCTGGATGGGATATTGGGAATGAGGAATTGTTCCCTGTGAGGGTGGGCAGGCCCTGGCACAGGGTGCCCAGAGCAGCTGGGGCTGCCCCTGGATCCCTGGCAGTGCCCAAGGCCAGGCTGGGCAGGGCTGGGAGCAGCCTGGGACAGTGGGAGGTGTCCCTGCCATGGCAGGGGTGGATGGGATGAGATTTAAGGTCCCTCCCAGCCCAAACCATTCTGGGATTCTGGGATACAGGCCAGGATCTGTGTGGAGCTGAGGAAGAGGCAGCAGCAGAGAGCTGAGCTCTCCTGAATCTGGGTGTGAGCAGGAGTTAACCATGAGGCAGCACACCAGGAGTGACCCCTTTTACTCAACTTTATTCAGCAGGATTGTAAAGAGGTGTCCACAGCAATTTATAATGACAAATCATGGTCCCAAAATTCTTTAGGATTCTTTAGGAAGCTGCTGCCCCTGACCTCACTTTCATGAGGCAGTGATGCCTCAGGTTCAGCTTTTCTATTTTTCACATTCTGTGCTGCTTTAGTGGGTGGGTCTGGGTTCATATCAGGGGATGGTGAGCTCTGTGCACAGAGCAGGGAGACAAAACAATTCCTGCTCCAGCTGGGCACCAAGGACAAATGATCCAAATCTCAGCCCAGGAGCACAAACACCGTGGGCTGGAGAGAGAAAAACAAGCAGGGTGGGACTGCAGGGGCTAAAGCTGGAATGGGACAATGAACTGCAAGGTGCAAATGGAGCAGAACTGATCCAAGGGAGAGACCCCGTGTCTGGTTGTGCATTTTGGGGCCATTTTGGTTCATCTTGGGTGCAGCCCTGGCTGGGCTCTTGTGCTGCCCAAGGTGGATCCATTGAGGAGATCCTTTTAATAAATCCCTGCTTTATTCTTTAGCTCTGTCCAGCCTCTGCTCTAGGGCAGCCTGCACAAGGCATCAGCAGAAGCCCCCTGATTTGGGGAAAGTCAGCAGCTGCCTCCTGGGCGTCTCTGCTGGCCCCAAGCTCATGGTTTCAGTCATTCCCTTTGTAACTGATTGTGATTTGTAGTTGATTTGTAATCCTCATTAGGATTTTGTTTCCAGCCTGGAAGTACAACACACAAACACAATACAATCACATTGGAAAACATTCTGATGAAAAAAAATTGTTTCTCGATACGTGGTTAAACTGTCACCAAAATATTTGGCTGCCACTGTAAAGAAAGGGGAATCCCCTCTACCCTGGGCTGGCTAAAATGGACACACAGCTTTATGGGTCCTTCCTAAATAAGGCCGCAGCAGGATATTCAGTCTGAAACATGCAGAAAACACTTTCTTCCCCTCTTCATTGCAGTTTCCTGTAATTTCCATCTGACTGTTCCAGGCTGGTCCTCTCTCAGGACATAAATTCCCAAGGGAAGCTCTAAATATCCAGACATTGCAAATAAAATATCTTTGTAAGACTATTATTGAACTGTTTTTACATAGCAGAGACTAACCCAGGCCTTTTACTGCCTCAACAACCCAACTCTTTCAGTTTTGGCCCCACAACCACACTCCTCGTGCTCTACAAAGCTAAAAGGCTGAATTGTTTCAACACACCAAACTGAGCCTGACTGCAGCTGGAGAAGAGCAAACATCACAAGAATTGAACTTGAACTTTATAAAGAGCAAGTGAAAGGTCACAGCTGCTATTTGACACCTGGAGTTTAATCAGGGGGGATGAGGAAAAGCCAGACACCCCCAAACCCTCTCCTTCCTTCAGCCATTCCCTCGTGATGGGCTGCAGCACACACAGCAAGCAGGGCTACAGAATATTCCAATTCAATTCCCAGTCTTGAGTGGAGACAAAAAAAAAAAATCTCATTTCTATGTGCACAAGTGTTTTTCTTTATGAATTTGTGACCAAGAGTGTCCATTGAAGACCTTTCCTCCTTGCTGCCAAAACAAACACAATTCCTATTTATTGCTTGAAGAACAATCAAAAGACGCATTATTCAGTTTTCACTGGATTTATCTGACACTACACAATGGATTTGAAAAAAGAAACATCTAAAACAAATTAAACCAAAGGATTCAAAGTGAAGAGATGAAACACAAGCTGGGCAGACGAAATAAGAGTTTGAAAGCCAAGACCAACATTAGTTGGAGAAGTGAAGGAAAAGTCCAATCTGTCTTCTTTTAACTGCTGCCCACCCCTGCCTTGCCTCCTTCCCTGCCCATCACAAATCTTCCTGTGTGATTCCCAGACACAATCCTGAGTCTTTCATTGAACTTGGAATACTGCAAAACCTCCGCAAGGACCACTGAACATCCAAGCTGAGACCTACAGCTACAAGAAAGAGATTTTTTTTCTCTTGGAAGCCCTTCAGAACCCCTCCTCTGCCCCTTTTATTTTCTTTGTCTGTTTTCAATGCAGAAACAGTTTTCAAAAATACAAAGGGTCCAGTGAATGATTTAATACATTTTGGATTAAGTAAGGACTAAAATATGCCATAGACTTAATTTAAACAGCTGGAATATATATATACATCTATATATACATATATAAAAAATATATATATGTATATATATATATCTTTTCAATGGGCTCTAAGAGGAGAGGGAGGAATTTAGAAAGGGAAGAGAGGGTGTTTAAAGACAGCAAAGCTCTGCTGCAGCTTCCAGAGCCTCCCTGGGGAAATAGATATTCTCTAGAGGAAGGTGAATGAATGGGGACTACACATAAAATAATTTTACGGTGTGTGGCAGGGGAGATGGATTAAAAGGTGTTGGGTAACAGTGGCAGAAAGGGAAGGAAGGCTCCAGGGAAGGGGAGATGCCCAGGCAGACGCTGAGCTTGGCTCTGCAGAGCAGATGCAGCAATTCCTGTGCTGGGCTTTGTCACCGGGCATTGCCTGAGGGCTCCGCACACTGAGCCCTTTGTAGTCCTGTCTTTAATGGCCTCTCATTCTTCCCGGGGCTGGCAGGGATGCAAAGGGCAGGGAAAGACGGCAGAAACATTTCAGAGGGCTGAGAGAAAGAAGGGAATCCCAGCAAACCAGATTTCCCCATGGGCTGCAGTGCAGGAGCACAGCAGAGGTTTGAGGGAAAGTTTGAATTGGGAGATTGGAACTCAAGGCAAGATAACATTTTCATTTAGGGGCTCAGCCTGTTTACATTCCAGCTGCAGCTGTGAATGGTTCTGGATAACCCCCTGCCCCAGAACCCCTCCATCTTCTGGGGCTGACAGGCTCAGCCTATGCCAGGCAGGAAGTTAAAATGTCATTTATTTTCTGCCCTGCTGTCACTGCTGTCCCCAGAGAAGCTGAGTGCAGGTAACCACTCTGCCAAGCTCTCCAAAAAAATGCTTTATCTTTCCCACTACTTGAGATCCAGATTCCCAAAATACAGCTGTACTTCTACACTGGCACAGTTCCTTGAGTTTTCTACCCCAGATCTTATTTCAGTGAAGTTGGAAGGTAACAGAAGCCTGAGGTCTCCATTAGGGGTGCTCACCTTTAAGGAGAGGTTAATAAAATGGATAATCCTGCTGCAGACTGCTGGGAGTTTGTTCAGGAAACCTCACTCACACCTTGCTGTGTTTAGGCTTTTCAGCCGTTCACATCCCACTGTTTTCATCCTTGGTAAATCCTGTGAGACATTTTGATAACAGATGAACTCCGTTTCTTGCTCTCTTTAAGGCACCTGTGCTCTCTGCTGCCTTCTCCCAAACCACCACTTTAAAGAAAAGCATTCAGAACAACCCAAAATAGAAAATGTGGAAATAGAAGCATGATTTCCACACCCACCAGCAATAAATCACCATCAAACCTGGGAGCTGTTGGACCTAAGGATACACCAAAACTCCTGGAGGAGCTGATCCAGTACTGTGGCTTCTCACGGGTCAATTTGCACCATCAGGTGCCAACAGCAAAACTTCATGGTCTGAGTGAGAACACACCTAAATCCTGTCATGCCCAGCCCCAAATTCCTACAGAAATTCCTTCTTTGGCTTTCTCCTGTTTGGACAACACCTGCCTTTAATTATTCTTTCCTTTCTGAGAGAAAAAAAGCAGCAAACTGCGTTCCTTGGGAACACTGAAATCTTCAGTGTAAGGATCCCAAGATTGAGTGACCTTCACCAAACGGTACCAGCTGAGGAAGAAAATTCACATAAATTCCCTTCCTAATGTTTGTTCCCCTTTTATATTTGTCCACAGGCAGCTCAAGGGAAAGCAAACACATTTTGAGGCTTAAATGTTACAGCCTCATCATTGGAGCACCTGCTTGGAGTGCCAGAGGCACAGGTTTGTGTATTTCAGGGAAGAGGAAACTGAGCCAGAGTCTTACACCTGACTGAACGTCCCAATTTCTGAAAAAAAAAGAAAGTAGGAACACCATCCTTATGGTTTTGTTTTGCTTTACTTGGACCAAACCACTGCAAGTACTTGCAGTAAAATAAATTTTTAAAGGATGGTTTAATTCCAGAAATGGAAAATACTGAAAGCATAATTTGATTCAAATAGGTCTGTAAATTCAGGCAAAGAATAAAGAGGAAAATAGTTGCTCAGACAATTCCTATATTTGATCCATCCTGTCCCTGATTAAAGTGCCTTGGTCTTTTCTTCTACTTCCAACCCAGTTTCCTTCTCCACACCCTTCTCCCAGCTCCCTCCTGGTGCTCTCTCTTTCTTTCAGCTTCCTCCAGGGAGCTGGGCCAGACCCTTACAGCTGGGAATGGTGGGTTATTCCCTGCAATGATGCAGTTTGCTGTCCTGGAACAACCCAGGGCTTCCTCACGGAGCAAGCACAGCCTTGACCTCCTGATCTCCTGAAGCACTGCAGAATGTGAGCAGCAGGAACCTCCCACTTCACTGCACAGCTCAGTGTTTTATTTACAGGGCCTGATGTCAGCTCCAACATGTGGCAATTGGAAAGACAACATTTGTACTCTGGGAACAGCAAAAGCTGCTTCCTTTGCTTTGAAATGAGATCTCCAAGCTGGCCTCAGCCTTGTGCTGCAGGAAAAGCATTTTTCTGAGCTTCCATCTCGCCAGTGGAGATCAGAGTCTGTCAGAATGCTTTAAAACGAGTCCTTAAGCAAATTTTGGGCATAAATCCCAAGATTTACCAATAAGTGGATCACAAAGGGATCCAGCTGTGTTAAACACAACATGAGAATGGGACAACACTGCAGCTCTGGAGTGGGAATGTTGTGAAACCTTTGGAATCCACAAGCAGGGATCAGCTGCACCTTTGCCCATATCCAAGTGATGACATCAGGGGGTTCTGGCTATTCCCACCCTGCTGTGGTTCACCAAGAAGTCCAAGTCCAAACTCCCAAGTGAGTTTTATTTAGCTAGGTATTTCCAGGTAGATTGAAAACTATTTCAAGGTAAGTTTTCTCTTCAGAGATTACAATATTCATCTGCTTGTTAAGAACAAGATAAGCATAGCAAAAAATTGAGTCTGTCATTAGACAACACACTTTTAATGCACTTCAATGGGCAGTACCACTTATACATAGTACTCTATTTTTATATAGAGTTTGTAAGTGCTTGAAATTTTTTTTAACTTAGAATTTCTGAAACCTCAATTTTCTGAACCCGCTCTCCAAGCCCCAGCTTCCCAGCAGCCTGTGGAAAAATCTGTGAAAAGCCTGGATGTGGCACTCAGTGCCATGGTTTAGTGGATGAAGAGCTTTTGAGTCGTAGGTTGGACTTGATGCTCTCGAAGGTCTTTTCCAGCCTGGTTAATTCTGTGTTTCTGTGGAGGGACACAAATAAATTCAGAGATTCTTGGGTGTATCCCATGCAAAGTGTGGGTGGTGATCACCTCTGTGAGCTACGGTGGACACAAGGACAGCTCTACCAGGTGATAAATCCTTTCTACATATTGTTCCTTACTTTACAAAAAAAAAAAAAAAAAAAAAAAAACAACTGCAAGCTCTTGCCTGAAAACGCTTTTTAATTCCAAGTTTGCTGTGAAATATTGAAAGAGCATTGCCAGAGCCAATTCTCCCATTTTGTAAAAATAAATCTCAGTAGGAAATCCACATGGACTCCATTTCCTCCTGAGCCATTTTTGCCCTACTGGGAACTAAAACAGATTTCTGAAATTCTCCTGGCAGGAAACATTCTGTGATGTCTCTGCTCTAGCACGGCACCATCTCATCAGAAACCCCACAGTCCTCAGGCCTAATTTTATTCTACCAAAGTTTATTCATAGAACATCTTATTTTCATCAAGGAAATCCTTGAGAGCAGCTCAGCATTGGGAAATTCAGTGTGAGACTATTTTCCTCGATAAACTGGCTTTAATGTCCAGGACAGAGCTGCATTTTGGGGTTTTTTATCAGTGGCAATGCAATTCTTCATCAGGCTGCACTTTAAACTGGGTCCGTGAAGTGATCTGCAATTAACTGACCTAATAGATGTACCAGGGCTAAATCCATACTGCTCCTCTTTGTGATTCCCCTCTCCACACACACATCCCTGCTTTGTTTTCCTGACCCATTTTGGGAAATCTCTGCCACCAAAAAGTTGTTCAGTATCAGCCAGGACAAATTTAGCAGATTGGCAGTGTGCGGAGCTGGAAAGTGATTTTATCATGGGCTTTCCTCTGAGAGGAATCTTAGCAGCAAATAATTCAATTATCCTGAAATTTTGAGATACTTTGAGAGGTTTGGGTATATAATTTGTGGGCGCACAAAATAAGTAATGACTTATTCGTCATGAATAAAGCAAGAAATAAGAATGAGCAATTGTGCTTTGACTATTTAGCAGGAACATTTTGAGAAATGAAACAATTAACTCCAAGCTCAGAGTGCCAAATGTTTGCAGTTTTTTCTAAAATAAGATTTCTGCTCTCCTGAGAAAAGCTGAGATTTCAATTAGAAAGCTGAAAACTCCCAATGAAATTTTAAATTTTAAGTTCTTTTTAAAAGCACGTGGTTCTTCCTGGAGAATTTTATCAGGGCTTTTGAATTACATGAGGAAAAAAGCTTAGGTGGCAAAATATCTGAGCAGTGCCAGTAATGACACAATCTGTCATCAGGAAAATGCCACCCCTGCCACCCACAGCACCTTGAACCATGGTCTTGTTCCTGCTTAGGGAAGAAGCCACTCTGAAAGGTGCAGCAGCAATGGATGCACAAAAAACCACCCCAAAACCCAAAAAAATTCCCCAGAACTACAGAAAGTTAACAATTCCAGTTTTTGATGGATAATAAACCTCAGAGCAGCACTTGTGCTGATGGAAGAGATCTCTCTGGAGCCCCTTTTTGCCTTTATCAGGATGTTTTATAAACAGCTGCTCATTGTTGACCACACATCCCATTCCAAGAATAAATTTGTTAGGGGTGAACATTGAAAAATCAGTTTATGTTTATATTTCCTAATTCAAAAGGGGAAAAAAAAGATCATAAGAAATCAAGGGAATTTCTCCCAGCCACCTCATTGTGGACTGATGACAGGGCTTGATTTTGACTGGACCATTTATTCTTTACTCAATTTCATGTGAAGGCAAGTAAAATAAAGCTGAGAACACCCCAGCCTGTTGTCCTGTATCACAATAAATGAATATGCACCCTACAGCACTGGCTAAGCAACAGGTTTGAAATCAGAGAGAAGGAACTTTGCTCTGAAGAAATGGGAAAAAACCACAAATAATCACGCAGGAGAAGTCAAGTTTGTGAGTCTGTTTTGATTTTAAAAATCTCCATGCAACTATTGCTTCAGATCTCTGGAAAGCAGAGCAGGAGGACGTGAAGAGAGGCTTTGATTTCAGCTCCTTCCCAGCAGCTGAATGCTTAACAAGGAACATTCCCCTGCCCCAACTTGTCCTGGGGCTGAATCTCATTAACTTGTGAGAGCACAGAGAGGAACAGGGGGAGGGAGGAAGTGGTGGAAGGAAGGAAGGAAGTGGCAGAAGGAAGTGGCGGAAGGAAGTGGCGGAAGGAAGTGGCGGAAGGAAGTGGCGGAAGGAAGGAAGTGGCGGAAGGAAGGAAGTGGCGGAAGGAAGGAAGTGGCGGAAGGAAGGAAGGAAGGAAGGAAGGAAGGAAGGAAGGAAGGAAGGAAGGAAGGAAGGAAGGAAGGAAGGAAGGAAGGAAGGAAGGAAGGAAGGAAGGAAGGAAGGAAGGAAGGAAGTGGCGGAAGGAAGTGGCGGAAGGAAGTGGCGGAAGGAAGTGGCGGAAGGAAGGAAGGAAGTGGCGGAAGGAAGGAAGGAAGGAAGGAAGGAAGGAAGGAAGGAAGGAAGGAAGGAAGGAAGGAAGGAAGGAAGGAAGGAAGGAAGGAAGGAAGGAAGGAAGGAAGGAAGTGGCGGAAGTAAGGAAGGAAGTGGCGGAAGTAAGGAAGGAAGTGGCGGAAGTGGCGGAAGTGGCAGAAGTGGCGGAAGTGGCGGAAGGAAGGAAGGAAGTGGCGGAAGTGGCGGAAGGAAGGAAGGAAGGAAGGAAGGAAGGAAGGAAGGAAGGAAGGAAGGAAGGAAGGAAGGAAGGAAGGAAGGAAGGAAGGAAGGAAGGAAGGAAGGAAGGAAGGAAGGAAGGATCTACCTGCATGTTCTCAGAAGGCTAATTTATTATTTTATGATACTATATTATATTAAATAATACTATACTATACTGAAGAATACAGCAAGGACATTTACTGAATGCTAAAAAGATAATAATGAAAACTCCTGACTCTCTCCAGAGCCCTGACACAGCTTGGCCCTGATTGGCCAAAGAGTGAAAACAACTCCCAGCAGAATCCAATGGAACAATCACCTGTGGGTAAACAATCTCCAAACACATTCCACATGAGCACAAAACAGGAGAAGCAAATGATATAAGAATTGTTTTCCTTTTCTCTGAGGCCTCTCAGCTTCCCAGGAGAAGAACCCTGGGTGAAGGGATTTTTCCAGAGAATGTGAATGACACACCAGGGTGCTGTAAGAACCAGAGCAAATCAGCCCAGACGAGGGGAGCACAGATGCCACAGCAATCCTTGAGCTCTTGTCCCCTGCCTTTGGGGGGAGCAGGGATGCTGTGGCACAGGCACACGCTGTCACAGGCAGAGATTAGCTCATCTTGCAGTGACAGACAGAGCCTGGCCCGTGTTTTCTCCCAAACATCACCTTTCCCAAGGCAGAGAGCACTGACAATGAGTGTCACTTGTCAAATGGAACCTTCTGGCAGCACTTCCCTGGAATGACAAGCAGCTGGAGGGGAGCAGCACAATGACCCATTGAGGAGGGAAAGGAGAAAGCTTTTTGCCACAAGGCAGAGTTACAGGTCTTTCTAAAGCTGAAGGAAAGGTAATTAGGGGTCCTGGATAATCCATTCCCCTCACGTCAGTGGAATGGAAAAGGGACCTCCACAGTTTTTCCATGAAATTTCTCATCCTGCTGGAGATTCCCTTTGCTTTAACCAAAAGGAATTCCAGTGTAGCCCCTGAGTGTGAACATTGTGTGAAATAATTGCAGCACTGGAGAACTTTTACTGTACAATGGCTCCACAGATTTTTTGGTATTTCAAGTCCATTTTAATCAATTTAATGTCTTTTGCCACCAAAGCAAACTTGGTCAAACTTAGAGTGTAAGACTCAGGTCAAATTTGGAGGGTAAGACATTGAGAACACCTGACTGTCTTGTGATATGGCATTAAATATTCCTAATTTGATCTTGAGTACTTTGGTAGAGGTACTGCCACAACAAAACCCCAACCCAAATAAATAAACCTGTTTTAGCATCCCAGACTGGATCTTTTGGAGTAAACATCCAAAATAAAGTTGTAAATTGAAGTTTAAACAAAAAGGCAAAACAGACAAAATCCAGTTTTACCACAAAAATCCGTTGTGTAATTGAAGTTTGCAAAAAGTATCATAAAGGGAAAAGTTGTCCTGAAATGGGAGGATATCAATCATGGTGGGAAAGGCAGTTGTCCTGGGATGAAAACACTTTAAAAAAAGAAGAGGTGACAGAATTGATGAGTGAAGGAAAACTAAGGAAGAAGTGGCTTATGGCACACTGAAAGTGTTTGAAATCTGCCAGGCACAACAGGTGTGTGTGGGAAGAAAGATGTGTTCCCTTAAATGTGAAGGAGAAGGGAAGAGGAACAAAAGGGGGGAAAAAAGACAGAAAACATGGAGCTAGAGCGGCTTTCAATGTTTCCTGCAGAAGTAGCAGCAAGCTGAAGTGACAGATCCCTCTCAAGAACTTTTAAACACATTGGAAGTGACTCCATTCCCAGCAACTCAAAGTCTGAGCAGACAAGGCACACAAAGGAAGGGGTGGAAAGGGGAATAATTATCCAGAATTCCTGATGGGGAACAAAGGGACTAAGTTATTTGTCACACAATACCTCATGTTTGAAACACCTCATGTCACAGGCTGAGCAATAAAGACCACCCTTTCTCCTGACAGGGTATTTTTAATTGCACTCCATTCACAGGGAAGGAAGGCTCTGTCACTGAGAAGTATTAATCCTCCTAATTAAGGGGAGTGCTTGAAAAGCAGTCAAGAAAACAAGTGAAGACTGAAAGGAGCTGAATCCCATCAGAAATAAACACTAGATTCTTGCTAAATATGACAGAGCCCCCAGGGAGGGCAGTGCTGGAGACAGATCAGGGTTTCTTGAGGATCATTAAAAGCTTGAGGAGCATTTTAATTTTAAGGGTATAAAAGCACCACCTTTAAGAGTATAAAACCACCCTCTGGAGTGGGGCACAGCAAGTGAGAGGTCTGAGTGGAGCCCTTCAGCTCCTGCTGCCTGAAGTCATTCCAGGCTCTTTTCTTGGCTCAGCATTCACAGGACAAGCAACCAAAATGGAAAACTCACCTTGAAATGAGAATCGAAACTCAAGACATGGAAAAAATTAGCAAACATTTTGTAAATGCTTCACCCAACCCATAAATGAACAGCATGGTAACAACCACCTCCATGAGATGGAGGACAGCTGATGGCAGAAGCAGCAGTGGGATGGTGCCTTGGAATTCAGATACTTTAAAGCTCCACTATCAGAGCCCTTGCAGATCAGCAGCTGAGTTGGCACATCACAAATCAGAACTAAGGTTTCCCCAACTTGAATGGGAATAAACAGTTCCAAAAATGTTTTATTGATGGTCTTTGGGACTCTTCTTCTACAACTCCAAAGCACTTTGGGATTGTCTCCTTAGTACTAAATATTCATTATACCTATGGTAGCAATAATTTGGGTCGAATTCTTCAAGTTAAGTAAATTTCACATCTTCAAGTCACATTTTTAGTCTTCATTGTGAAGTTATCAGATTTCCTGTTCTCATATTTTGGGGTTTTTGTCCTCCATCTTAGCAAGCCTGCTTCAAGCCTTACTTTTTACTCGTTTCCTTTTACTTTTTACACTTTTACCTTTTACTTTTTACATGTTTTCTTTTATTTCTCAGTGTCTGCAGCAGCTTTCTCCCAGCTCTTGGGTTCTGCCATTGAAGATGGCTCAATCACTACCACTCTGAATCTGGATTCTTTATTTTATCAGTTCCCTTTATCTATTTATCCCTTTACCTCCTTTTTTCCTTTTTTTTTTTTTTTTTGGTTGGTTGTTTTTTGGGTTTTTTTAATGAAACATATTCCTGATATCGTTAACATTGACTGTAAATAAATTCCTGTCCTCTCCCATACTCGAGTCTGACCTCCACAATGATGAGTTCATTCCCCACTTCCCTTCAAATGTCTATTTCTTCTTTTAAAACCACTTCAGACTCACTTTTGCTTCTTGTTTTATATCCCAAGTGCCTGAGAAAATGGAATTGCTCAGAAACTTTTCTGCAGAAGGCATAAAAGCCTTTAAGTCCTCCATTCCCCTTTTCAAACAATGGAATAAGGAAAGCCCTGTTGTCTCAGCACTGTAAAGGCAGCAATTCACAAAATTACAGCAGGGTATGAAGGTCAGTAATGCAGCCAGTCCTCCTCAGCTGGAATTCCTGACACACAGGAGTCATTGTCCATCAGAAATGAGCAAAAGAGAATTACTGAGGATTTCTTCCTCTCTCTGAGTAAACAAGGTCAGACACGACATCCAAGAAAACCCCTAAGTCAGCAAAACAAAAAGGGATTGTGTTCTTCCAGGACAAATATGGTCAAAAGGAAAGGAGGAAAAGGCCTTTGGACCATGTGAAGAGAGTTGTCAAAGGCAACTTTTATTTCATTGTGATGCTATTTCAGCACAACTCTATCCCCGGCATTTCTAGAGGAAAATAAAATTGAAAAGCCAAATAATTGCCAAAGAACTGAAATTAAACAAACAAAATACTGATCCACATTCCCAGAAATGGATTTCAGTAAACTTTTTATTTGATCCTCTGAAGTTTTAGAACAAGAAAAAGTAGGAAAAAAAGTCTTCAATTAACACATTCTGAACTTTTGAGTCCAGTGGTCCAAAAGTACAGAATATATTTAACTGCAATAATTAATTTAACCTCAAAGACTTGGTTTCATCAGCGTCTCATAAGATTTTTCTTTCAGAATGTGTGGCTTTATATAGAAGCCTCTATTGTAAAATGAAGTCTTAAAGCCTTGTTTGGAAATTAACTCCTTTCTAAAACAGATGTTCCCCCAACAGTGTTGGTTCTCCCCATCTGAACAGATAATCAGGGAAAGCTTCTGTGCTCATTAAAACAACTCAGCATCAGAATGAAGAGTTGAGATGATAAAAACCTACATTTTCCACACACTCAAAGAAAAATCTGTAGTTGAAAAACAGTGTGTCGCCAATGAAAAACTCCACAGCGTTCAATTGCTGGTATTTAGTTTGGATTATTTTTGTATTATCTTCAAATGCTGTTAGAAAAACCTTTGGGAGATGTGGGCTAAATATCTATTTTTCTTACAGAAAGTCAATTTAATCAGCGAGGCAGAAAAAGATCAAATTAGAGTACAGCATTAGCAAAAATTTAAATATCATCTTTCTAGCATAACCCCATTTCAGAAAGCAGCACTGCTCTCCTCCCAGGAGGGCTGACATTTAAATATTTATAGGATCAAATGCTAACGACAGAAGATTTACTCAGCCTTCTTTCCTTGACAAAAAAAAAAAAAATGACACAGTTCCAGAATGTCTCTCCCAGTATTTTAATTGTGCTTCCTTTTAAGAGGCAATAATCAGGGATTTTTGCCTTCAGTGGAGGTCAGCAGGCCCAGCTCCACCAGGTCGTGGCAGGAGCTTTGTCCACACCGCCAGTGTGGGTTCAATCCAGAACTGGATGAGAAGTTTCACAATGAAATATATCAATGAATCAACAGCTTTCGAGTAGCTCATTATATCAGCTCCAACTGCTCCTTTGGGTCTCATTCTCACTGGCATCAAACTCACATCTCAGCTAATCTTGGAGCATCCTGACTCTTAAGCTGATTTTACACTGATTTAACACAAATCTGAACAACCTGGGATTGCTAAAACTTCAAATGGGAGCTCAAGGTTGCTGTTGGTTAGTCAACTACTAAAATTCTTTAGCTGTCAAGCATTTAAATGTTAATTTAAAAACAAAATGAAGTTTTAGGAACAGACCTTCATAGAATCATGGAATGGTTTGGGTTGGAAGAGACCTTAAATGTCATCCAGTGCCACCCCCTGCCATGGGACACTTTCCACTGTCCCAGGATGCCCCAAAGCCCATCCAGCCTGGCCTGGGACACTCCCAGGGATGGGGCCAATTCCTTGGACCCTCTGAGGAAAACACAAGCTTATCCTAAAATTAAAAATGCAATATTGCATATATTCAATGGGCAAGACTCAGCAGATGTCGAACCAGCAATTCTTCTGTGCTGGAAAAAACTTGGGATTATCCTCCAGGGAAAGGAGTTCACCCCGCAGGGGAAGTGTTGCTGTTTAAGGTGATTATGTCCCATGAACTGGCAGGGTTTGATGTCTCAGGGCATGGTGATAAACAGCTCCTTGGAAAATGAAGCTTTGCCTCCATGATACAGTTAAGGTGACACAACCCCCAGTGTATCAATGCTTTAACCCTTTCCTTCCCCATGGGAGAGGCAAAGAAACAGTCAGGTCCCTGCTGATATCAATAAAACATCATCATAATTCAAGTTTCTCTTTAAACAGTGATTTCACATGGTGATTTTTACTTTTCTCTGGTTGTCTCTGCAGGAATTAGGAATCTACTGCTACTCAAGTCCTCCTCTGATAGAGTTATGTTTTATATGGCAAAAAAGGCATCAAATATTTGCAAGAAGCACTGAATGGATTCAAATAAGCAGGTAAAATCTGCTGGAGTGGTTCCCCTCTCTGATCACAACTGGTCCATTCTTGCTTTCTCCACTGAGTTCCTCAGCAGCACTAAAATTTCTCCCAAAGCGACAACCTGAGCTGAAACAGTTCTTAATAATCTTCTCACCATTCAGAGCAGCAAATTCTGCCCCTAAATACCTCCAGGTCCGTGGGCTGGCATTCAGAGATGTGCCCAGAACACCTTATTCAGCTGAGACCACTCTTGCCTGTGAGTTTTTATGGGTCAAGTCACAGCTCTGGGTAGAAAAAATTTGCTCATTTATTCATCTTGAGCATTGTGGTCTCACAGGCTCTGAGTGTGTTCCTCATTAGAAGCGACATTTGAATTTCAGGGGGTGGTGGATGCTGCTGCTTTGTTTTCTGCTCTATTTTATTGCCATTTCCACTGAATTGTTTTTTAAAGTGATTTTAATGTTTGATGTATTCAAGCAGGACACAATGTATAGTGAAATTTATGAATGCAAATGTATTTATAATTTCATCTTCCAGAAGAAAGACACATATCCCCATCCACTGCTCATTCTAAGCACAAATATAATTTGTTCATCAAGAACAGAGGCAAAAGAACCCAAAAGAATCTACCTGGCTGTATTATGGAGTCAATGATTGCTCCTCAACACCCCACACACAATATGAGCTTTTCCTCCCCCTGGCACACCTCAAAGAAGGGCTTTTATCATGAGACAGAATGTCAAAGGGTTTGAAATGATTAAAGGCAAGAACAAATCACAATTCTTCCTCCTTCCCCTCCCCCCAAAAAAGATTAATGTAAAGCACCTTTGGATTTGTCTGCATAAAAAGCTTGGTACAAAATAATTGTGGTAAAAACGCTTGACAGCATTTGTCAAATGCTGTCCTTTGAATAAGTGACATCTCTATTAAAACCCCTCTCCATCAGGATTCCATTCAGCTCCAGTAAATGGGAAGTGTCAGGCAGTCACAATATATTCCCAACTGATGCAACTAAAAAAGAATCTAATGCAAATTCCAGCAGGCTGATTCCAGCAGGCTTCAGATGCACTTTTAAAACACTTTCCTTGGAGCCTGGTTTTTTATTTGCTGACAGATGCTTTCACAGACCTGCTAAGTTCTGAAGCTGGCAGAGAGTAATCACCCAGGCAGAGGCTGCACGGGCAGAATAAGCAGCAGTGAATAAAATCCTGTATTTTGAGTGAAACTTGAGCACTTCTGCCAATATCAACAGGTACCACACCATTGTTTCCTGGAGATTCATCTGCTTGTGTAAGCTGTCCCAATTCTCCCTGGCAGGAAAGGGAAGGCTGCTTTCAAATTTCACCTACATCAGCACCAATAAGGAGCAACACCACAAAAACAGAATTAGTTCCAGTTTATATCAAGATTAGGGAGGTTGAAGCCCTTGAAATTTCAATTTTCCAGTCAGTGAAATGAAGACAGTAAGTAATACTTGCCTACCTTAGGAGGGATTTGGGCTGACAAATTGACATTTGCTCAGCATTCACAAACTTCCAGCTCAAATAATTCACATATTCTAAATTTGCTTCGAGTTCATCCTGTACCTAATGCCAGTGATTCCAATCACCTCACACCAGAAGATGTTTAGTCAGCTTTTTTTCTGCTTGGAACACACTATTTTCTGTGGCTGTGGCCAAATACAACACAGCCAGCTCCCATGGCACCTGGCCAGACCCAGGGTTTCTTACCTGGCAGCAAACCCTGGTGCCAGCTCAGCGCCCTGAGTGCATCTCCCTACATGAAAAACAAGAAACCACAAGGAACTCGAGCTAAATTTCATTTCCCTTCCCACTTTCCAGACTGTAGGAGTGAAGGATTTTTTTTTTTTGCTTCATGCTTTTAAATTAAAAATTCCCTTCTACAACTGCACTGGGTTTGCCCTGGAGCTGTTTTTTTGGCTTGCATGGCACCTGGAGAGCCAAGAGCTGGAGATTCCTGGAATCCAGGTATGTGTCAGGCTGGACAGGGTGAGCAGGATGGCTGCTGCTGAGGCTGGGGTCAAAGCAGACACACTGAGGTTGGGCTACATCCTCCCTTGTCCATGTGCAGGATCCCCTGGAGTGCAGGAATCCAGAAGTCAGCGTCCAGTTCAAGAAACCAAAGTCACACAGGGATTTTAAGCCACAGAATTATACTAAAAATTCTCTTTGTAAAAATTGTAGGATTGTAATTTTCTTTGTAAAAATTGTAGGATTGAGTTATCACTGTTGGCTGTTGTTGAAATCCCCCATCAGTGCCTCAGTTTACCTCTTCACAATTCACCATGGGCTTTAGCTTTTCCTGCACTTCTGTGCAGGCCCAGAACCCCCCAGCCACGCTGTAGATCTGTTCCCTGGCTGTGCCCTGGCTGTGTGTGAATGAGATCCCAGATCTGCACGACAGAGTCACAGAATTCTGGGATGGGACAGGCTGGAAGGGACCACAGAAGGGCATTTGGTCCCCCAGCCCTGCTCCAGCAGAGCACTTGGCATGGGATTGTGTCCAGATGGTTCTGGAAGAGGTTTGAAGAAGCTCCAATAACAGGGAAGAGCTGATGGAAATAGAGTCTCCCTCTTGAGCTGGTTGCCAGCTGCATCCAAAAGCCACATTTAATTTATTTTGCCACCAAATGGCAAAACAAGCCCATTACAAATTTTTTAGCAGAATTTTATAGAGAAAGTGACGTGCGTTGGGGATTAAAATGAATGAAAGAGAACCAAAACCTCATAATTTTGGAACATTGTGTCCAGGAACACAAGAGAAAATTTGGACCTGAAAATCAAGATTCGTTTTCACAGCAAGTATTTCCCATTTGCTGCCAAAGAAGACAAAGAGAAAATAGGAGAGTTGATGAAAAATAAGCCAAAGTCCACAACTTCAGCACAAAACAGGGACATGGATGATACCTGAAAGTCAATTATAACCTTTTGGCTGGGTTGTTTTCCAAAGGAGGCCACACATGAAGCAGCCACACAAAAGCTGGGACTGCAGTGCTGAGGGAAATGGATGCATTGGGAGAGTGAGGCATGAAGAAGGGCTGGAACTTTTTACTGAGACAGAAATACTCTGCAGCTGGGCCTGGTGAACCTCAAAATGTGGTAATACATGGACTTCTGTGCAATACCAGGTCATTGATAAATTGGGAAGCACATGAATGCAGAATTAGCATATTGAACAGAATTATGACAAACTCTGACTATCAGGACACTCCTTGTTTAATAGGAGGCCCTGACTGGTTCCTCAGGCTGCATTTCAGGCCAGGTGGTCACAATTTACCCAAAGCCACTGAGCAGTAGGATTTTACCACTAAATACTGCAAGGATTTTTCTTCAGACCAAACTGAAGTCCTTCCACTCCCAACCAAAACATTTTACATATCCCAGTCATTTTTTCCATAGATAAGTCCTTAATTTTTCCCATTCAGAGGAAGAGCTTCAAAAAAAGGACTGGACTGATGGATACAGAGAATATTCTGATGGATACAGAGAATTATATACCACAGCTCCTGCTGTGGTAACCACTCCTCCTATAATGAGGAGCTGTGCCATAGGGCCAGTAATTTTTAAACAAGGAGCTTAAATTTCTCATGGGTCAATTCAGAAATCAGTCATGATTAACCCCAAATTACCCCACAGCTGTCAGCACACAGCTAAATGGAGATGAGGTTAATTAGATAGAAGGAAAGCTCTGCAGGTCAGTCCTCCATCTGTACATGAACCTTTTTACTTCATGAGCTACCCCTGCAGGTGAACTCTTTCCAAATAAAATTTTCCACCACCCAGCGCTGCCATGTTCACCATTAAGCCACAGGTCCAAGTGCCACATCCAAGTGGTTTTATTTATCATTTCCAAGTGTGGTGATTCCACCACTTCCCTGGGCAGCCTGTTACAATACCTGACCACTCTTTCAGTGAAGAAGTTTTTCCTTATATCCAATCACAATTTCTCCTTGTGCAACTTCACAGGATTCACAGAATCACTGGGTTGGAAGAGACCTTAAAGATTATTGAGTCCAACCCAGCCCCAACACCTCAACTAAACCCTGGTGCCCAGTGCCACATCCAGGATTTTTTTAATCAGGGATGGGGACTCCACCACCTCCCTGGGCAGACCATTCCAGAACTTTATCACCCTTTCTGTAAAAAACCTTTTCCTAACATCTAAACTATATTTCCCTTGATGCAGCTTGAGACTGTGTCCTTGACACCAACCTCACTTCACCTTCCAGCTTCACTCTGAGGGGAATTATCAACCCACAGCTCTTACGTTCAGCATAAAATTGCTGCCAGGGGCAGGAGAAAAAAATGAGACCTTGGGTTCACCAGACAAGGTAATAATCCATAAATCTCATTAAGAGAGAAGAAAACAGGGCCTGCTTTGTGGGAAGGGCTGAGCAGAAGCTGCAGAGGTGATGAGCAGAGGTGGAGATATCCCTATGGATGGGAAATGGATTTGTAGAGAATTCTCAAAGCCTGACAGAAGGCCCACACTTCATGCATCTGTATGCAAACCTTGGGATAAGAAATGCTGACTTAGAAATGCCATGGAAAAATAGGGCAGATATTGTTGAGAAAGGAATGGAGCTAGAAATACATTTCAATGGATGGCCTTGCAAATAAGACTGGATATTTTGGAGAAATAGAACTGTGAAAGGTGCATTGTAGTAGGACTCATGATTGGCTTTAAGGCATCTACAGCATGGGGTGGCTAAACCTGATAGGCCAAGAAACACTTATAATGTATTGCAATTAGGAAATCGTTGGCTTCTGATTGTGATGGCGTGAATTATGACATCTGTATTGTCTCACCCCTCTCATGAGACTGAAAATAGAATAAAAAATTTTTAAAAGCCTCTCAGTTTCCCCGTGTCTGGGTCAGAAAAGGGCATAATCTGGGTCAGAAAGGGGCATAATTTGGGTCAGGAAAGGGCATTTTCCGACACCCGCGCGCTCCGGCGGCGCTCGGGCCAAGGGCGCTGTCCGCGGTGCTGAAACACCGAGCGCGGACGCCACGGGGCCCCAGCACGGACTGCACACCCCGGAGGGGCACCCTCATCAATCCTCATCAGTCTTCATTACTCTTCATTAATATTCAGTAATGAACATTCACCTGCAGCCACCGTGACCCAGAGTCGTGTCCAGTCCACTCCAGTTTTAAAAGAGCTGTATCCCAACATTTGCCCGCAAAGAAACTGCTGAGGTGACACAAAATCCATCTTTCCCCCTGGTATATCTAGAAAGGGATTCCTGGGACTCATCACCAAAAGTAAAACCGAACCTTGGAGTTTCATCCATACTCCAAAATGACCTAGTGCACCTAAAACTCTCATTTCCCAGAGGTGAGGCTGCAGAGGTTTTGAGAGCAGGGAATCACTCACAACATCAGAATGTTCTTTCAGTGTGAAATTTATCTCTGTCAGCTTTAATGTGTGGCACTTGAGAGGAAGTCTCAAGGGCCATAAGAGCATCAGTAACAAATGAAATTGTCTGATGCAACTTCAACATGAGGAAAGCAGAAACTAAAACCAGCCCAGCTTTTCAACTACTGTTCACGTTGTAACAGTAAAGGTAGTTATGGAAACAAACCCAATTTACCAAAGGTCTTAATGAATCTAATCATAAGCATCAAGATTTAACTGAAAACAAGGAATTTTATTAATTGGCTTAAAAACCTAAATTGTTTTCATACCATGTTTTGTGAAATTTTATTTAAAGTTTTGCTCTACTGCTGGACTAAAGATGAGCAAAACCCAAAAATCCAGGATGGAAAATCGGTTCAAGCAGATACACAAGGCAGTAAATGTAAGTAAAATGTACTTCTGTTCACTCCAGTGAAAGCACCGGGAGCCTGACCAAGCACAAACACTTTGACACTGCAGCAACTGTGGTTTGAGCAAAAGATTCATTAAAACCATTCATGGAAAATTCACATCTGCTCACAGCGATAAAAATAGAAAGGCAAGAAACAGCTTGTTCCTAATTCTTTCCCTGTTTGCCAGCCAAACCTTCTGCAGTTCAAATAATTTCTCTGAACTCTGCCTTTAAGCTGGATTTTACATATTCTTATATCACAACTGCTGAGAGGCTGTTTTCAATATGATTTAAATTAAAGCTGAGTGGATCCACAGGCTCCACACGCTGCTGAGGGGCTTCTCTTGCTTGAGGGAACCATAACATCATCACACAGCTCCAAACTGAACAGAACAGGATCCCCTTGTCTTTCCCCTGTTCCTCGATGTTCCTTGGCACCACTTAAAGGGGCTTTAAACACAAGAAGTAGATCTTGAAAGACAGAAACTCCTTCAGAGACTTGAGCCACTGAAATTAGAATCTCTGAAGAAGTGAAATAGGGATTCTAATGAGGGTTTTTTTGGTCACCAAAGAAAACAGAGCTCCTGCTGTGGTAACCACATGCTAAGGGTTGGGATGAAGACATCTGTTATCTGACAGGTTACATTTGCACCTAATTTCATTATGTTCTCTTTCTCCAGCCATTTTACCCTCTCATTACTGCACCACCTGAACATCTGTCTCTGCAGAAATAAACCTTGCAATGCCATGGAAAATAAAAGGCAATAGCAAAATATCCCAGCATCATACAGATCTTGCCAGGAGGCTTTCAAGGAAACAAAAATGGTGTATGAAATGCCATTGAAACTGATTCTTCTCCCTCTCCAAGAATACATCTTTTGAAAACCAAAGATTTCTCATGTGTAAAACTCTTTCTAATCATAAATATACACATATATGCAGATCAGGAAGGAATGGAATTGATTATGTCATATTTTTGACAAGTCATAGATGTGGTACATCTGTAAATCTGTACATTTATAAATCTGTACATAAATCTGTGCTACATTTTTAAATCTGTAGAGCTCTTTTTTTCTTTATTTGAACTTTACAATGAGAATCAGAGTCCCAGAGATGAGGAAAACAGTTTGATTATCAATTCTTAAGATCTCTACACCCCAGACAGTCCCACACACTTGGAAGGGTTGAGAATTCTTACAGTAAAAGGAAAGGAGTTATAGAGTGTTAGACAAGAATTTCTGTCCAGGTTCGAAGGTCAGAACTGTGGGTGCTGTGAAGAAACAAGCCCCACTGAAATTCTATATTTTCAGATTTTTTTGTCCTTTATATCTTTACTTTCCTTCATAAGAGTCACAGTAGATCCCTCTCTCTATACCACCTAAATATTTTCCAAACCCTCTTACACTGGTTGGTTTTCAATACCTCTCAGCTGTGTCCCTAAACACAGATATTGTTTAATTTCTCTAATCAGCCCCTTTCCTCCTTCTTTTGGTTCATTTGCCACAATAATTACTCACCAGATAATCTGGCACACTAATCCCAGAGCCTCTCCTGGGTGTGCTGCCCCACAGCAAGAGAGGAGCTAGGAAGCCAACAATAATAATTGTTTTTCCACAGGCAAGATATCAACTGGAAGCCAAGCCAGTTATCTTCTGATAAACAGCAGCTTCTCACCCAGAAGTGAGGAGTTTTATGGGACTTTATCTACACCACTGAAATCTAATTGTATTTACTTCATCCCAAATTAGATCTGACTGGGCAAATGAACCCTTTCAAGATAACATTTGTGGTTATAACCACACAATCTCCAGGACCTCACATATTTTGGTTTCTTTAAGTTTCCTTCTGACTTGGGCACTTGGTTCACACAATGAACCAATGTTTGTGCTGCCCAGGCAGCAAAGCTGCATTTACCAAAAGAGTCTAAAAATGGCCAAAAAACATTGTCAAAAACAAGGATCAACTTTTATTTCTCTTTACAGGCCTTCAGAGCTTGAGAATATCTCTAGAAGTGGCATAAATAACTTTGTGGTAGAAAAAAAGCTTACAAATAGTTATTCCTGTGGGGCTTTTTAAATTTGCCTTATTTGTTTTAGGGGAATGGGGGAGTGTTTGCTTTTTTTGTGGTTGTTTTCCCTAGAGAAGAAATCCTGTGGCATCCAGGGCAAAACCCCGCAGCATCAAACTCCAGCCTAAGAACTTCCAGTGAAGATTGCCCTCGGAAATGCACATTTATATTTATTACACAACAACAGCTTCTGACCAAACTATGCAGGATTCAAAATAGCTGATCCCTGCCCCCTCTAAAAAAAAAAAAAAAAAAGGCTTTTTATGAGCTCTTCTCCCTCCCAAACTTCTGCTTTTGAGATAAAAGCTGCCTCCAGCTGCACTAAGACTTTTCTGTATATCCAAAAATTGGGTTTTTCTACTAAATCCAATGGCTGCCTCAAAACCAGGCAAGGTTGAATTCAATGATCTTGGACATCTCTTCCAACCTTAATGATTCCAGGATTTTCTAAAGGCCCTCAGCTCCCAGGAGCCAGTTAATGGATCCCAGCTTTTTAGAACATTAATTAAAGATCCATTATGGTGGCCAAGCTTGATGCCCTTAATATGTTCACTTGAGCCACTAAGTTAGACAGGAGGGAAAAAAGGAAATGCAGTCATGGGTGTAAATAATTCCTAGAAATTTCCATGCAGTCCTTTCAGCCACACTGGAATAAGAAAACATTCAGCATCTGTGGAATAAGAAAACTTGTCATTTGGCACAATGGTATTTTATCCTGATAAAAAATTGAATAATTCTTGATTTACCTACAAAAGGAAAAAAAAATCCTCTAGAGCAACACCAAAATAAACAAACAAAACCCCCAATAACCAAATCTTTGCTGCCTGGGACAAATATTGAAGTGTTACAAAACAATTAGCCATTGGTCATTGTGGCAATGCCCTGAGGGGCTGGAGAACACATTTTCCAGTTCTCAGGCAGTAAAACCACCCAGGCTGAGGTTACAGAAGTCAAGTTTTGAAAGTACATGGTGGCATTGCTCTGATGAGACATCAGTGCAGATGGGAGGGAGTGACAGACTCAGGGACATCCTTAGATATTCACACATTTACAGAGACCAAAGATCCTGAAAATTCATCAACTTCACTCAAGTTATTTCAAATTTCTGCCTCCAAACTGCTTCTGTCTTTCAGAGTTCCAGCATTCCTTTTATCTTGAGAATGGCAGCTCTGTGGAGGTCATTCTTCAGCTGTTTCTTTTTCAATCCACAACAGCTGAGTGACCCTGATTGCTCCCTTTCCTTTTGCTCCAGTGGAATGGCTCTGGGCATATTTTCATGGCCCTAAATAGCAAAAAGCTTCATCTCAGATATAATAATTACATTCAATGCTAAGGAAAACTGTATTTTTCTTAAAAAAACCCAAATCAAAATCAACAGAACACACATTAGGAATTAGAATTATGAAAATGCCTTTAAAACTCCTGCTATTTTGAGTTATTAAAGGAATTTTAATTTGCCAGCTATAAAAGAAGTCCTATGCGGTTTTGCACCAATTGACTCTGACAAATGGAATAGAGAGCTCAGGAAATTCTGATCTTGCAGGGCTGTGGACTGGAGCACTGCTGAGTTCCCCCAGTTTTGGGTTTAAATTGCTGAATTTGTTACCTCTGCATGCCACACCACTGTGTACTCGTGTGGCAGAAGAGCTCACAGCTGCACTTCCTTTTTCCACAGGAGAATCTCTGCTTTGCACACAATTCCTAAGGAAAAACCATCTCCACACTGCTTCTGTAGAGCAGGAAGGAAAATATTCATTGGAGTTCTAAATTCCTAAAATCCTCAGAGTGACTGGGTAATGTATTTCTGGTGTCTCACTTTATGATAACAAACTGGGCCATTCCTTGCCCTATTAAAATTTAACACTGACTCTGAAGACAAAGTACACAGGAATTGAAGAAATTTGTCTGTTTTCAAGGTGAAATTCTAGCCCAAAGTCACAAACAAAAATTTCTGACTAGAGTTCAATGGAGTTTTCTCCTTTTAATCTCCACACCTTACAGATAGGAGAAGGATTTCTTTCTAGCAATTCCACATGATTCAATGTCATCCTCTCTGCAGAGGAGAGAAGCCCTTGGAGCATTAGCAGGATTTACGAAGTGAATATACTTTACTCCTGCATTCATGATGGTATAAAATGTTTAAAAGTCCTCACCACAAGCTTTTAAAACTTTTAAACCCAGAGATAGCAGACATCAAGCCCTGGGTATCAGGTTTTCAGGGTGGTCAGAAGGGAATACTCTGAAGTGGTTTAGATGGAACAGGGAGCACTGAACTGGCTGGAGAGAGATTTTTGTGTCAGGAACAGCCTCCAACAAAACAGACTGCCCGTGACCTTGTCACTTATGCAGCAAGAAATAAGAGGAGGGAATGACAACCAAGGCAGGCAGGTTCTCTCCTGAAAGACTGAGCTCATCCGAAGAAGTAAAAGACCAGCACTGGTCTAACAAAACCAAAATACGTAACTAAAACTAGTATTGGCTTTGATCTCAGATTGGTTTTTGATCTCAGCTTGTCATGATCTGCTTTGGAATTTTGTTTTTAAATGCAGCTTCTGATTTATGTCTAAGAGTGAAATAGTTTTGAACTCCTAAAACATCAGTTCTATCTGAATCTTATGAGTTTCTTTATTCAAATGAACTGTGTGCTTGCTAAAAGGCTTTTTCAGCATCTAAGAGGTTCCTAAAGGTAGTTTAAATATACAAATAGGGGGTAAAAATTTCTAGGTAGAAAAAACAAGGAGAACTTGTATTTTTTTTGCTGGTTTTGGTGTTTTAAAAACTTGGATCTGCAGCCACAGTGAGTCAGTTGATGAGCTACATAAAAAGAGTCAAAATTTTAGGAGGAGAAATAGGTAGAATGAGTTTAATTCAATTTCTACTCAGTGTCTCAGATAATTTTACTGTAGTAACATCTGATATGTCTGACACTGGGAACATCTGATGTGAGTCCAACTATTTTAGAGGAATTTTAATCTTAAGGGTAGACAGTGTGCATTAACTAACTCATACAAATCATGATTTTCTGGATAGAAGCAGTCTGTGGTATTACTGTAACTAGTAATATATAATATTATATGTATAATGGATAGAATATGATATATAATGCAGTTAACTCTGAAATGAATCCCAGTAATTAATTTGACTTTAAGTATGTATTAGCAAAAGCATGGTGAAATCTGGCCTCCAATTTTCATCCTGGCTGGGGAGATATAGAAGCTCCAAAGGCAAGGTGAGAGTCCACTGCAATAAACCAAACCAGTGGGTCTGGGATTTTTAACTGCATGGAAGTCCAGACGTGGTGGAATCCAGTTGGAGCCACTCCAGGCTCTGCTCCCTCACTCAGGCTCTAATCAGCCCCAGCCGAGGGGACCCGACTGCCCAGCCCTGACTCACGCCCCTGGCATGCACAAAATAAATAAAAAAGCAGTAAATTGTTCATTTAGGGGCAAGCCTTTGCTAGAGGTGATACCTTTACAAACACAGGGGGGGTGTCTGTGTGTAAATTCCCCGTTGCTAAGGGAAGGACACAGCACAGAACACAGCACGGAAAGCTCCAGGGCTCAGCACACCTATTCCTTCCCCTCCCTCTCCCTTCCTGCTAATTGTCTGACTATGTGTGGCTGAGGCAAGAGCTTGTCACAGTTTCCCATGCCAGGAGCCAAGCTCAGCAGCAACACATATGAAATATTCAGGATATTGCAGCAAAACTCGCAGGCAAGGACGCAAAAATTCCAAACCTGAAAGAAATATTTGGATACAGAACTCGCCGACCAAACATCAGAAGAGCTTTCTACTAATTGGGTGTTTGTACTTTTCATCAGTCATAATGTCCAGAGGGAGCTGGACAAGCTCAAGCAGTGACCCACAGGAACCTCAGGAGGTTCCAGCAGTGCTGGAGCTGCCCTGGGTCATGAGAACCCCCAGGACAAACCCAGGCTGGGCTGAGCAGCTGGAGCAGCCCTGAGAGGGAGCTGGGGGTGCTGGGGGTGAGAGCTGGAGCTGCCCCAGCGTGGGCAGCAGGGCAGGGGGGATCCTGCCCCTGTGCCTGTGCCCAGGTGAGACCCCACCTGCAGAGCTGCCCCAGGCCTGGCCCAGCACAGGGAGGAGCTGGAGCTGCTGCAGAGATCCAGAGGGGGCCATGGAGCTTCTCTCAGGGCTAGAGTCAGGCTGGGAGAGCTGGAGGTGTCCACCTAGAGAGGAGAAGCTTTAGGGTGAGCTCAGTGTGGCCTTGCAGGGCCTGAAGGGGTAACAGGAAAGATGAAGAGAGGAGATTTGCAAGGTGCTGGAGTGCCAGGACAAGGGGGAATGGCTGCAAACTGACACAGAGTAGATTTAGATTGGATATTGGGAAGGAATTCCTGGCTGTGAGTGTGGGCAGGCCCTGGCACAGGGTGCCCAGAGCAGCTGGGGCTGCCCCTGGATCCCTGGCAGTGCCCAAGGCCAGGCTGGACAGGGCTGGAGCAGACTGGGATAATGGAAGGTGTCCCTGCCCCTGGCAGTGAGATGAGCTTTAAAATCCTTTCCAGCCTGAGCCATTCCATTATTTGTGATGTTCCCTGCAGTGTGTGCTCACAGTGGAAGCTGTGCAGGGAGGGCTCTGCAAGTTCTCTTCAGAGCTTCTGTACTCACACCAGCACCTGCAGTGTCCTCATTGCTCAGGTTCTACTGACAAGTGATCTCCAAACTGGCTGTCCTGAGCTGGTATCTGAAAGCAAAGAGATGAACCTGAAAATCAAACCAGTTCCCTGGTAGAAATGAAAATGGAGCAGCTTGGCACAGAATTCAATCATTCTCTCTACCTCCAGCAGAGATTTTGTAGTAAATGAATCACATCCCAGCAGAGTCAGGTCCAAACTGAAGTTTGAACACCACTCTTTTTCCCACAAGCCTCCCTACTGCTGGAAAACTCTATTTCCCCCCACACCTACGTGCTGTTCCAGCATGTCCAGTAACTGCAGATTTCCACATGTTCCTCCTGAGTGTCCTGATGTTCCACTGCACCCTTGGCAGGGCCTGCAAGGGACACTGCTACAGATGTGTGGGTGTTCTGTGTTTGCCTCCAGGGGACATGGCCAGACAGACTAAATACACACATAAATACAAGCACATGCTAATTTGACACTCTCAAATATCTGTGCCTGGCAGAAGGGGAAGTCACTTCGGGAAGCTCCCTCCCCAAAGGAGTGAACCTGGCTGAAAAATCATAAGCCTGGAAAGCAAAATAGATTCTCACCATCTCACCTAATTATAGGAAGCCAGATTCAAAACTTCAGAGAAGGAAGAGAAGCTTCCAAAACCGGGGGGCTTTAAACTGAGGATTTCAGCTGGCAGTGCTGGGAGTATCTCTGGTATTTCTTGTCACTACTGATTTCTGGAGGTGCCTGACATGGAAACCCTGAACCAGGATGGATCCTGTTGCTAGGGCACACACACGTGTAGGTACACACACTTAGATCCTGCAGAGCCCTCACTTGTCTGGCAGGCTGGAAAATATGGGACAATGGGGGAATCTTCCTGGATGAGTCACTGCAGGCGCTGCTCAGAACCTTCCAGGGCGGTCTGGGTGCTCTTCTGGCTTTTAATGTATTCCAGCAAAGACTGGAGGGCTTGGGGTAATCTTAATGAGATTCTTTCCCTTGGCAGCCTTCCACCTTTGTGAGGTAAAGACTGAGGTCTGCGGGAGCAGCAAGGCAAGAGGGATTAGTAAAGTTATTCTCAGTAACTCCCTAACCTCCTCCATTTCTTCTCCTCTTGGCTCTCAGCATTTCTTTCCCCCCCCACCATTCCTCAAAATGCACTTTAATTACTCCATCATTGCCAAGCAGACCCACAAAATCCCTGTTGACTGATCTTCCACAATGAAACCCAAACACACGCATATATAAATACACACACACACTCTGTAACAACTCCTTCAAACCTAGAGCTTGCAGTGATTTAAGACTTTCTAAATATAGCACCGGCTGTGGCTGGAAACCCCAGGGGTTTTATATTTTCCAATCTGGGAAACAAAGCTTTCATCAGTCTGAAATGCAGCTCCATAAAAGCAGGGAGTGCCTTTTACTTGGCATTCCCACAGTGGCCCAGGTGGAGCTGAGCAGGGAAGGGTCAGCACAGGCGCCTCTGGGTGGAGCCTTGGGAGATCCACAGCTCTGGAGGGAACCTGGAGAGTTCCTGAGCCTGCTGTGATGCCCTGTGCAGGCTGCCCCAGAACAGAGGCTGGACAGAGCTAAAGAATAAAGCAGGGATTTATTAAAAGCCTCAATGGATCCACCTTGGGCAGCACAAGAGCCCAGCCAGGGCTGCACCCAAGATGAACCAAAATGGCCCCAAAATGCACAGCCAGACACGGGGTCTCTCCCTTGGATCAGTTCTGCTCCATTTGCACCTTGCAGTTCATTGTCCCATTCCAGCTTTAGCCCATCCAGTCCCACCCTGCTTGTTTTTCTCTCTGCAGCCCATGGTGTTTGTGCTCTTGGGCTGAGATTTGGATCATTTGTCCTTGGTGCCCAGCTGGAGCAGGAATTGTTTTGTCTCCCTGCTCTGTGCACAGAGCTCAGCATCCCCTGATATGAAGCTCAGACCCACAGACTAAAGCAGCACAGAATGTGAAAAATAGAAAAGCCAAAACCTGAGGCATCAGCTGAGCACAGTGTGACAAGAGGATCCTGCTCCACCCTGACAGCAGAGACATCCCAACCACCTGCCCTTGGAAGGGAAGACACTTCCTTGGATAAGGGATTGCACTGGACAAAGGATGAGCAAAATAACATTGGTGAACCCACCAGAGCCCAGCCTGCCCATGCTGCAAGAACATATACAGGCAGACTAATTAACAGCATTTATTCTTGAGAATTATAATAAACAGAAGCTCTGCTGACCTTGCTTAGCCCAATTTAAATTTCCTGAGCTGCCTTTAGTAAGAGACTCAAGGCTCTGGTACATTCTGCTCATCCTGTCTGGGCCCTGTACACATTTTTACCTTGACTCTCTCATTCTCAAAAATCCTTCCAAAGGTGGAGATTATCACATGGAGTTGTTAACAAGAAAAATAAGAAGTGTAAATGATTGGGCTGCTCCTCTTCACCACCTCTTATCAACTTTTGTGAAGTGCATCCAACTGATTCATGGATCTGTGCTGCTAAGGAACAGAAAGGACCATTAGGCTCCTGAAGATCCAGGAGCTGTTAAATGAAATCATGAGGATGGGCTGTCAAAGAAAAATTAGGATCTCAGGGCAAGGACAGTGCCCAAAAGGATAATGGTAAGTGACACTTCAACCTTCTGAAAACACACTGTAACTTAAATTTTCATGGTTTCTCCATCTTGCTAAATCTAAAGGGTCACATAGAACTGATTTTCTACACTGAACTAGAACAGAGGACATGTGCTGACCTAAAATCCTCTGAAGTAGAGCAAGAGAGGCAAAAGCCCTGCAAGCACTGAGGTGTGAGTAGCACCAGTGGAGGTCCAGCAGAGCAAATGCAGGAAGAGCTGCCCTGACCCTGCTCCTTCAAACAGATCTGAAAGCAAATCTCAGGCAGCAAAAGGCTCCTTCAGGAGCTTTGAGAGGCCTGACTTCAAAAACTGAGCCTTAGCCCCACCACTTGCCCACCAGATCTCCCACCATGGAGCAAACCAGCCAAGCCCTGCAGCTCCTGTGCCTGCAGCAGCTCCCAGAGCCAGCACATTCCCAGAGCTCATCCTGGCTTCTGGTCAGGCCCAAATGAAAGCAGGATGCATCCCCCTGCTGCTCCCAAGTGTTTTGTCTGTCTGCTCCTTAACCTCACTGATGTAAACTCTCTGTTTTTCCTCTCCTTCAATGTTTAATTCCTGTTTCGCCCTAATGACCAGCTCAGATGAGTGTTTGCTTTTACTTTGATTTATTGCCAAGCTGTGTCTGAAAACGTAGAGGGGTGATGGAAATGTTTAAAAACATATTAAAAGCTATTAAAGCTCATTGCTTTTGCATGTTCCATGGGTTGTTTCCTTCTGTGAAATTAAGGTAACCTTGTTTGAACACTGTTTGAACCCTCATTCTGCCTCCTGCCCTGGTGGCACTGACATTTGCAGGTGTTGTCCTTTGATGAGATGTTTGAGATTAAAAAAAAGGACAAGGAAACTTCACTTGCCCTCCAAAATACAAGAGCTTTACAGTTCAAAAGGGTCACTGCAAAAAGGTGATTATTTTTACCCATTTGAGGCTTTTATGCAGCAATTCCTGAACTCCAATAAATTTAAGCTCCCATAAATATTCCTGCACCAGCCCCAGACATGGGACACTTGCACTCAGAATGGTTCTGAGACATCCCAATCACAGATATCTCTATGTGGAAATAGCCAGGGCTGATGAGGAGCTCCACATGTCCACAGAAGGCTGAACTCAATCTCAAAGGTCTCTTCCAACCTGATGGATTCTGTGTTTCTGTTTCAAATCTTAGGCTTTTAGACATAAATTAGGATGCAGTGTCACAGACATGTTTCATGAAAAATCCTTTCCTAAGGATTTTTCTCCTGAGAACCTGAGAGGCCTCAGGAACAAAATGTAAACAATGGTTATCTGCTGCTGTGGAATGCAACAAGTGCATTTATGATTGGTCTCATGTGGTTGTTTCTAGTTAATGGCCAGTCACAGTCAGCTGGCTCAGACTGTCTGGTCAGTCAAAAGATTTTGTTATCATTCCATTCTTTCCTTTCAAGCCTTCTGATGAAATCCTTTCTTCTATTTTTAGTATAGTTTTAATATAATAGATATCATAAAATAATAAATCAGCCTTCTGAAACATGGAGTCAGATCCTCGTCTCTTCCCTCTTCTTGGGACCCCTGTGAACACCACCACAATGCAGTGACAGAGTGATGCCAGATTTCTCACACGAGTGATGACCAGAGAAAACCTGCTTGGGAAGAGTGAATACACAGGACTTTACAAAGCAAATTCCAATTTCATGTCCCTTTGTAGGAAGACCAAAAAAAACTGGAGGGCTGTGGCATCACACCACTGACTTCTGACGTTTTTGATTTACAGTCAATGTGGGTCAAGATAGAATGAAGAAAGAACAAAAAGGTGAAGCTTTAGATGTAATAATAGAGCTGCTGTTATGAAGTGAGTAAAGGTTTAACCTAAAATTTTAGCTAAAAGAGTAAAATTACCCTGTACAGTAAAAACTGCTTCCCCAGGACCAGCCTGAGCCTTTGGTTGTAGTAGAGATGGCCTTTGAGTAAAATATATGTATTGTATTTGAATATCTGTTTATGGGTCTTGCCCCGATAAGTCCCAGTTGTTCTAAATAGGTTGCAGCTGCAAAGTCCTTAATTGGGCACAGCTGCGGATAGTACAGCTATCTGGGATAAAAGGGGCTGGGTTTCCCAGGCAGGGAGAACCTTGAAGGAGCCCTGAAGAAGCAGGAACAAGCTGTGGAAGAAGGACTCAGTGCTCTGAGGAACTGCCTACGAGAAAACCCCCAAGAAGATACAGAACTTTAGATATATGATGACTGTAATTGGTGACTACAATTTATGACTACATTTGGTACACCCTTAGAAAAAAACCTTTCTGTGTATCCTTCTCTTTGAAGCATCATATTTGTATTTAAATAATGCAAATAGAGCAGGAAACACTCCCAAAATCCACACTCCAGAGTGTACAGAGTGCTGCCACTGGGGAGAGGATGAAAGAGCAAACCATCCCAGAGTCATTTGTCATGTAATGCAGTGACACTGCTTAAACTCTGCAGGAGTGCAAGTGCACCAAAAAGAAGCTGTTGGACTTGCTTTAGAGAAGATGCTGTCCCTAAACAAGGTCCCTCTTCATTTTTCATCCCAAAGGGAAAAAAAAAGGATCAAAATGAAGGCAGGCTGGGGTCCAGGATGTGCAGGCTGAGCAGAGAACTGGCTGTGAGCACATGAGGGTGGTGGGGAATTATTAGAATGTTGGTTCTTGTTGCACTGGTAGCTCATTGATGGGCAGAGACACTTTGAATCTATTCTTCATCAGTGGGTAACACAGACATGGAATTCAGAGAAAGGGAATACCCAAAGAGAAGTTTCTGACTCTTCTTCAAGAGTTCTGGCTCTTGAAAATTCCTTTACTGGGTGTTGATGCCAAATATTGGCTTGTTCCAGCCAGGTGGAAGGGAAGCTCTGTCTCCCAGAGCTCTTTTTCTTAGGACAGAGTGTCTGGGGTTAAAGGATGACAAAGCAGCAAAAAGGGATCTCAGTGCTATTCTTTTAATGCCAGTTGAGTCAGAGCAAGTTACAGGAGGGATATGGTGGTGGAAAATTTCTGGGATTGACCCACACAAGAATTTCCAACAGGTAACAGCAAAGCCAGCTTGGTGCTATTCCCCCTTCTTCCATCCACAATTGTAACCTGAGGTATTGAAATTGCTTTGAGGCAAATTTGGCTCCATCAATTCTATACACACACATAAAGTCCAGACTTTTATTGCCTAGATTCTTTCTGTTTGAAAAAATTTCCTATAGTAGGCCTAACTTGAGTCCATCTCACCTCCCAGGCACTGCAGGGCCCAGAGAGCCTCATTTGAAAACTGAGTTGCAGCAAGAAAAGAAAATGAGAGGAATGGAGAGCAAGAATCAAAGAATCACTGAGACTGGAAGGACCTTAAAGATCACCAAGTCCAACCACCATGTTTACCACTAAACTGTGTCCCCAGTGCTTCCACTGATGGTGGTTCCACCCCTTCCCAGGGCAACCTGGGCCATTGCTTTATGGCCCTTTCTGGGAAGAAAAATTCCCTGAAAATACAAGCAATGTGTTACAAAATAATGCCAATTAATGACTGCAAGTGTGATCAGCTCATAGCAGCAGACGAATGGCCCAATGATTATTACAACTTGTAGGAGCTCAGTAAAAAAAGCACAAAAATCTACCCAGATGACTTGTTAGGGTTCTGTGAGAGGCACTGAGCAGCCTGAGGCAAGAAAAGCGTGAAGTGGGTCAAATCTACAAGGCCACTTAGCTTCTCCTGTGCCTTTGCAGTGCTGTTTCAGCACTTTCTCACAATATTTTTACCATCCAGCCCTCCCTTCAGCTTTAGCAGCATGCACTGGGGGTGATAAACACCAATTGTCTTTGGAGAACAGCGTTTTCCTGGGGCAAGCACATTGCTTAATTGGAGTAACCTGAATATTCACCTCCTCAGCAAAACCACCAAGGCCAAAGCACCTCTGCCTTTGTGCACTCACAAGTGGGAAGCAAAATACAGCACTGAAAGGCAAGTCCTGGCCTAATGCTTCCATAAAACGTTCACAATTTCAAGTACTATTGCTAAAACAGAGTCCTGACAGTAAAACACGTGGAAAAAAGAGTCAAAGCAACAATAAGCTGTTATGTAAAAGCAGTAACAAGTGGAAAGTAGCAGGGGTACATCAGGACAAGCACTGAGCCACGTCCCTTGAAGCCACTACGTGATACAGCTTGAACACAGTCCAAGCTCTCTGTTCCCTGTTGTCAGGGCAGCAGCTGTTTAGCAGCCCTAGGTATTTTTCCACAACAATTCAGAGGAGCAGGAAATATCCGATCTCCTTGGAACAAATTCTTCACCTATTCCACTCAGTTTAGCAAAGAAACTCGGCACAGATACCTTCTTGTCATCCCCTGTCCCTCCCAAGCCTGGACATGCTCCAAATTAAAACCTGTGAATTGAATCCAGCTGGATTCTTCCTCAGATCCTCCCTCTGGAGTAAACCTCCAAAGCATTGACTCTGCACCAAGGTCCCTCTAATTCCTGAGTGAATTCCATTACCTTAATGCAAAAGCTGCCAGGTGTTAAATAGCTTCAATCTGCTACAAGAATGGAGAGTTCAATATTAAGGCAGGAAAAAAAAAATGTTTAATAAAAGACAACATGATTTCTTAGCAGAGGTGGTGAATTGTTGGGGAAGCTGAAGCAGGAAAGCCTTATAAATATGATTTTCCGGGAAAAGATTTTGAGAATATAGAAACTATAAGTGAGATTGAAATGAAAGCAAGCTTTGAGATCCCTCAGTTACTGAACAACTGGAAAACAATGGTGTGGCCAGCTGAAGGTAATCCTCTTGATGAACTTGCAGACAAGTTCAAAAATTGCAGCAGAGCCTACCAGCTTGGCAGAAGGGGCCCAAAGAGGAGTTTTTAGGGTTTGAAATGTAACACAGTATGATAATGTAGTGCTTCTTATAGGCTGTATGGAAATGTTGTAGGATTTGTATCTTGTACTAGATTGGTTAGTGAGAATCAGAATATTCAACACAGAAGAAGATTTATTGTATTGTAACAGGAACCTCGCTTTTTTACGCTTTTGCTCTCTTGCCCTTTTATGCTCTCATCCTCTCTCCCCTCTCTTCTCTGGGGCCTGCTCTGAGCTGTGTTTGGCAGCTCCCAGCAGGGCCCTGCACCCAGGCCCTTTGCAATAAACCCCAAGTTCCAGCCCTGGCTGCAGAGATCTCTGCTCTCCATCCATCCCCACCATCCTACCCCTGACGCTCCAACAGTGAATGAATTTCATGATATCACATCCAAGCAAGTGGCAGGATTACTGCTTTGGTGCTCCAGGAGTAGGGTCAGCATCTCTCCCTTAATAAAGAACCCCAAAATAGTTTTGGTTGGAAGGGACCTTAAAGATCACCTCATTCCAACCCCCACCATGGGCAGGGACACCTTCCACTAGAGCAGTGTGCTCCAAGTCCCATCCCTTGAATGCTTCCAGGGTTGGGGCATCCAAAAATTTTAGAGATGAAATGCCTTCAGAAAAAAGGGCTTTAGGAAAAGAGGTGAGAAGGTTCCAAACAGGAGGAACAGGGAAATGCCCAGCCTGCAACGTGCACCATCTGTGAGCCCTTGCAGCAGCTCCCTGGAGCTGAAGCCTTCCTGCTGTCTTCCTTCTTTCTGCTGACTTCCCTCCCAGCTCAGGCATTTGCCTCTGGAAAGAAAAGCCTGGACAAGAAGGGGGTAGAGTCATGAACTGAACAAACATGAGTCTGGCCAAACCAAAGACTAGTCCCTGGTTTGCAGCAGCAATTACGGTTTTCCTGAGGATTTGGTCAGCTTTGGAAGGCCACACTGCGTACAAGTCCACCTCCTCAGGCTTTGCCAGCCAAATAATGCTTCTTAATCATCCCTGTCCTGTCCATGGGCAGCTCCCAAAGCCGCCCAGCTGTCTGGTGCCATGTCCCCTGCCAGCCATAAGCAAATGACAACCTTCTTGTTGGCATTTCCATTTCAGCCCCATCAGCAATTCCCGAGTCTGCCTCGCTGGCCAGGCTCCCAGCTGGCCAGTCCTGTGCACATCCTGCACGTCAGCTGGGCTCAGAGCTCTGTGCCCACACATTTCCATCGTGCCCACAGCTGGAAAGCACGTTACCAGAGAAAGCAGGAGGGCAGGAAAACTCTTCACCTCAGCTTCCAAGCTGGAGAGCAGCAGTGACGTTGAATTGCAGTAGCACAGTTTGTTCATTTCTGCATAGTTCTTTGGTCTGGCCTCCTAAAAGCTCATAATGAAAAAAAAAATTGAAAAAAGGAAAATTTTCTTCGGCTAAATTTAGAAGCTGTATAGATATGGCTATCTTGGTTTGAAAAGCCAGGTGTCTGCTAAGGAAGGCAGGAGCCTCCCTTGAAATGGAAAATGTAAACCCCCTCCTTCTGAATTATTATAATTTTGAAATTAAGGGGCTCTCAGGCAAAGATATGGGAGGAGGAATAACAGTTCTGTACTAGGAAAATTAAAAATATAAATGCAATAGTACAAAAAAGAAAAAACCCACTGCCAGAGTCAGACCAGGCCCTGCCCCCTGTGTGTCAGGGGTGGCACAGCCCCATCCCATGGGGGCTCAGCCCTCCTGCAGTGCCAGCTGTGGCTCTGCTGGAGCAGGGATCCTGCACAAGGGGGGAGTTTTCCTCTGCAGCTCCAGGGCTGCTGCAGATGGGCCTGGGCTCCCTCTGGCAATGCAGGGCAGCAGAAAGCTGCTCCTCTGGGAATGCAGGGGGCAAAGGCTGCTGTGCTGTGCCAGGCTCAGATTGGATCCAGGTAGGAATGCTTGGCTCCTGCCCTGGGCGCAGCATCTCCCCATGGGATGCTGGAATTGGATCAGGCCTGCAGGGACACTCAGTGGCCATGGACAGCAGAGATCTCCTGGAGGGAGGATTGGCTGTGGGAGAGATAAAGCAAAAACTGCCCCAGGAACAGCAGAGAACTGCCCCAGCTCTGACAGATGGGAACAGATCACACACCCCCAGCTAAATCTTTCACCCTAAGATAATGACTTCAGACAATGCAATGATCTCAGGCTGTTCGAGTGCCCAGTGCTCCCAGGCTAACAAAGCAACACTGGCTGGACTCTCCAAGCACCCAGGGACACAGCACAGCTCTGCCACATCACAGCGCTGGTGGAACATGGTTGTCACCAGCCCCAGACCCCACAAAAGGCACCTCAGACACAGACCAGTGTTCTGATCAGTGTTCTGTCTTCTGATCTATCTACACCTCATGACAAACTCCTGTGACCACCTGCACAGATCCTGTAGGTGCTGCTGCTCACTATGAACTAAAAGGTATAAAAAGGGATTCCCAGCCTTGCCCCTGGCAGCTGTGTTAATCCAGGTTTTGTCTCCGTTTACAAGAGGCAGAATTTGTCAATACAGATAAGGTTGTTCCATGTTCCCTCTGCTTCAGAACAGGAGGTTCTTAAAACCTGAAGCCAGTGCAGCCAGACCAGTGTGCTTATAATTGTTCCATTAATTATTTTTCAATAAGCATTCACCTACCTGACTGCTTTTTTCCTTCTTTTTGTCCATTAGCACTTTTAGCTCATAGACATGACACTGCTTTTCATTCACTCCAGGAGGGCAATTGATTTTGCTTTCTCTTCTCAAAAAGTCACTGCTTTATCATTTTATGTATTGTGCCCTGCCTGCTCCGAGAGCACGCAGCATTCCAGTTTCCTGCTTAAAGACAAGGGCTACTCTCTGTGGCATGAACATATATTGCACAACAAAGCAAAGCTGCTGAGACAATTTCAAACTTGCTTGAAACCATCCCAGATTCTCACATCACTCCTGCCTGCATGAGGTAAGGGCAGTTCGTGTGTTCCTGTGGGACAAAGTCACCTTGGGTGTGCAGAGCTTCACAGAATTCATGGAATTGCTGCAGACTTCTAACTTGGACCTTTCCTTATTGACAGATGCTGATGCTTCAGGTTTAGATTTTCTATTTTCACATTCTGTGCTGCTTTAGTGTGTGGGTCTGAGCTTCATATCAGGGGATGGTGAGCTCTGTGCACAGAGCAGGGAGACAAAACAATTCCTGCTCCAGCTGGGCACCAAGGACAAATGATCCAAATCTCAGCCCAGGAGCACAAACACCGTGGGCTGGAGAGAGAAAAACAAGCAGGGTGGGACTGCAGGGCTAAAGCTGGAATGGGACAATGAACTGCAAGGTGCAAATGGAGCAGAACTGATCAAAGGGAGAGACCCCGTGCCTGGTTGTGCATTTTGGGGCCATTTTGGTTCATCTTGGGTGCAGCCCTGGCTGGGCTCTTGTGCTGCCCAAGGTGGATCCATTGAGGCTTTTAATGAATTCCTGCTTTATTCTTTAACTGTGTCCAGTCTCTGCTCCAGGGCAGTCTGCACAAGGCATCAATGCAAACACCTCCTTCAGCTCAGGGGAGATATTGTCATCGAATATAATCACAGGGTGTTTAAAGCTGTAAAAGACCCATAAAGATCCCTGTCCAAATTCCTGCTCCTCACAAGAATATCTAAACTAAACAACTAAACCATATCAGCACAAGCATTGAGCTCTGACAGGATTAGTCCTGCTGAGACATGAAAGAAATCTTAGATTTGGGGGTTGTTTTGAGAACAATCTTTTTTTTTTTTTTTTTTTTTGTACTGCATTTGACAAGAGTGATTTTTGCTCAAGAATTGTAGTGAAGCATTTTAGACCCAGAGCACAGCAGGTAGGCAACTGTAGCACAGAAGTGGTGATTTCAAGAACAAATACTCCCAGAGTTTAACAGGAATTTTGGGCAGGGTTTTCAGGTATGATTGACTGAACCTCCGGTCCTGCTGCCAGTGAAACCAACTGGAGCTGACTCACCCCTCAGGGGAGATGGAGTTTCACCTTCAGACCACGAACCTGGAGGCAGGATGGAAACAGTAACTGACTCCAGTTCAGGAAAAGGATGTTCAACCACCTGAAGATTAAGATGGATTTGAACATTCCCCGTGTTCAGCACAAATGCAGCTGTTTGAGAAGTCGAATCACAAAAGGAAATACAAAATTCAGCTCTCATCTGAAGCTCCTACCGAGCCTGTTCTTTTCAAGAGCTACTTAGAAAAAATGTCTCTAAGCAACAGAGTAGTGATTCAACTCCAGTTAAAATAAATTGAAGTGTGACTTTCTGCACCCAGTTTACGTTGGATTAGGCTCCAACCTGGATAGCCAAGTGGCCCAAACCTACACTTGCAGAATCCCAGAATCCCTGAGGTTGGAAAGGCCTCCAGGACCATCAAATCCAACCTCTGCCCAATCCCCACCTTGTCCCCAGCCCAGAGCAGGTGGCCCTGAGTGCCAGCTTGGCCTTCTGTGGACACCTCCAGGAATGGAGACTCCAAACCTCCCTGGGCAGACCCTTCCAAGGCCTGGCCACCCATTCCATGAGGAAATTCCTGCTGATTCCTTGATTCCATGAGGAAATTCAACCTGATCCTCCCCTGGCACAGCTTGAGGCTGTTTCCTTCTGTCCCAGAGCTGGTGGCCTGGGAGAAGAGCCTCATCCCTACCTTGAAAACCTCTCTTTCTTTTAAGGAGCAAACTTTTAACTCCCACAAGTATTAAGCTCAATCAGAGCTATTGAATAGATTTGTAAAAGAGCAGGGCTGAAGTACAGCTCTATATTTGGAAAGCTCCTGCAACGCAGATAAATAATTTTCCAAAATGAGAAGGTGACTGGGCAGCCAGCAAAAACTTCTACAGAAATCTTTTGTGGAAGGGCAGTCATTTATCTCTATTGTCTCTCCAGAGCTCCAGGAGGAGCAAAAAACCCCTAGGATTTATAAGTGGCCATAAATACACTTAGAACCATCCCACTCCTAATGCAGCCCAGAAGGATCACACCATGCACTCAGGATCTGAGACTGCCCACAGCAAGCTCAGAAATCCACACAAAAGAGGCCCAAACATGCAACAGCTCAGACACTTGAAATTGCTTATTCTAACCTGCTGTCTCTGTGATAACAATAAACTACCCAACAGCTTTATTTCAAAGCTTTTTAGAGGGGCTCTCTTCCCCCCATCTCTTTTAGCTTTTTTTTTTTTTCCCTTGGATAACAGCCAAGGTCAAGGACAGCACTAATGAAGCATTAACTCAAGTGAAAACAAATTGGCCCTGAACAAAGGCACCCTCACAAACTGCCTTCCCCAGTGGGAAGGAGCCAAGGATTCCTATTTCCTTAGTGACTTTCAACTTATGAAGCTCCCACAACAAAACAAGGTTTCTTTCAACAGTACCCAACTACTTCCACCAGATCTGGCCATCAGCCTTGCCTTACAGCTCACCCACTGCCCAGCCTCTCTGGTCCACACTGATTTTCCTCATGCCTGCTTTTGTTTTTCTCCAGCTTTAATGTTACACAAGTCCCAGGTTGTGCTCTTCTTTCAGGATTTCTGTGTTTCACATCCAGCTGTCCGCTGGCCAGCAAACCTCTTGGTCAGCAAAAACATACAGCCATGGTCTCTCAGAATCCCAAAAATTCCTGAGCTGGGAGGGACTCACAAAGATCACCCAGCTCACTCCTGTCCCTGCCCAGACACCCCAACAACCCCACCCTGGGCATCCCTGGCAGTGCCCAGCACCCTCTGGACTGTGGTCTGCCTCACAAGACTGGGCTTTCAGAGGTGGGCAGCACTTACAGCTCCTCTTGTAGCTGGGAAAAGTTGAAGACAAAAGGGAGAAAAACAACTCTAGGCTTGTAATAATCACATAATTAGTAATGGATTTAAGCTATGAAACAACTCAGATTTAAACTATGAAACTGTTCAGAAGGTACAATCTAAAAGCCTTCTGCTATTCTCTGAAGGCCAATATCACTCAATGGATTATGTCTCTGGGACTTATATGCATGACAAAATATCAAAGGGTTTCCTCCCATTCAGATTCTACTTAAGATATCAATAAAAGCCAGCATTTCTGTTAGCAACAGGAGCTCTGTGCTTTTCTCACGGAGAAAGTGTTACTGGTGTTCTCTAAGAGCTTTCCCAGGGTTGTTTTTAGAAAACAACACTAATCTAACTTTACTTTAGCCACTAATTCCATTGTCCTAGAAAGAAGTAGCATTAGTAGTAAATTACTACTTCTATCTGGGGACTTGTCTGGATCAATTTTCTGTTAAAACACAACTTGTGCAGCACAGAAGCCTGCCACTTCCACTTAAGTACCACTTAAGTCTTCTAATAATATTGTGACAGGGGTCTGTGTGCCCAGAAAAATACACAAATAAACCCGTGAGCTGCAAGAGAAGAATTCAGAGCAGCTGAGCTGACTAAGGACAGCCTGCAGCTCTCCCCAAAATTGAGAAATAGATCCTTGTGTCTTCATCTACTATTGCTGAGCTCTGCTGCTTGCTGGTGCAATCCAGACATTTCACCTGCAGAGAGAACTTAGGTGTAGATAAATTATTTAATTAATCAACTGGTTAATTCCTAAATGAAAAGATTCCCTGTAAATGCATGCAGAGGTTAGACAGCAAAATATATCCCAGTTTGAGTGAGATATATACCAGTTTGTTTCTACTCCTGTACATCCTCTCCCCTCCCACCTTTGGTTTATTTTTGCTCATTATTTGACTCAATAAACTCATTGAAAGGTTCTGTCACCTTACCCAGCTGTGGATAATTATCTAGAGAAGCCTTTTGGCTTGGTAAATCAGGACAAGAAGTAGAACAATTTGGATGGAGAGACAAAGCTGACCAGACACGGCCTCCATCATGGTCAAACAATGCTGTTTCACCAGTGAAAAAAAGTTTCATTTTCTGGCCAAGCCATGGAAGTCATTGTTTTCAGAGTAGATATTTATTTACATAATTCTATGAAAGTTCTTTTCAGGAAGTCTCCATTTTACCTCTTTAAGTTTCTTTCTACTCCTGTACATCCTCTCCCCTCCCACCTTTGGTTTATTTTCACTCATAGGTCTCATATTTTCTTCTCTGCTAATAAAACAAACAAGGAAAGACAGAGCAGCTTGTGACTTTGTCAAGCTTTCCAACACTCGAGTTCCATGACAGTCCAAAAAGAAAGACAATCTTTTTCAACCTAAAAATCCTTGCAGAAGCTTTCCAAGCCTGGGATCAGCAGGCATTATTGTGCCAAGCAAGGTAACAAGAGGCACACAGCAGGCACTTCCTTCAGCTTCCCAAATCATCAGCTCCAGAGGGGAATGAGGCTTTTCCTTACACATCCAGCAGCCTGGCAGGGTAGGAAACTGAGCCAGGCTGCTCAGGTGGGAAGAATCAGCCCTTGGAAAAGGCAACTGGCAGGGCTGTGCACCGGAGGGAAATGCAGGAGTGGTGTGAGCTCCATGTCTAATGCTCCTCGTGCTGTTCTCCCCTGAGGACAGGCTGTTCCCACCCTTCCCCACTCAGGATAGCATTGCACAAGTGTCCTGGAGGCTTCAAGCTGGAAGGAGAAAGAGGGGAGGGCAGGATGACTTATGAATAGAGCTATTCACCAAATCCCACCGTGGGCACTCTGTTCAGCCTGGAACAGCAGCTGGGCTCTCCAACCCAACCACAGATGGAGGCTCTGCCAAAAGAGATGCTGAGAAAGGGGAAAAAAATACCTCCCTGTTAATTTGTATTTAATCAAAGTCAGCTTCTGCCAAGCCTCACACCATGAGGCTTCACATGCCTCTGTGTCTTGAGCAGTGGAGTTTGCTGTTGATAACCAGACCTAGATTGTTTTTTTTTCCATGAAAATAAAAAAAAAAAAAGGAGCCAAGGGCCAACCAGAACCATTATGTTGTAGGAGTAGCTGTGGACAATTCTATTTTTAATTCATAATTTCAATCTGTTCTCTGGTTTGAGAGCTGAAGCCAAACAAGACAGCACACTAATGTGAGGGTGGCTGAAATTTAAAGGGCAATAAACCCAGAAGCAGTTCTTAAAAGCCTGAGATATTTATCAAGAACAGTTTGATCCCAAAGGATTTTCATTTCAGTTGAGAAATAAACCATAAAGGAATTAAGTGATTTGTACAACTCAAATACTTCACCAAGGCATCAAGAGCTAGGGAAGCAGATTGCCCAAGCACACAGCTCCTTCCCCTCTTGCACATCTGAGCAACACCCCTGAAAGACATCATGTTCCTTGAGCAGCCTCTATTCTCTCCAGAATTTCTGCATTTCTCACCAAAGTCAGGCCCTTTTGAACCTCCAAGAGCTGAAAGTTCAGCTGTTGGTGAGATGTGAACAACTGTGCTGCACAGAGCTCAGAGGGACTTGCCATGGCCTTTGGGGACTGAGACATCTGCTGCCTTGCATAAGCTCAGCCACCACAAGGGTGATTTATAGCTTTCCTTTGCCTTAAAGAATGGATTAATCAGGCTGTTTCCAGGGGATATATGGACAGTGCCAAAATGCCAAATTCTTTTCCTACAGAAAAGCCCAGTGCAGAGCTGGGAGGCACTGCCACAGCCCAGGAGCATCTCAGATGCGGCCACATTTCTCTTCACAAAGAAAAGCAAGGCACAACTTCCCAATAATATTTCTAGGACTCACATTCTCTGAACCTCAGAGAAAGAAAAATTAATTCTTATCTCATTTACTGCTCCTGTGTTTGTTCACAAGTGGAATGCATTGAGGAAGATTGTTTACCTGAAGGGAATTGGTGATTGGATTCTGTGTGAGTGTTTTGATTCACTGACCAATTGAATCCAGGTGTGTGTCAGGACTGTGAGCTGACAGTCAGGAGATTTTTTTGGTTCAGGGCAGTTGGGTGCTTGTGCAGATGCAGTTTAGATGCAATGTAATATAGTGTGATATAGTATAGAATAATAAAGTATAATAAAGTAATTAATTAGCCTTCTGATAAGATGGGGTCAGATGTATCATTTCTCCCTGCCACAGGGGTCACTTTGATTCCAATACTCAGATCCAGCTCATCTGGGAAGACCTTGCCCTAAAGTTTATTATAATAACTATATATATTATAATTAACGATAAAGTTAATTATAATAACTATAACTATAATTCTATTTTGCAATGTCCAGACTTAAAATTCAAATAAATTTTCCTTGGAAATACCTGGTTAGCTCAGATAGCTAAGTGATTGAAGTGTGATCTAAGCAGAGTTGTTCCTATTCCCTATTTATTGTGCTGCAATAGAACCAGTTTTATCCAAAGTGAGCACATTGTGAGCTGGCAGCAAAAACTGTTACCTAATAATTGAGATATGTGCTTTCTGCACACCATAGTGGTCCATACACACCTGGCTAAGGTCTCAAGCCCTTTTAGGGTGTCCAGCTTAACACTGAAGCTCTTTAGAAGATTTCAAAGAGCTTGAGAAAAAATGTCAACATTGGAACCACAAATTGATGCATCTTTAGGCACTCCAGGATTTCCAGCTGTATTGTTACCACTTCACTTCTGATCATGGTTCAGCAGAAAACCCCTGAACCAAAGTTCTAGAGCAACAATTTTGCTTTGAGCTGTATTTTCATTAATAAGAAAGTTAAGCTTGGACAGCAGAAGCATGTGCTTAAGAAGCCAAAATACGAAGCTGTCCCCTACACTATTCCATGCCATACCCCCTGGATGCAGTCAGGAGCCAGGGATAGAGCATTTGAAGGACCTGGTAAAGATCTACAGGACTGGAAGATGCTGAATTTCCATCTCTAGAGGGGGATTTATTATAACAGGCTTCTGGCAAGGAATTTACCTCTTAGGAGGATAAAAACCCTTGAGGTAAAAAGCCTCCAGAGGTTTCCTAGTGAGGATGTGGGGTATATGAAATTACTGCTCAAGCAGACACAAGCTCCCACTCTGGAGGTTTGTCCAGGGAAAATCAGCTTCCAGCATGAAAGCCAGAGGTGGTTCTGCAGCTGAGATCCTTGAGCTGCTCCCTGCACTGAGCTGCAGCCTCAGCCCCAGGGCAGGCAGCTCTAATTAGCAGAGCCCAGATGGACCCGGACCTCCCATCAGATGGTTCATGACCCAGAACACAAACAGCTTCAACAAAGCACTAATTCCACTTCAAAAGGCAGGGCCTTTAATGAATTTATACAAGCCTTGGGGCTACAATTACGATCCAAATATTGCTGGTCTTAAAAAAAAAAAAATGAGGAAGTGAAGGAGGGAGGAGGCAGCAGTCGGGTAAATCATAGCCAGGAGCACTGGCACCAGACTCACACTTGATCTGGTGCTTGGGACAGTGCAGCAGCTGGGGGAATAATGCAGGACTGCTGTAAAATCTCATTGCAGCTTCATCAAAAGTGCAATATTACAGCACTGCAGGCAGATTGGAGCTGTCAAAACCATGAGTGGGGTTTAGAAGGGTTTAAGACAAAAAATGACACAGCTGAGAAAATGCCTCCCCTGGGCCTTTTGCTCTCTGAGTGAAGGCAAATCACCTCTGCACGTGATGCCAGAGAAGAGCCCAAGGCAGCACAGCTGAGCAGGGGCATTGGCTGGGGCTCCATCCTACAGCCCCCAGCCCTGTTTCTGCCAGGGACAGACCAGCATGGTTGACACCAATTTAGCACTGATGAGGAAAGAGTAGAAACACTGAGGGAACCAAGGTGTCCTCTCTGCCTACTCTGCCACTGCCTGATTTATGACATAAAGGCAAATTCTTATCTTAGAATCACAGAATCACTGAGGCTGGGAAAGAACTCCATGATAACTGAGTCCAACATGTCACTGGCCCTCACCTTGTCACCAGCCCAGAGCACTGAGTGTCCTTAAAGACCTCCAGGGATGGAGACGCCACTACTGGACAGCCCCTGACCAATCTTTACATGAAGAAATTCCTGTTGATGTCCACCCTGAGCCTCCCCTGAGGCCATTCCCTCTGCTCCTGTCCCTGTTCCCTGGAGCACAGCCCGGCTGTCCCTTCCTGTCAGGAGCTGTGCAGAGCCACAAGGTCCTCCCTGAGCCCCCTTTGCTCCAGGCTGAGGTACCAGGCAGGCAGAACAGGCCAGAAACCTCATGGAGGTGATGAAAGTAAAGCTAAAATCCTGGGAACAGCAAGAGCAGTGCAGGCACAGTGAAGGATTAAATACCAGCAGACGTTGTCAAACAACTCCTAAGTCTTACTGAGTAAGAAATTTTAGCATCACTCTTCTGGGATGTTGGAGCTGGCCCTCGGTGGATGGCAGGTTTAGAGCCCATCTGTCCATAAAAATGTTTCTTCCCAATGCTGCTCAGGAATGTTTGCCTTGTAAGGTAAAGGCAAGCAGGAGAAAACAGCTGTTAAATGCCGCAGATTAATTGCACTCAGAAGGTTCTGAATTGTCTGTATGGGCAGTCTAGGCACAGCAGGGGTAACAAAGTACTGAGGAGAGAGCTGCTGGTGAGAGTGGCTTTACATTCAGGAGACAAAAAAACCCAAATTCTAACCATGTATGGAAGGAACTTCACTACCTGCTCCTCTCCATGGCAGTGCTAAGATGGGCTGCTGGTGGATGCACCTCTTTTCTTTCCTATTTACATCATGCTTTATCCCTAGATTGTTTTAAAGAAAAACTTCCTTAAATTCCTGGTCTCTGATTGCTTGGCTTGCCTTCCTTTTCATGGGAGAGCCCTGAAAACTGTGGAGTTGTGTCCACAGTGTGTTCAGTTATCTCTCTGCGAGGTCATTAATAGTCCAGCCATTCCTCTGCCTCAGCAAATTGCATTTCCCATATCAGCTTCACTTTCTTTCTACTAGACTTGAACCAAATTTGGCCCCAAACCACAGAGATTATCCCAAATTTAATTTCTGTTAATTTTTTACAGCATCCCTATTAATGTAGGCCTTGCCAACCACAGTATTGGATGTGCTGCAACTATTGAATGCTCATACCAATTTCACCAGCAGAAAATAAGAATTTTTTTCTTAAAAAAAATAATTAAGAATGAATTTTATTTATTCTTAAATTCAAGAGATGGAGAATAAACGGGACAATAATGTGGAACCCCTCAATCCCATTGAAAATACACACAAAATAATGACTTTAAGGCATTTAAATTCTGTGCAACAACCACACTTTCTCTAAGCTCACAGGTATGGATATCCACAGAAATGGAATCCTTTCAGACTGCTCAGGGCCCTAAAATCAGCCATGTGCTCAAAGTTGGAGGTAAAATATTTCATACTTCTCATGAAAACAGCAGTGAAAAATGTACAAACTCTTGTCAATCAGACACCAGGCAACTTTTCCTGCTGCAAAGGATCCCAGAGCAGGATCAGTAACAATCCACAGGCTGCTCCCAGTGTTGGGTCATATCCAGCACATCCCTGGCAGACAGGATTGCCCAGGGTGGGCACTGCACACTTTTAACCCTTGCACTCAATTTTGTAATTCTGCAGGGGGCAGAAGCACGGCATTGCCTTTCAGGACATTATTACACTCTGCATCTGATCAGCACACCATGGCCTGAAATAGCTCACAAAACTGGCTGACTCAAAGATAAATTTTCTCAAAAAGCTCTTTATAAAGGCACATTCCTTTGTCAGACTCTTCCTGGTTGCAGTGCACATCTCCCAGGACTGCTCTTTATGAAGACAAAAGCAAATATAACGTTGGCAGGAATCCCACCCAGCCTGTATCTGTCCAAATCATCAGCTATGTTTTTGATTTAGCTGCAGTTTAGACAGCCAAGCTCAACATTCTGAACAAGGCAGAGTTGTTTTAAAGATGCTCTGCAAGCAGAGGGAGAGAAAGACAAACCATTCAGAAGCAGGGGCAGCGTGGTCAGGGAAGACTCCCGGGATCTTGATGGAAAAAGAAAGTGTTTGGTGTCTTCAGCACTCAAAAACTACTTGGCAAGGTGGGGAAATGAACAGAGCTCTTCCTGTAAAGCTGGGGGATTTTTCTTTTCTTATTTTGGAAGAAAACCAGTGTTTGTCTTTGTATTTGCCCTTGAAACTCTTCGAGCCCTCTTTGATCAAGAGTTTCTCTTTGCTTTGTCTCCTTTACTGTTGTCAAACCCTGTATTTTATTCATAAAACTTTGCCTATTTCTGCAAGTGCAAGCAAGGGGCTCACATGTCCTTGAGAGCACAGAAAAGAGGTGGTGTGAAAGTCGAAAGCACTTGGAAGAGGTAAGAAAAACTCACCTCCAGCAGAATGAGGAGGTGAGTGCTACATGTTGGATGCTCTTTACTACCCAAAGCTCAGCTCTCATCTTCTATGAAAAGATTTAAAATCCACATTATGAACGAAGATTAGTGAAATAATTTCCTTGAAAAGGAACTGGGAGCACATTGTTCTGAGCTTAATTTTTCTTCTAGACTATATCTAGTGTGGGTAAAGCACAGAAGACTTGCACTGCTTGCAAGGTCTGATGTTAATGATGGATGTGAAAGAGGGCAGCATTGGATACAGGGAGAAAGAACATTTGTTGCAGACATCTTTTATGAAAAATCCTTTCCTTAGGATTTTTCCTCCTGAGATGCTGAGAGGCCTCAGGAACAAAATGCAAACAATGGTTATCTGCCGCTGTGGAATGCAACAGGTGCATCTGGGATTGGCCCTTGTTAAATGTTTGTAATTAATGGCCAATCACAGTCAGCTGGCTCAGACAGAGAGTCCAAGCCACAAGCCTTTGTTATCATTCCTTCTTTTTCTATTCTTAGCTAGCCTTCTGATGAAATCCTTTCTTCTATTCTTTTAGTATAGTTTTAATGTAATATATATCATAAAATAATAAATCAGCCTTCTGAAACACGGAGTCAGATCCTCATCTCTTTCCCAATCCAAAAACCCTTGTGAACACCATCACAAACATTGGAATCATGGAATCATGGAATGGTTTGAATTGGAAGAAGCCTTAAAGATCAACCAGTTTCAACTCCTTGCCATGGCCAGGGGCACCTTCCACTGTCCCAGGCTGCTCCAAGCCCCCTCCTGACCTTGGGCACTGCCAGGGATCCAGGGGCAGCCACAGCTGCTCTGGGCAAAAACTCTTTGCACTCACAGTGGTGACCAATCAAGTAGAATCTCAAAAGATGATAAAACTCTCAATGAATCTTAGGAGAATAAAAATCTAAGGCAGAGAACTGGATGTGTGAGGGAGGAAGATCTCACCTGAGGGCACGGCTGGGGCTGGGCCAGGGCAGCTCAGGCTGGAGCTCAGGGCAAGGTTCTTCCCCCAGAGGGTGCTGGCACTGCCCAGGCTGCCCAGGGAATGGGCACGGCCCCGAGGCTGCCAGAGCTCCAGGAGCCTTTGGGCAGCGCTGCCAGGGGTGCCCAGGCTGGGATTTTGGGGTGTCTGGGCAGGGCCATCCCTGGCCAAGTTACTGAGCTGGGAACCCCAAACCTCAAACCATCAGCACAGCCCACCCCTACAGTGGGAGAGATGACAGCAGTGATTGAACTGCCCAGGCCCTGCAGAGGAGTTACCAACACTCATCACAAAGTGATGAATGTTAAATATTCCTGATTTTTGCTGAAAGCATCAGGGACTGGCCATTTAATGAAACACAGACATTCCTAGATTTTTATCTCACCGCTTTCTCTTCACTGATCACTTTCATTTTACAGCATAGAAGCAACCTAAAGGCACCAACAACTGAATTAAATTTAGGACCTGGAGCAGAGTTTCAGCCAGTCTAAAAAGGCTTTTAACAAGGAAGATTTTCTTTTTAAGAAAAGCTTATAAAGATGGTATTAATATTTATTGGTTTTAGTAACAGGAAAAGGAGCCAGATGCATGATTTCAACATGGAGAACTCAGCCAGAGCTTTGGGGCATTTCTGAAGTGGAGCAATGGTCCCTCCAGCACTCTCAGCTCTATCAGATCTGAAATTAAGTCAGGCCTCCCCTCCTGCACCCAGGACCCCTTTAAAGCAATGGGCTCTGTTCCAGCTCAACAGTCAGAGCACAAATAAAGAGAAGCTTATAAAAGGTGAGAGATCTGATATCTGCTCAGCTGTGCCACTGCAAATCCGTGTGTCCAGCCCTGGAGCACTGCTGCCCTTCCTGAGCACACTCTGCTCACAAACCTGCCTGCAACGCCACCTTCTGATCCCTGATCCCAAGGAGAACAGGATTTGCTGGCAGGACAGACATGCATTTACCATTTCATCTCCGTTTCCTTCCTCCCAAGTATCAATCCTCCTGCCCAGCTGTCACAGCAGCAGCTGCCCAGCAGAAGCCCCCACCTTTGGGAGTCCTGATATCTGAGTTTTACAGGCCAGTGCTGCCCAAAAATACTGGGAACAACTATTGGAGCATGTAATTTGTTCCAGGATAACTCTACAGAAGGTAAAAGCCTGACCTTCATACTGTTTATTCCTTGCTCTGCAAAGCCCACAAAACCTTTCACTCTGCTTCAGTCCAGAGGCTCATCCCGGCAGAGGGAAAACAAAACCTCCCTGGAAGCTCTTCCCTGAAATGCAGCATCCTCTGAAGGCATTCAGGGATTCTTGTGCCAGGATCCCATCTGAAGATTCCAAACTTAAAAAGTAAATTCATTGAAGGGGCTGGGCAGGAGAAGGAAAAGCCAATCAAGTTATTATACACACCAAGGCAGGTACAAGCAGAGCAGGAAGGTTAGAGGTGCCCAGGAGCTGGCTGGGATCAATCCAGCATTTCCAGAATACCCTAGGCTCTAAAAGGACTGACACAAGAGATATCAGCAAAACAAAAAACCCCAGGGCTTTCCAGTAGCTCAGTCTCTCAGTCTAACCTGGGTGTTGGCCTTTTGGATAACTTCTCCACTGTTCTGGCACCAGGTTTTACAGGGTTTTCCAGAAATGACTTGATTTGTTTGAAAAACCTGCAGTCAGCCCAAACAAAAGTAACTGGAAGCAACATCTTCTTTGTGCAAAGTGATGAGTCAGCCACTGGATTTCAATACTCAAAAATATTGGATTTGGTGAGTGCTTCTTGAATTTAACACCTGGGTGTGCTCAGAAGAGAAGCATTTTTCAAGAAGATGGATTTTGCCAGACATGAGTGATGAGGTACTGCTGGGGCTGATGAAATATTGTCTAAATCAGGTAAAGAAGCAGAAGGGTCCCACAGAAGGGAGCCCTGACAAGTGAAATTGAGAGGTGAGATAACAACATCTCCACCATGCTCACAAGTGAGGCACTTTAAGAAAAAGGCAAGCCCTTATAGCATTTCTCCCTGATATTATCCAAAATCCAAATTTCCCCTCAGCAACTCCCCAGGTTTGGTGCTCTTTGCTGTTTCATGAGCCAGCTGCACGGGCTGATTTCTGCCCCCCAAACCTCCCTGAGCTGCTTCACTCTGCTGCTGAGTTATTGCGGCTTCTGCTCTGCAAACAGGCTGTTGACAAGGGGAATGATGTTTGTAAACCTTCTGATTTCCACAGATCTGTTTTTCTTCTCACTCTGCAGCTCCTCAGAATCCAGTGGTGTGTGTTTGCATGCTGGCCTACCCCTCCCTGCAGGTTATTCCCAGAAGTTGCACACTTTAGACTCTTTCTTCCTTGAAGTTTTCTGTGTAAAACTGAACATCAAGCAGCTTGTTTCTCCCTCTAATTGATGTTTACTTTCTGCTGCTTCACACACACATCAGTATTTCCTTCAGTCTAATGAAGAATTACCAATTCTGCCACGAGGAGTCACGAGTCTCTTATTTACACTGAGGCACACACACGTCACTCATTTGCAGTTCTCTGGTAAAAAAAAAAAAAAAAAAAAAAAAAAAAAAAGAAAAAAGAAAAATAAAAAAAAAGGCCCATTGAATAAACAAAGTGTCCAGTAGCATAAATATTTCGCCTCCAGGGCTTCAAAATGTTTGACTGTGAGATAAGAAGCAGCTGTCAGGGCTTTCCACAGCCTTCACTGGGAGCAAGAGATGTGGTTCTTCTGCCCTATAAATGTTCTGCTTGCTCAGAGGATGGTTCCCTGTTCCTTCCCTGCCCAGGCATCACCAACCACAGTTAGCAGGCACAGAAATGCAATTTTTAGGTGTACCCACACTGAGACATGCCAGCTTCTTGGAGCTCTAAGGATCAGCTTTCTGAATGACTTCACTACAGGGATAAATTACTCTTCCCTAGGCCAAATAAACCAGATTTAATGAAATATGTGAGTAAGATGAAAGTTAACAACTGGCACAACATTTAAGGGCAGTAAGGAAACCCACAAGATAATGTAGCAATTCTTTGCACAGCCCCCACTATTAAAAAAAAAAAAAAAAAGTGATACAGCTCAAAGAAAGGCAGGATTCCACCCCTAAGAACTAGCGCTCTTCTCATAGCCAGTGCAAATGCCATGAGCAGAAATAAATTAAACTCTTTCCTCTCTCAAAATTGATTTAACACCACGAAAATATTCTGAAGACTTAAAAGAAGCCTTGCTCATTTTCATGCATCTCTTCTGCTTCATCCTATGCTGCTGATGGGGGGCAAAGGCAGCCAAGTTTCACCCAGGTCTGTTGGAAATAACTATCTCCTATCTCCTCTCTGCCACAGCCATGTCATTTATTCTGGGACCCTGATAGCTGAGACCTTGGAGCTCTAGCTGGTAATTTTAACCAGACATTTTATGACTAAGTTCATTTTTACCCAAAAAACACTCACACACAGGCTGAATTTTTATTAAGGATTCATCTAGAAAGTGTGAACAAGCCTGGGGCATCTGGGTCACAGCAGCAGTGATGTAGTCTGGCAAATAAATGATAAAATAATTCTGAAGCACCAATTGTGCCTCTTCAGACAGCAGCCACTTACCCAGTGTGCTCATCTCCAGTTTGGGAGAAGTGATCATTGTTTTCCTTGGCCTTGAAGTCATCCAGTAAATGCTATTTTCTTATTTTTGTTACAGACCTCAAAGACAAATTGTTCTAGAACTCTCCAGTTCAAAAACCAACAAGTATCTTTTCAGCTTCAGCTTGGAACAAGTTTTCCTTTTCCCTGTTTACATCTCCAATTCACACTCCAAGCCTGCTGTGTTTGTACCATCCATAGAGGATTCCTACAAATCAAGCCCTTAATTCTTCACTAATTGGGTAAAAACTGGTTGTGTTGAGGTTTCTCCATGAAGTATTTCATAACCATGAAGTAATGAGTAAATCTTGGTCCAGGTGGGAGGCAGAGAGGCTGAACATGTACAGCTTATATCAGAACCGAGCTCTTTAATGCTTAGAACTGCCAAACAATCCAAATTTACAGCCTGGTTTTGGACCCACACCTGGTGTTAGTGCAGTAGTTTACATGACTGTTTTTTTTAAAATCAGCTTCCATGGAGATATATTCCATGCTCACTTGGAGTACCCCAGGGCCACATCCCAAACTGATTTATTGGCTTGAGACCCAAATGGCACTGCAGCACTTCCTAAAGTGTGCCTGCAGATGGGAACAAGAGGGGTGCAAACCTCTTCTCTGCTTCTGCCAGTGCCCACCTGAGCTATGCCAGCTGTCCTCAGATGCTGCTGCTGAAGTATTTCTGTGCTGACAGATGGTCTCACTCCTGAAAAAAAGGAATTAGCTGTGAAGAATCCAGGGATGATTTTCCAGAAGCTTGAGACACACAGAAACACTTTAATCAGCTTGTAAGTTATTATAATATAATTACAGGAGTCCTACTCCCATTTGTCTGAGTCACCAGTGGCTGTGTCCTTGGAAACTGAAATTTGGGACAAGTGCTGAGGATGTGATCAGCTCCCCGCCAATCCCATCTACACAATACCCTGCCTAAAATTGAGGAGGGAGAACAACAGAGCTCCAGACATCCTTTCATGCTGTTAGAGCTATTCCCACCTTGCCCTCAGCAAGGGGATGGGGCTGAATTGTTCTCTCCAGCAAAGGAACTCCAATTCCGAGGCTGTGTGCTCCAGGGTCAGAGCTCTGGGATGTCTCAGCAGTCCTCCTAAGAGTTCCTGAAAGCTCTAACAGCAGCTAATGGATCTGCCAGATTCTTGAAAATATCATCAGGCTGGCTGATGGAAACTCCAGCCTTCCTCTCCCTCTTGTTTCAGACATACATTGTAAGTATAATTTCACTTGTGTTAAGCTTAAACCACTGTCCCTTCACTCACTTGTGATTCAGTGCCAGATCTCCAGTGCTACTGCTGAGGCAATAAATTAAGCATTGATCATGTTGTGTTTTCATTACTTCCTAAGGAAACCTATGTGAGAAAAACCAACAGCAAAATACTAGCTTGGTGTCTCAAGCAGAGTTAGGCCTTCCCTGGCCTGGAATAAAATCTATAAAATAATGTTTTGAGCATTATTCCACCGGCTGGAGGAGAAACTTTTTGATATTATGGCTAGATACATGGATTTGTATGAATATCTGATGTTGATGCCTTGTGCAGGCTGCCCTAGAACAGAGGCTGGACAGAGCTAAAGAACAAAGCAGGGATTTATTAAAAGGCCTCCATGGATCCACCTTGGGCAGCACAAGAGCCCAGCCAGGGCTGCACCCAAGATGAACCAAAATGGCCCCAAAATGCACAGCCAGACACGGGGTCTCTCCCTTGGATCAGTTCTGCTCCATTTGCACCTTGCAGTTCATTGTCCCATTCCAGCTTTAGCCCAGGCAGTCCCACCCTGCTTGTTTTTCTCTCTCCAGCCCACGGTGTTTGTGCTCTTGGGCTGAGATTTGGATCATTTGTCCTTGGTGCCCAGCTGGAGCAGGAATTGTTTTGTCTCCCTGCTCTGTGCACAGAGCTCACCATCCCCTGATGTGAAGCTCAGACCCACCCACTAAAGCAGCACAGAATGTGAAAAATTGAAAAGCTAAACCTGAGGCATCAACATGAGCCTTCACCTGAAAACATCCAGGCAGTTCTCCTGCTGCATTCCCTCCACTGATTGCAGGAAACACCAAAAGTCCATTTCTCTGTGCAGCTCACCTGAACAACAGCTGATGCCTCAGAATAGAAAACCAGGCTGCCTAAAGAAACCTGCCCTTCAAATTCCTCACAACAAATCTCTGGTCCAAAAGGTTTTCAGTCCTACTTTTATAGCTTTGTATTTAGGTGTGCAAAAGAATCAAAACAAGTGAAAAAGCTCCTGAATGCAGCAAGAAGCCCATGATGGCACAGCCTGCTCCAGTAGCTGGCCCGCATCACACACACAGAAGCCAATTTATTGTACTTTTATTTAAGATTTTTCCATTAAAGGAGACCTCAAGAACCTCAAGTTTCAAGCAGATACACTTCCAGCAGAACTCAAGTTCTCAACATGGATATACCAACCATGAAAACTTGAACCCAGATTATAAATTCCCAGGTGTTGTCAAGGTCACAGATTTCATTTAAAATGTGTTGGTTCAGACTTTGACTTGAAGTCCTCAAGGGCAGCCTGAGTTTCTCCTTCCTCCTCAGTCTTCTTTACCATTTGGTTGAAACATTACAGCTGAACTAAGAACTGTCACCCACAGCAGAAGCCCAACAAGCAGCTCTTGAAACTTCTGTGGAGATTCCAACAAGCTCTGAGTCACTGATTCCCTGCCATTCATTATCCCAGGTTTGCTCAGAGTCCTGTCCAGCCTGGCCTTGGACCCTTCCAGGGATCCAGGGATAACCACAGCTTCTCTGGCCACCCTGTTCCAGGGCCTCCCCACCCTCTGAATAAATTATTTCTTCCCAATATCCCATCTAACCCTGCCCTCTTTCAGTTTAAAACCATTCCCCTTGTCCTGTCACTCTCTGTCCATATAAAAAAGTCCCTCTCCCTCCATTTTATAGCTCCCTTAAGATCCTAGAAGGTCACAGCAGCCTAGATGGTCACAAGGGCAGACACCGCCTTCACTGAAGGAATTTCTGCATCTCAAGGAGGGAAAAAAGCATCATCTGACTAGAGAAAACAGCTTATGCCTTTCTAAAGTGGGACCTGCCTTGCCACATCCAGGAACTCTCATGTCTTGTGACTACTATCCATGTGCAAACCCTGCCAGCTTAGATACATGGAAAAAACAACTCTTTCAACACTCACTAATGCAGAGTTTATAGTTCAAACCTTTCCTTTTTTTTTTTTTTTTCCACCAACCACCTCTGATTCCTTGCCATGGGTGGAGCCCAGCGAGTCCTTCCTGCTGAGCAGCTTCTGCTCTTGTCCTTTCCATTGCTGCTGTGGCTGAACCTGGAGCTGTGGGCACATCAAATATCAAACCAGATGGAATCACCTCCTCCACACCCGTGAAAAATGAGGAACACTGAACACTGGACATGCTTCAGCGCTGGGTGTTTCATTGCTGCACTAGGATCACCTTCTCGAAAAGCAAGGGAGTAAAGTGTAGGGATAAAATGTTTCTAAAATTGTGGGATATTCAGGGGAGTTGGAAAAGGTTGGGCCTGGTAGGCCCTGGGAAAATGTTAGAGTAGGCCCTGAAAAAATGTTAGGCTTTACTGGATCATCATGCAAAACGGCACCTGTATGATCATTTAATGGCTATGATAAATGAGATGATTGTTAGATGCGATGATTGTTTGGTAATTGGACATAATTATTGTTTAATTGTAACAAGAATAATGAAAAACGATGTTTGGGGGGTTTGATGGAAATTACAAAATCCATGCTTGGATGAGGTCAATGTATACAATAGAACAATGTAAGTTTAATAATTAATATGTAGTTATATAACGATAAGGGTATAAAAACATGTTCATCCTGAACCCATGTGGGAGTCAGATTTGGGTCTGTACCCCTGACACCCAGAGCTCTTCAATAAAAGCACCTGCATGTAATTATTCCATGATTATATGTTTCTGAACACTAACGAGGAGAGCACACATGAGTTTTGTGGGCTTAAAAACCGAGTCAAGGAGAACCCAAAGGTGCCTGTGACATCTCATGAGTGCTGTAGGGCTGGATCCCAGCTGGGCAGTAAAAAGTGATGTGAATCCCAAACTAAAATGACTTTTTACTCCAAAAACCCAAACTTACCAAAGAGAACAGCACCAACCTTCCCACAGGGAAATGTGAGTTTACATCCTCAGTCCTGTGCTGGCCAAGAGCACCTGGCAAGGGGGAGAGCAGCCCTCTCTCTGCACATGCCATGGGCTTTTCCTCACACTCCTTCTTCTCAGTCCACATTTACCCTCTGCACAACCTCACCAGATATCCACAGATATCCAGATATCCAGCTTCCCCTGGAATCCAGGCAGCCTTTCCTTGGTGAATGCTCTGTCAGGAGCTGATCTTGTGGTGGGGGAACCTCTGCATGAAACAAAAGGTGAGCTGCACTTCAGGAAAAATCCCTGAGGTCACTTACACAGCTCTAACCTCACATGAGAGCAAAATACTTGAGCTTTCTAAGTGTTCACATAGGATCTTCTTGGTTTCTGCACTATAAATAATTGTAGCCTGGAAACAAAGAGAAATTCAGCATCTTAAGGCAGGGTTTAGGGTTTGCAGTCTAGAGCAGGGCCTTGTAGGCCAGACCCAATTCCAAAAAGCAAGATCTCCATCAGTACTCAAGAGGGACACAGGGACACAGGAATCCTCACAGACCACATGAAGGATGGAAAGGAAAGCACTTTGAGTAGTTAACTTGTAAATACATGGAACTTACTGACTGCAGCAATGGCAGAAAATAACCCCATCCAAACTAAACAAAGCAAACCCCAGAAAATAAACAAAAAACCAACAAACCAACCCTGTTCTACCCCCCCCCCACCCCCCCCAAAAAAAACCTCCAAAAAAAACCAACCCAAAGAACATCAGCACAAAGCTTCCAAGCACAGATCTTCGGAAAATGTGACCATTCAGTTGCATCAGGCCTTCTGGCTGAAAAAATTGAATTTATTAAGACCTGATGATAGAACTGATTAAACATAATTATCTTCCTGCCTGCAAATGATAAGCTATTGAGATCAAGGTATTTCCAGTGCACATTCACAGTTATTTATATAAAAGATGTAGATCTGAACTACCTGAAAAACAATTAGTTACAAAACAGTTGTATAATCAAGTTAGGGAAATGTATTGATTCTGGGTCAGCAGCATTTGAAAAACCTCCTTAACTTTACTGTGGCACAAGCCCTTCACAAATAATACACTGGAAAACATAAATAACCTGCAAATAATATCTATAGTACTGCACTTATCCTTCATCTCTCCACCAGATGTGAGTCCCAGGCAGAAGGGAAGCTCACAGCTCACAGGGACTTGTGCCCATGGGAGGATCTGGATGTGCCATAGGGACAGGAGAAAAAAGGAGGAAGAAAAAAATTAAAGGTGTCAGGAGAGCTGGGACCCAGTGAATAGACAGTATTTTGATTTTTTTTCTGGAATAAACCTTACAAGATCCTCAGAACTTGAGAAGTTTCTGCAGCTCCTCTGGGCAAGCAGCTGATGAAAGTTCCTCTCACATGAACAAGAACATTTGCAGGATTTCTTGTAAGTCCAGTAACTGAGCATCACCCTGCTGCCTCCTGGAAGTCTGGCTTTTAGTTTTGGTGGAAGCAGCTTGCTGAGAGTATAGCCAGAAAGAGATGAGTGGATTTGCTGTCAGCACCAGTCTTTCAGCTGATTTTTAGATAAAAATTAAGAAATATAAAATATAAACATGTATTTTATACATGCAAAATATAAATAAATAATATATAAAATAAAAATAAATATATAAAATACAAATAAAGGCAAATAAATGAATTTTAAATGCCTCAAACCAGATCTTCACCTGCAGGAGCAGTTTAGGATTTTTCCTTGTCTCGTGTACACAAATGCCCCATTCTGCAGCACCAGGAACCTCTCAGAAGGGAGAGGAGGTAGCAAACCCACCCGCAGCATTTTTCACATGTGGCTGAACCCTCCTGCATTGCAGCCAGCAGCACTGAGCTTCCCAGAGTGTTCTTCCAAGGGCAAGCACTGTCCTTGGATGAGCCTGAGAAACCACAACCTGAAAAGCAATCATTCCCACCTTCTTGTGTTTATATATATGGATATATTTAAAAAAAGAAATCAGCTGCATGTGGGTTTTGTTGTGCCAAAACTGCCACCAACACAGTGAAAGAAACCAAGTAAATATCATTAAAACTAAGGAGCCTCCAACACATGCAGGTCCCAAAAGAACACTCTGTGCTCCTCCTGGAAAGTTAGAAAATACCACACATGCACCTTTTGAAATACAAATCAGGAGTTTCCAAGGCACACAGGTGAACTCTGCTCAGTATTTTATGTGAGGTTCTACAGCCAGTCCAGCTTCTTATCACACCTGTGGTTCTAGTCTGTATCATATTCTGCTTGATAGGGTAATTTTAAATGAATATATCCAAGTCGTGGTTTCTGTCACCTTTGCTCTTGCTCTGATTCTCCCATCACACAAAACCTATCTATCTAGTTACTGTAACAAAATAAAGAACATCTCCAGCAGGTTTATCAGCTCTGATAATTCAAATCTATCTATCAAAATAAGCAAAAGCAGGCACACATATTTTTTCTTTCAATACTCTAGTATTTTTTTTTCTTTACTTTCAATATCATTCAGTGTTCTTTCAATACTCTAGGGGTTGGGTATTTTGGGGAGTTTTTTGGTGGGTTTTTTGTTTTTTTGGTTTGGTTTGGTTTTGTTTTTTTTGCGGTTTTTTTTTTTTTTGTTTTTTTGTTGGGTTTTTTTGATTTTTTGTTTTTTTTTTGTTTTTGGTTTGGTTTGGTTTTTCTGGTTTTTTGGGGGGCTTTTTGGGTTTTTGTTGTTTGTTTTTTTTTTTGTTGTTTTTTTTGTGATTTTTTTCCTAGTATTTTTTCTTTCAATATTCTCCATTTTCATTGCTCTTGCTTGGCTACAAGGCCCAGCATGAGCTGGATGGAACATGCAAAGCCAGAGCTCTCTTTTGAAGACAGATTGGCCATTGCCTGGGCTCTATGACTGTTCAGTACCCAGGGTGATGGGACAATTTGCTTTTTGGGCCAGTCTATTTACAGAACTGTGCTCAGGCAGGAATATTAATGACAATTGTTGTGGTCAGAGTAACTGCAATAATGCAGGAGACCACAGAACCTGGTGCATTCCCAGCACAGATGCTGCAGTCTGGCACCTTCAATCCTGCTGTCACACCAAAGCTACCAGTCAGAACATTTTGCACCTACTTTATCCTTCCTTTATAGTGTCATAAAGTTGATGAGGATACTGCTCTCCCCTGAAACACTCCCATTGCTGTCACCATCACATTTTCTGAAAAATCCTCTTTGTCCAGGATTTCTTTCCTGGGAAGCTGAGAAGCTTCAGAGAAAAAGGAAAACAATATTATCTCATTTGCTTCTCCTGTGTTTTGTTGCTTTGGAATGTGGTTGGAGATTGTTTATCCAACATGTGAATTATTTTTACTTAATGACCAATCAGTGCCAAGCTTGGACTCTGGAAACAGTCACGAGTTTTCATAATCATTCTTTGTAGCCTTCTGTCTGTATCCTTTCTGTATTCTTTAGTATAGTTTAGTATAGCATTCTTTAATATAATATCATAAAATAATAAATTAGCCTTCTGAGAACATGGAGTCAGATTCATAATTTCCTCCCAACAATGAGGAGGGAAATTCCACACATTACAGTTTTCAGTGCTGAACACTGCTCACAGCAGCGAGCATCACTCTCTGAACTGAAAACAAACATCATTCAGAGCTAAAGAGTCATCACCACATGAATGCGAAAGACTGATTGGCAACTGCTGGGGCTCTGAAGGTTTACATCTAATAAAAACTCCAGGAAGGAGATGCTTGTGCTTTGGGGAGAAGCACATCCTCAGGCTGTGCCCCACTGAGGTTGGAGCAGAGCAGACAAACTCCCTTGGTCCTGTCAGATAAGCAGAGGAGAAAAATGAGCCCAGGCATGCAGGCAGCACACAGCTCCTCTGTTCCTGTCTGAATTCAGTGCTGGCTACACGTTGTGAGAATAAATCACCACAGGACTCACTCAGAATGGGGTTCAGGACACAGATTTTGAGAACAAAACACAAAGCTGCTTTACATGGAGCTGCCTGGTTAAATAGCACCAGGCAGGGGTGGGAGGGAACACGTGGCTCGCAGATGCTCGATGCTCTGTGGAATATTGAAGAGTTTTCCTGCAACACTTAAGGGTTTATCCTGCTGATTTCTGGTGAAAATGAAAGCTCTAAATGCAGCAGAGTGACTTCTGCAAGTTGCTCTGGTATTGGGATGCCTCAAATTCAATTAAACTCCATGAGAATGAGCGTTGAACCTTGTTTAATGTGTTTATATCTTTAAGTGATGTCAGACGCAGAATGAATTTTATCCAACAGCGAACTGTAGAGATAAGGAATCCAAAGCTGGGAACGTTTCCAGCAGCACAGTGATTTCTTGGAAAGTCCTGATTGAAGAGGTGACCTTAGGTGATAATTCCTGAGAACAAGCACAACCTGAACATATTGGATGATAGACTACCCAGGGAAAGCTGACAGTCTGCTGTGCCTTCTGCCACCCCCTGAGAACTCCAAAAGGTGAAATGTAATCAGATCCTTTGAAACAGAGCTTAGACACCACCCCAAGGGAGTTCTCAGTCCCCCAAAGTGCTGCAGCAGAAAGCTAATGAATTACTCTGAAACCAGCTGCAAATCCATGGTCACTTTGCCTGCTGGATTCATCCTTGGTGTTTAATGTCATCAGAAAGAGTCAAACAGGCTGGGCAAAGAACAAGCTCACTGATAGTTTCTTGTTTTATTCATTAGTATCAGTGCCATGGCTTTGGATAAGATACTCATCCCTGAGCCACATTCAGATGCACTGATGCACTATTTTACATAATTTTACACACACCAAGAACAGAACTTGAACCACAGACCCAATGAAACATGATTTAGCACAAACCAATTCTGGCAAAAGTAATTAAGAATAAGCAGAATAGCTGTCATCCCAGCTTGGCTGTAAATAATATCCTGATACACCTGGGAAAGTACCAGAATGAGAATATATCAGAATTACAATTCTAGGAGGTCCAACACCTAATTTATGCTCACAACTCATTTTATTCAAGACAAACAGAGGAAGCAGCAGGCAGAAATAAGGAAAAGAAAAATTTCTACTGTATATTCAAAAAGTAGGAGGAAGAAGGATCACAGAGTCCTGACATAAAGGAGGGAAGAAACCTGCTTTGGGGAAGGCACAATGCAGAAACTTACACCAATAATTAACACCTAAACAGAGCTAATTCATCCAATCTTATGAGAGAAAAACACTTCTCCATATGCCATCTTCCAGTGTATGCTACTTAAATATTTGCAAGAAATTTAGACGTGGCATTGCCTTCCCCCAAAAGGCTTCTCAGATCACTAAAGGCAAGGCAAGGACAGAAATGCTAAATTTATAGTCTTAGCTGGAAAGACTTTTGAACAACTCTGACAGATCAGTAATAAATTACCATTATCTGGCTTCACATTCCCACCTACTGTCTCATGTAATGTGGAAGGAATGAAAAAGAATCCAGGCAGAAAGGAGCAGCACATAAAAACAGCTCCCTGGAGTCCCCAGAGAGGAAAAATGAAATGCCTCAAGAGTTGTTTTGCATGAGCAGCAGCCATGCTAAATGCAGCATCACATCACCCTGATGGCCACTGTAAATCTTCAAAATATCACCCTAAGAGAGGTCCTGGATCCCCCTCCAAAGCCAACATTTCCCTCTGTGTGTCAGGGAGCAGCCAGGGTCACTCACCCCACACAGCACAGCCAGGAGCAAAGGGAAAAGGGGGCAGAGATGGGTCTGAAAATGAGGATTCAGCACAGGCACTAAGGGCTTCCAGAGCCTGGAGCCAAAGCCAGGAGAGGAGATAAACCGTGGACACTCAGATAAGGGCCCTGCCAGGAGGTGGCCAACTGTCGGGAAAACTGACAGGGGAAAAGGTGAGAAAGATTCAAAAATGTCTTTTGTATTTTCCAACCAGCTGAAGAAAATTCACTTTGCATCAATCTACACCACTTCTCTCAGGCCTGAATATTTTTCTTTTAGTTATTTCCTCTTTTGAATGCAAAAAGCCCCAAACTCTAACTGTGACTTAAAGGATTCCTGTTGAGTCAATACGTATTTATTTTCAAAGCAGGAAATACAGAAAATACTGTTTAGAAAACAAAGGAAAGCAAATCAGGTTGAACATATGACTTGACAACATTTTTATCCTTTTCAAAGGTTTTTCCTGGCCCCAAACTACCTGTAAAATTCAAAGTGCATTTGCAAAGAGCTTCAACATCCCCTGAAAATCTTTTTCTTCTTTAATACTGGTCCCCTCACTTAAGCAGTGTCAAAGGCAGATCTTTATTCCAGCTCAACCACTGCAAATGGAAATTTTAAACCCTCTCAAAGCCTTTTCCTCCTAAATCACTGATTAGAAGGGAAGACAGAGAAAAACAAAAACTATTGAATTTATGACCAGCAAAAGGCATCAAATAAAAAGTTTTCTTGTTATCTGCAAAAGTGTTTATCGGCGAGATTATGAAAATGCCATTTGTACTGGAAGCCTCTCCATGCTGAAGCTGGGTCAACATAATCATTACAGCATTTTTTCCCTTGGTTGGGGGACCCTTGAATGTGTTGCCAAGTGTCCTTGTCCCAGCCAGACATAAACCCTGAGCTGTTTTCCTTGCAGAAGGATTTCCTGTAACTCTTCCCTGCGTCCTTCACAGGTTTGAAGGATTGGCTGTGTGGCAGAATGGGTGTGACAGGTTATTACTAAACCACTACATAAGCAGGCAAACTTCTGGATTCTAAAGTTCAGAATTTAAGTTATTTTTTCCTGAATTTATCTAAGTTCCCAGCTCCCATAATCTATCCCACATAGCCTGTTTGAATTTTGCCTTCCAGCCCCAACTGTTGGAGTGTTTGAACATTTTTGCCCTGATTTTAGACATTAAAGCTGTAGGGAAAAGTCTTGAACATGGAAATCCTAAAATTTCAGAAGCTAAAAGAAAAAAAATTGTGTGATTAAGGCAGGCTTGTGATTAAGTTGTTTTAATGCTTGGGCAAAGCAACACTGACTCATTGTAGCCATGTCAAATATCCCCAAACACCCCTGAAAAGCCTGGCCAAGATTTGTGTTTAAAAGTTCCAGCTGTTTATGAGGTATTTGTGTGGGGGAAGGATGTGGCAATAATTTTGCATTGCTTCTAATTGAAAAATGGGTGAAAGGATTTTCCTACAATTTCCCCAAAATAAGTGAGCGAAACTAACTGTGGGCAGGAAAAACATCAAAAATAATTTATAAAAAAATAAAGTTTATAAGAGGAATCTTTCTGTGACTTCAGCTATGGCTGGAGCTCCCTGGGGTATTCTGGGGTAGCCTGTGGAAATAAGGGGTGTCAGGTTTTCATCACAAAGCTGCCTCAGTGTGAAATTCACTGCTCTGGCATCATGGACTGGTAACATTTGGCAGAGTTTTCAATGCCAAGACCAAGGGTAAAACAGCAGTGATTGATCTTTAAAGGATGAAGCCTAAAATGGTCCCTGTTTAATCTGATTCTGATGCCTCATGTTTTGGCTTTTCTATTTTTCAGATTCTGTGCTGCTTTAGTGGGTGGGTCTGAGCTTCACATCAGGGGATGGTGAGGTCTGTGCACAGAGCAGGGAGACAAAACAATTCCTGCTCCAGCTGGGCACCAAGGACAAATGATCCAAATCTCAGCCCAGGAGCACAAACACCGTGGGCTGGAGAGAGAAAAACAAGCAGGGTGGGAGTGCATGGGCTAAAGCTGGAATGGGACAATGAACTGCAAGGTGCAAATGGAGCAGAACTGATCCAAGGGAGAGACCCTGTGCCCGGCTGTGCATTTTGGGGCCATTTTGGTTCATCTTGGGTGCAGCCCTGGCTGGGCTCTTGTGCTGCCCAAGGTGGATCCATGGAGGCTTTTAATAAATCCCTGCTTTATTCTTTAGCTCTGTCCAGTTTTTGTTCTAGGACAGCCTGCACAAGGCATCAATTTCACCTCATCTGTCCCTGTCCTTAAATCCCAGCAGCCTACAACAGTGTCTTGGTACTCTGGGGGAGATAAGGAGGAGAAGCTGTAAAATGGATTGTCCCAATGGATTGTCCCAATGGATTTCCATGGTCCAAATGTTCTGTTTGTTCTCTTCCAGGCTGGAATAAGGTTTTAGCTCAATCCTTCCCCATACACAAAGACAAACCAAGATAAGCACAGTCACTTTAATGGTTAAGAAATTGTTTCATCTCCATTACATTTTAGTTCTCCAAAACATGCTCATGGATAATTTTGAAAAACTCAGAGATATCTTTGGAATTTGTTCTAGCTTTGCTCATTTGTGCCTTCGCATGTTCATTTGGTTTACACTTGCACAAGCTGTGCATTCTCCCTCAGCCCAAAATAGATTCTCCACAAATGCTGGAGCCCCGAGCCGCAGATTTTTGGGGCACAAGAAGAGATTAACCTCAGATTGGGGTCTAGAAGTCAGGTATTGAGCCCAAATGGAATGTCTGGTTTGTGTTCCTGCCAGTGAAGAAACAAGTCCATTAAAAGAATGAAAGCTACACTGAACTTACACTTCTGCATTAAATAGGAGTGAATAAAAAGCAGTTGTCTTCTGCAAATTACCCAGCACTAAGAAATAACGTCACAGTGGTTTAATTTCTAAATGTACAGATAAATATAAACCCCTCTTCAAGGATCACTTTGATCCCACAGGGACCAGAGTCCACCCTATGGTGGATGTGCATTTTAAGGGTACATCTGGGTTGAAGAATCCTAGAGTGCAAATAAAGCAGCTTGGCTTCAGACTTGCAGGCAGAAATCCCACAGCATGTTCACAGCAACAGCTTTTTGGCTCGAATTTCTCTGAAGGGTCCCACTTTTCATTTAATTACATTCTGTGTAAATCATAAGTAAAGCTATTTTTAAAATTGAGAGTTCTTCTAACGTAGGACGTTTTCAAGGGAGATGGAGTTTGTAGAGAAGGAGCATCCACCAGGCAGGGCAGAGTGAGCAAAACAAAATCTGAGTAATAACTGAGACCTCTGAGCAATCAGAACTCATTCCAGGTCCTGCTGGCTACATGAAAGGCCCAGAACCAAATACTTCAGAATTCCCAAAGGAAATGTAAAATATGATGAAGTCTGTGATTACTGGAGGTGCATTTCTTGCCTGTAAGATGGAAACAGTCCTCAGACTGTTTTATTGTGGAAGTTGAAAGGCAAAAATCAGGAGTAGAGTGGGACAAAATACAGCAGAGTGCCTTCACGAGGCTTGCTGTCCTTAGAGCTTCCACCTCAGCACTCACAGAAAATCATAAAATCACGGAATTATCAAGGTTGGAAAAGATCTCTTTATTACTGTGATTTCTCAGCATCCCATCAACGATAATTAAATATTTCTAATTGTATTTGTAATAATATGCATAGAAATAACACAGAAGTGGCTTCATTTTCCGCTGCCTGGTACCATTTACTTTTTCCTATGCAATAAAAAGTGCAAACAGATGTGGGACTTTACCACACCGCTGTGGCAGTGTCCAAGATCTAATCTGAGGGTCAAAATGCAAATGGATCTAATTGCTCCTTGCCTAATACAATTGTATGTTCACTGTCTTTAACAGGGTGCCCAGAGCAGCTGTGGCAATCCCTGGATCCCTGGAGTGTCCAAGGCCAGGTTGGATGGGGCTTGGAGCAGCCTGGGACAGTGGGAGGTGTCCCAGCCATGGCAGGGGGTGGAACAAGATGAGCTTTAAATCCCCTCTAAACCCAAAGCATTCAATGACTATAAATCCCTCATATATGGGTCAGAAAAAACTGCTATGCAACATCTCACTTTGAGAAGCTGGAGGGATAAAAAACCCCAAGCCTGGTACTAAACTAAGCTGGCTTTTTTCAGCAGCTTAGGCAAACAGAGGCCCAGGCAGAAGAAGCAAAGCCCTGAGACTGACCTTGCCCTGGCTGGAGGATGTGAACAGGAGCTCAGGAAAACTGGCAGGGAGATGTGTAGGAGAAAATCTTGGACAGGACTGCAGTGGTCAGGGTGAAGGCACAGGGAAGGGAAAAAAAAGGTGACTCTGAGTCAGTTTGAAGGCAAGCTTTGCTCTTTTGGCTCAGAAAAAGAACTAAGCACAGTCCTTGCAGTTTAGTCAATCTATCAATGTTTTGGGAACAGCAAGTGGAAACCTGGGAATGAGGAGGAGTGCAGAGGGAGCTCAGAGGACTCAGGATGGTGGGGAGGGAGGTGTTGAGGCTGCCTGGTGAGTTAAGGTGAATGGCAGCACCACCAGAGCCTGCACAAGTGTTTGCAGTAGTTCTTCCTTCAGGAAACATTCCTGCAGGAGTGTGGCATTCACATGCCCTGAACATGATTCCTTCACCCAGGGTTTTTTTCCGGGGAAGCTGAGAAGCCTCAGAGAAAAAGGAAATCAAATTTTATCTCATTTGCTTCTGCTGTGTTGTGCTCATGTGGAATGTGTTTGGAAATTGTTTACCCACAGGTGATTGTTGCATTGGATTCTGCTGGGAGTTGTTTTCACTCTTTGGCCAGTCAGGGCCAAGCTGTGTCAGGACTCTGGAGAGAGTCAGGAGTTTTCATTATTATCTTTTTAGCATTCTGTAAGCATCCTTTCTGTATTCTTTAGTATAGTATAGTACAGTATTATTTAATATAATACAGTATCATAAGGTAATAAATTAGCCTTGTGAGAACATGGAGTCAGATTCATCATTCTTCCCTGCCATGGGGCTCACTGTGCATTTACAGGAGTGTGGATGGACACAGAACTCCACTGAACAGGCACAGTTGTGGTAAAAATTGTTCTGTGCAAAGCCTAAACAAAAGTGGTTTTAACCTGTGATGCCTCTGTGAATGTCTTCAGCAGAATAAAAGCTGAATTTGATCTGAAAAATATGTTTTTCTGTCCCTCTTCCTTCTCTGTTCTGGTGCTAGCTCAGTGTGATTGGTTTGCTGTTAAATGTTTCAGGGCTTGCTCTCCACTCTGTGTGTGTGGAGCGGGAGAGCCACAGGGTCATGTCACCCAATCTGAGCAATTTTTCTCATGTAAATGGATACATCTCTGCTGGGAAACGGTGTCCACAATCTCCTTACCCCTAAACAAGGTTTCCTTTTCCATTGCCTCATCTTTGTCTCCTTAGGGGAAGAATGTTTTATTTTCAGAAAAGGAACAAAGAGAAAATAATGAGGAGAAACTCATTCTGTGGCTTCCACATTTTTTTCTTTCTCTGAAATCTGATGATATTTGATTAAGGTGTATACAGTGGGGTTTGACCTTGCAGGTTTTCTACATCTCTTAAATCTCATAAAAATGAATAAAAAACAGATGATCACCTCACTTGCCTTATGCTTGTTCCATGTTTATTTATTTCTATTTGCATCTCCTGTCTTTGTTATTCACTCATCTACCTTGTTTATAAATCCTGGTGCTTCTTTGTGCTTTGTTTTTTGTCTCGCCACACCCATTATAGCAAAGAAAATCAGTGAAACCGGGTCTTATGTTCTACTTTCTTAAGGAAAGAGAGCTCAGGATGAATTGCATGGTTAAAGCAGAAAAGGGGGAGAGGAAGGGTAGCAATAATGGGACAGACTTTGTTCCAAAAGTAAAAGGCTGACTTAGCCAGATCTATCGACTGTTGACTTTAAAGAATTTAAACTCACAGAGCTGGACTCTGGTTAAAGAAGGTTGGAGTCACTGCTAAAAATGTGCAAACATTCAGATAAGATAAGAACCCTGAGCTTTTCCTTCGTAGTTCTGAGGAATGATGTTGTACCAGAAGGAGAAGTGCTGTGAGCAAACATCCTCCTGATGGCACCGTTTTGTTCTGAGCTTTTATTTGTCCCATTGCTCCCCTGTCTTCAGATCTCCCATCTCCTGGGCTCCTTCCTTCCTGCTGGGCAGTACTTCAGGGATGCACTTGAGAGAAGATGAAGAGCACTAGAAGCACCCTGGAAGAGGAAAACAAGAATGATCAAAGGTTTAAAAACAACCGTGACCTTTGGTGCATGAATGGGGTTTATGAAATGTGGAGAGGAGCAATGAGAGACACATAATGTTCTTAAAATACTTGAAAGTTAAAGGCAAAATGTGAAAATGTTCCCCAAGTGCAGTGTAAATAAGAATAGCAGAGAAAGTTTTAAATCATAGCAAAGGAAATGCTGTTACAGAATGTTCTGAGGAGACTGAGGCGCTGAATCGCCATGGGGTGGGTGGCATTGCTGTCACTATGCAGTTTTAAGAACAGAAAACTCCAACACTCTTTGGAAATGAGGTTAATTAACTCCAGTAACAAATCTCAAGGGGAGAAAATCTGACCCTTTCAAATCAGTGGGATATTATGAAGAACATCCTCGTGTGGTTTCCCTTTTCAGTCTCTCCACGCTAAGCAGAAGAATTTACTAGAATAAAAACATTTGACTGGCAAAAAGCCCTTTAAAATATTGTCATATATTATCCCAAGCTTCACAAAGATGGTGCTTTGTGTGTTCTTCAGCTTTTGGTGACAATTGAATAATGTCTTTTTTCCTTTTCTCCCTGAAATAGATGTTGGGTTTATATCCCAGTGGGAAGCACACTAGTACTTTCTTTCCAGCTCTCTTCATGCTAAGAACAGCACTGGAATCTAAAAAGGTCCTGTGTGTTCTTTTGTGCTGGTGCATGAAAATCAGTGTGTGACTGAAGAGACACAAAGCAGAGCTTTTTCTGATGCGCTGGTCATCTTCACACAGCAAACCCAGCCTTGGGCCTAAGGGGACTTGGGTTATGGATGCTGCTCCAAAGGTCGAGGTCTTGATCTTTCAGGATGAGCTACTGACACAGTTCCACCAAATATCCCTTGGCTTGGAATGACCTGAAGCTGTCAAGGACCAAGAGAAAAGGAAAAAACCCAATTTTGATTTTCCTCCAAACATAACTGTCTATTGGCCAAATCCTCCACACCAAAGCTCCATTTTCCCTCAGTGTTTAATGCTCTCTCTGATGAAGGTGTTGTTGCTGAATCCTTGTCTTTAAGCCAGTTTTGGGTACACCCCCAACCCCAGTTTTGGTTTTGGAACCAGTGCGTTGTTTGCACTTGCTCTGGGCAACAGCTCAGCAAAGAAGGAATTTTCTTCCATCAAGGATAAGGCTGGTGAGCAGTTGGCAGAATCTGTGATATCTCCTGTCTGCTCCCATAGATCTGTAAAAGCCAAGATGCATTTTATTTATTTTGTAATTTTATTTTATTTTATTATTTTTATTTTATTTTATTTTATTTTTTGCATGCCATTGTGTTAGAAAGTCTGGCTCCTGACTCAGCCCCTGGTCAGACATATACGTTTATGTGAATAAATGCTATTTGTCTGACCAGTGTTTATGGCATGAAGGATAAACTGCAAGGCCCTGCTCAGAGCTGAAATCTGTTGCTCTTCACTAACTCTTTGATGTTTTAGCAGAGGTAAAAATATATCTTGAAATCAGAGCAAAACAAATTTTAAAAAACCAAAAATATCTTGAATTTACCTTGAGGAAGAGAAGAATTCTCTGTCTGATTGTGGTAAGGACACTCCAGAGCATCAAGGTTTGTTTGTGCACGGTTTGATGAGGCACTTAACTTCCACTGCAGTCCTTCTAAAATCCAAATTTTACAAATCATCCTCCTCTTGGGATGGGCAGCAGCAAGGCTATGAAACCAAACAGTTGTGACCTTTGCTGAACGAGAAATTGAAATGAAGCTGTGGAAAGAGTGTGACATCTGAAACTCAGCCCTTCCTGGTGGGGAAACCTTTCCAAAGCATTGCTAAAGTTTGGTTTAGGGAAGATTTCAAGTAAAGCCACCCTGGCTGCTGTATGAGAGGCCTTTGGGTCTTGCATCCAAACATGAAAGAAGGGCTGGTGCATTTCCTGTAAAGATGACTTTGCTTTTTATTCAGCTGGTGGACATGTGATGCCCTTTTGGGGCTACCTAAAAACAGAGGCCAGACAAAATAAGGCAATAAAAAGCAGTTATATTTATGAAGGGCCTTCAGGTACATTTTGGGCAGACAAAGCCCCCCAGGGCCTACACTCAAAATAGATGATGGTTTCACAGGTTTCACACTTTTATAAGTTTGGTCTGTTTGCATATTGGGGGTTAATCTGCCAATTACAGCTTCAGCTAATGAAGTCATTGGCCCCAAGTTTGCTCCCCCCAAAACTCACTTTTGTTTCCATCTCTGGGCCCTGAGGCAGTGAGATGTCCTTGATTGCCAGGCCTGGAGAGGAATTGTTGTGTCTGCCCAAAATGGGGAAGCAGCAGCTCCCACTGTGCGTGGAGTTTGGAGTTATCCACTAAAGAACTGCAGGGTTACAAAAGTATGGAAAATATAAAAGCTCAAATCCCTGAGGCATCACATGGAATAGCTTCAGTGTGGGGAGCTGGGAAGAGCACAGTGCTGGGGTGAACACAGACAGTGACTGATGAGGTGCTGCTGGAGGAATGAGGGAAAAGCTCTGGAAAGGTCTCTCAAGGTCATGTCCAATCCCTATCAGGATCCATATCATAATGGCATCCATAAACACACCAAGATTTTCAAATCCAGGCTGAGTTCCACTGCTGCTGTGAGACTGTTACTTTGAAATCTTATCTGTAATGGTTCAAACTCTCATTATCTCCAATTTATTGGTGTTGCCCAGTTTATGGCCATGTAATAATGAAAGCTTTGAGCAAGGCTCCAAAACTTCATTTAATCAAGATTAAGTTATTGTGCCAACAGCCTTTATTTTTTTTACCTGGCTCTCTCCCTTTCTGACATTTATACTCATAAATGTCACTCGAAATATTATTGCCACCAAGTTTCCATTGCCAAATGACATTCCGTGCCAGAGAACTGGATTAATAGGACAACAATTCTCTTCCCTCTACCTTCCCATCAAAAACAGCTTTTTAACCCTCTCAAAAAATTTGTTTTTCCATCTTCTTCATTTATTTTATCCATGTTTTCCTCATCTGTTTGTGGTCTGTTGCAGGCCATCCTTTCTGGGATATGAAGCATCCCTATCACATTCCTCTAGCTCTGGCTTTGCCAGACCCAACTCCCCCTGGTTCTGAGTCACTTGTTTGCCCCCTTTCCTCAGCTCATCTCCAGGAGTCCTCTGGGATGGAGAAACTCCTTTCCAATGTAAAATGAGCTCCTGCTCAGTAACTTCTTTTTTAATTGGAAATTTTGCTAGAAGGGATGAATTTCTTCAAGGCATCTTTTACAAATTCTAGCAGGTCCTTCCAAGCTGTGTGTTTCATTAACTGGAATATTCCTTTGGCACCAAAGGTAGGATTTTGTGATGTTTGCTGCCAGCATCTTGAGAAACTCTGGATTTTTTCAGTCTCATGGATTTACTTCTAGAGTTCTTTGCCACTGTTAAGTCAAGCTGGAGTAGTTTACTTTCCTCTAGGCCGGCGTTTCAAATATTATTTGTTATTCCCAGAATATCCTGTGGATATCCTGTAGCTTCTCTGGATAAAGTGTTTCATTTTTTTGATTTTTTTTCTTTTTTTAAAAATGTAGTTTTTATGCACTTTCTCAGTTTTTCTCCAAAGTATTCCCTCCAATATTTGATAATTTGTGTTAAGGTGGGCAACATGCTTCTGATGTGAGCCCTTATTCCCAAAGATTTCTCATTAACAAGGAGAAATTACAATTACACCAGAACACTTCTTTACAGCAGAAGATCCCTTTGGATTTTTGCCTGCACTTTGCATTTTCAGAGGAAGAATCCAAATGCAGCTTGTCCTGATGGAATGGCAGATGGAGCTGGGAGCCTTCTGCTCCATTTTATTGCTCCACATTGGAGGAGAAGCTTCTCCATCTCACATCTGCCACCTCCTTGTGAAGCTACAGATCTCCTTGGGGAAGGAAATGTGGGGGAACAGTCTCCTCCCATCCCCTCACCCCAGTGCCATGCAGAGAGGGAATATCCACCAGGATCAGCCTCAGAGGGACAGCAGGACCTGGTGGTGGCATTCCAGAGGTATTTATGGTGCTGGAGGATTCCTGGCACCCAATTGTTGGATGTGGCATCCAGCCAGGCTCCATCCTGGTGTGGATCCTCCCTGTGTCCCAGCAGATCCTTGTGCCAAAAGGCAAACAGCCTGTGGGCCAGGATTTGGGGTTCAAAATATCCATGGATTCCCACCAGCTGTGGTCCTGGGGAGCCCCTGCATTGCCAGGTGGAGATCTCCCATTGCTCAGCCTGTGCTCTGAGATCCAAGGACACACTGTCCCCCTTGTCCTGGCTCTGGCCTGCCTTGGCTTGTGCAAATATTAACCTTGGCTTTTCCCTGGCCCAGCCTGGCTCCTCGCAGGGTGAGACACCACTGGTGTGAATAATGTGACAAGAATTTCTTATGGTGGGGCTGGAAAATGCAGCTTTCCTCGAGTTAGATCCGGAATTGGCAAGAGCCACTTGTGTTTTGGACTTGGCAGAAACCTCTTCTCCTTTGGGGCAGAGGGAAGGGGGTCCATGGGCACCAGAAAGCAGCATTTGGAATTATTTCCTTGAAAAACACAAGGAACTCATGCTGGTGAATGAGGCTCCCTTTGTGGGATTCAGGCAGTCCCAGGATGGCTCCTCAAGATGTCTAAAGGACAGGTGGGAAGAGTCCCTTGATAAATTGGGACACTAAAATTTGTATGTGGATTTTATCCTGACAAAAAAGGACTCCCTTGGTCATACCAGTTAAAAACCTTGCTGTTAAAATGGAAAGATTGTTTGATTAATAAGAAAAAAATTCAAAACAGCATCTCAATATTGTATTCAGGAGTGCAGAACAATCTTGACATCTCATCCTAAATCTAATTGCAGCCCTCTTTTTATAGACTGTTTAGAGCTTACTGAAAATGAAATTAAAGCAGCTTCAATTTTGGCCCAAACATAAAGCTGAAATACTGAAATAGCATGAAAAGACATTTTTTCTTATAGTAACTTCTGACCACATGAAAATAAGGAAGCACTACAAATCTTTCAAGAAAGCCTGACTTTATGAGATTTCCAGCATCACTTCCAGATTAAACAGTTTTGGCTCAGTGTTCAAGTCCAGGCTCATCTGAACCAGACACATTTGCTGAGATTTATGTCAGTTTGAGCTTTCCCCCTTTAGTACAGCTTTTGGAAAGCTGTTTATGGGTACATTTAGGGGAACTGCAAATGGATCAGCCAGAATCTCAAAAACCTGGGGTCATTGACCAGGTCAGTGAGAGCCTGACAAACTCTGCACACAGATCTGTGGAAAAAATGGCCCAGACTGGATTTTGATTTTGATTTTCCTCAGTTTAGGGAAGAGGGAATATTGAGGAATGAGAATGCTCTGTAAAGATCCCTTGCTGTGTTTGATCTCCAGCTGTCCTGTAACTTCCACAGGCTCTCTGGGTATCCAGAGGCTGTTGATTTTAATCAGAGGTAAGGAAAATCTGGGGATGGTGTTCTGTGCTCCTGAGCTGTTGTCAGTGTTGATTCCAGGATAATAATTCATTATTATGTGGCTGGGATCATCCTACAGAGGTGCTGCATTGTTTTTGTCTGCACAAGAGACCAAATTCCAGGTGCTCAGGAAGGGTCTGAGGTGGGATGAGGTGTGGGAATGAGTTCTCACCTCTCAGCTTCAGTTCAGCTCCCGGTGGGATGGTGGGTCCTACCAGAGGGGTGTGAGGTGCTTCTTTATCAGTAGGATCATTTCAGGATTTTTAGATTGCTCTCAAGAAAAAGCAGCTGAATTAAGACCAGCTGTTGCAAGGGAGATTTTTTATTTTATTTGAATATCAGTGATACGCAGAATCCTGATGTTTCATCTAGGAAATCAAAATATTGCTTATTTTGATGTCTGTTGAGGGTTTTTTTCCTTGCTTCTGAGCTCTCTCCAGGTTCATTTGAATGTGAAGGCAGCGAGGTCACTCTATGGAAAGGCTGCATTTACCTGCCCTAGGCAGAGATCAGCAGCATTTGGCTCTCAGAGCAGCTTTCTGGGCTGCAGCAAAGGAGAGGAAAATGCTGTTTTCTTATCACTACTGAACTCTATCTGCTTTCTTTCATGCTGCTTTTTACAAGATTCAGATGAAGCTGGACAGGACGTTTTGTTCATTTTGTAGGGAAAAAAAAAGATAAAATAACTTAAAGTCTCCAGCAATTTTAAACAGCAAATTAAATTGTCCTAACTCAGGAAAAAAAAGACTTTCACCATAGTGCCCATGTTTCTGAAAGCAATATATGTACCAGACTGGCATTTTGGGGATTTTGTTTATCATTAAAAACAAAATAAGGTCTATAGAGGAGATTCAGCAAAGAAGTTACCCATGACAAAATCTAATCACTTTGGATATTTTTAGTATAACGAGATCCATGCTTCTTACAAGAGGCTCCTTGGGCTCCCAGTGGGGAGGATGTTTATAGTTCTGGACCTTCACAATTTTAACTTGATTATTTGCAGGCAACCTCATCTTCCTACTTATATAATAGCCCAGCAGTTGTGTAATCACCAGTGTGAGATGAAAAGTCTCATGGTTTGGGGTTGGTTTCTGCTCAGCTGGTCCTGGTTTCTTGCTGGGTTGCCACTCTCTTGTCTGCACCCTCCAGGAGAAGGAGTTGGATAATTTGAAGCAGCCTTTCATCCTGGGCTTTTTCATGCTTTACAACTTTGTTATGTCTTCCCAAACCTCCCAGCCTGCTGGGGAAAGAGCTTCCAGGATGAATTCTCTGAATTAATTACACACTTCTGCATGGTGCTGCTCTGTATGGATGGGTCAGCAGGAGTTTCTGCAGATGTGAGAAATAGCTACTCACTTTTCATAGTTTAGGAAGGTTTATTAAACCTTATCAAAAATACAACAGAAGACTGAATAAAGAAAAAAAGGTTACAGCACTGGGAGCAAGATTTTCCCTGCCATGTTCTCAGCCCCCTCACAAATGGAGGTTTTCCCTTTTTAACCCTTTAACCCCTGCCAAAGTTCTGTCCATCCAGCCCTTCTTTGCTGTCCAGTGGTGATCTCCTCCTCAAATCCTGATTGGAGGTCAGATGTCACTATAGTGACAAGCCAGCCCTCCCAGATGTCCCTTGATAACCACGTGAGGGGGTAAAACATAACTATAAATCTATAAAACTTTTCTTAACCTATACACATGATATCTGTCTGTTAATTGTGAGAGTCAATCATTGCATTACCCATCTATCACACAGGGAGCTCTTTGCCCTCGTGCATGGACAGCTTCCCACAGATCAGTTTGCACAGTCCAGCTCCTAATGAGCCCCAGTGTTGGAACCCAGGACATTGCTCTGGCTGCCCTGGAGACCCTGGCAAGGGGCTCACAGACCTTGGCACAGAGTCAAAAACACCTATGCCTTCCATTTTAGCCCATGGAAACAATTGCCAACTTTGTGTGAAGAGTTACAAGCCACAAGGGTTTGAGTAGAATGATAGTGAATTTACCAGAGGGTGGAAAAGTAGAATTTTGGGGATTTAGGATAGGAGTTCAAGAGGCAAGATGGAAGAATCTGAGCATGTTCTGTACTTCATCTCCTTCTTGTCCTCCATCTTCTGCTGTGATGATGGCACTTTTGGATTGGTTTAGAGTAGAGACAGACTGTCTAACACAGGTGATAGGTATTGGGAAATTATTGTAATAAAGTACACGTAGTTTTGAGTATAAAAAGCTAACACCACCCTTAGGGCAGACAGTGCGCCTCAACCCGACCTGCTGGACAGACCTCAGTGGGTCAGACAGACAATGTATTAGATAAGAACAAATAAACAACCTTGAGAAAGAGAGCCAAGGAATCCTGACTTCTTCTTTGGTCTCAGGGCTGGAAAAAGAGACTTTCCAACACCTTGGGGTCATCTCCACACCAGAGACCTCATCACCCCAGGGCCCTGGAGAGCTCTCAGGAACAACCTGGATGCAGCTCAGAGGATGGGAAGGATGAATGATCAGAGGCAGCATTCACAAGCAAACACACATATGTGTGCATGGCAAAATGGATTTCCTGGATTATGTTCCTGAGGGGCTGGGAATTCAACAGCTCCCACACCAGCATCAAAGGATTTTAACTGAGTTCATGGTTGTGCATTCAGGCCCTGCAGCATTTAATGCCCATGTTCTGTGCCATGCTAATTCCTACGAGCTGTTCTTCCAAACTCCAGCTCCTGGAAATAAAAGAACAGGAGAAGAACATCTAATTTGTCCTGGATAAGAATTGGTTTATTTCCTGCAATGTTCCATCTGATGACTCTTTGTAGCTGTAGTACAAACCATTGTTTGGGAGACAAATTGAGAGTGGCAGTAAACACAAAAAGGTTAATGAAATACATGATTTCTGGCTCACTTGTTGGAGCAGGGAAAGCATGAGGGGTTTCAGTGTTTGGAATTCATAACTATTTCCATTATCTACCCTGTGCCTCATTTTTCTTTCTCTCTTGGCTCTAAGATCCTTTTCTTTCTTTATTGTTTCTTCATCATTCTCTTTTTTTATAATTTCTCCCACTGCATTTCCCATGGCCTGAGAGCTCCCTTGCCCACACCCCAACTCAAATTCCAGAAACTCCATTTGGGTTTTTCTGCTCAGTCTTGTGCTTCAGAGCCCTTTCTGGCTGATCTTTGTTAGAACATATTTCAGATTGTTTTTTTCTTCAGAACTGTATGAGGAGAACTAAATATGTATGAAAATGGAAATATGTATATATGGAGAGCTAAATATGTATGGAAATGGAAATATGTATTTATGGAGAGCTAAATATGTATGGAAAACTGTCCTAGCCTGGCTGGGGGACTGCAGGAGCTTCCCTGGGATGTCTGCTGGTAGAAAATGAGAGTGGAGGTGGTCTCCCTGCACAGGCTTTGTCTCCTGGAAGATGTGAATCCCCATTTGAAGAGCTGGAAATTGCTGAGCTTGGCTCAGTCCCTGGAGAGACTGTGACATCTCAGCAGGGTGGAGTTGCCACCTCCCCACAAGCTCATCCTTCCCTTCACTGCAAGACTAAAACTGCAAATATTTTCCCAAGTTTCTGTGGCATTCTCTACATGGCTGTTTCATTTCGTTGAGTGATGGTGATGGCTGTGTGAATGAGCAAAATGTCTATTTATTGTATTTGCAGGATGCCTCAATGAGGAATGATGAATGTGACTCCATGTTCTCACAAGGCTAATTTATTATTTCATGATACTATATTATTAAAGGACACTAAACTATACTATACTAAAGAATACAGCAAGAATACTTACAGAATGCTAAAAAGATAATAATGAAAACTCCTGACTCTCTCCAGAGCCCTGACACAGCTTGGCCCTGATTGGCCAAAGAGTGAAAACAACTCCCAGCAGAATCCAATGGAACAATCACCTGTGGGTAAACAATCTCCAAACACATTCCACATGAGCACAACACAGGAGAAGCAAATGAGATGAGAATTGTTTTCCTTTTCTCTGAGGCCTCTCAGCTTCCCAGGAGAGAAATCCTGGGTGAAGGGATTTTTCCAGAATATGTGAATGCCGCATCTATTCTTTAACTTCTTCTGTAAGCTGGTTTGGATTTTCCCTAACACAAAGCAAGCAGAGAACAATGGGTTGTATTGTGCCTGATTACATTTTCTGAGCAAAAGTCTTAATGTCCCCTGTGCACTATCTTAGCCAGGGTTACCTCACTGTAACCACAAGAGAAAGCTGAGTCAGCTGTGGATTGAGCCACAGGTAGTGTCTGAACCCAGCTGCTGGTGGGAAAGGCATTTCCCCCTCTTCCCAAGCCTTTTCCTGTAGCAGTGTCCACGGGGATGGCTGTGGGGGCAGCATTCCACCTCCAGGACACGTGTCTCATTCCCTGAGTCTTCCATGACTTCATCACTTGTAGTATAATAAAGTGAAAATCATATGTTGCTGTCACTCCTTGAGGTGGGCACGACAGCCCAGCACCTCTGACTTTAAAAAAAACATTTGGAAAAAACCCCAGAGGATTATTAAAATTAAAATAACCCAGAGGATTATTAAGCATTGTTTCTGTGGAAAGAAGAAGAGTCATTATCAAAATGACAAGGGCAATCTATGAGGGCAAAAAACTCTAAGCACAAATTGCCATTTGGTGTATATGCTTGAGAGAGGCTTTATCCTTTCGTTCCTTGTCTCTAAAGTCTGAGGAATGTTTTTTAATGGAATGGGGCAGACAGGGTCAAGCCAAGACATGGATTTAATTCCTTACATCTATAAACAAAACCACATTTCATGCTGAACTCTGAACGATGAGAGGGAGGAGTTGGGGACAGGAATTTCAGCATTACACTGTAGAGAAAAAGGGAAGGAAAATGTTGGCAAAGGTGAAGCTGCTTTCAGGCCCTTCTGTCTCTGCCTGGGCACTGGAACTGATGGGTATTGGCATTTCTGCCCTTGGTCTGAAGCACCACAGAGGGGATTGTCCATGGATCTGCTTCCCCTTGGACGCAGCCAGATGCTCCGGAGGCACAGGGTGGGAGCCAGGGTGGGGAAAGCAGCCTGTGGCTGAAGGCAGAGGTGACAGGGAGGTGTTTGCTGCCCAGAGCAGCTGTGGCTGCCCCTGGATCCCTGGCAGTGCCCAAGGCCAGGCTGGACAGGGCTGGGAGCAGCCTGGGACAGTGGGAGGTGTCTCTGCCATGGCAGGGGTGGAAGGGGATGGGGATGATATAAAGTCTCTTCCAGCCCAAACAATTCCATGATTCTGTGATTTGATCAATTACAAAGCTGGAACACAGAAATCACTTCACTTTGTCCAACCAGTTGCTCTTAACAGACAGAGTGATGCTCTAGGAATAAAAGGATAAATAATCCAGAGTCTCACACTCAGGAGAAGGCAAAAATTTGGGTTTTTTGAATGTTTGTGGACCTGTTGGATTCTCTTTTCCATCAGCCTTAACTTCAGGAGTCTCCCAGTATTACCAGCCAGGGAGGACTGAAGATGCTGCAGTGATTTGGGGTAACTGGGATTGGGTTATTTACCAGCATCCTGCTGTACAAATTTTGATGTATGGCAGCACTGTCATCCACCTTTGTGAACAGATTTGTGCCAAATTTTCCATTATAACATACACCTGTACTGGGGAGCAAATGTGAGAAAACTCTGTTTATTATTGCATCTTAAATTGTAAGAAACAGGGTGTTCAGACTGGGCTCGTGCAGGTTTATCACCTCTGCCCTTGGCAGCAATTTCTACCAGGCTCAGGGGCAGGAAAAAGAGCCATAATTTTAATGTGGAATGGTCTGTAGTGTTAGTTATTCCACACCTATCCAATTTTCATCTAACCATTGACTAACCTCTGAGCACAGCCCCATTTCTTGTCACACTTTGGGCATTTTGAAGGGCTCCCTGAGAACTGTGGAGTCCAATCCAGCTCAGGATTTCCTCAGAGCAGGGAGCTTCCCATCATGGAGCTTGCTTGGCTGCTCTCTTCTCTCCAGATATATTTCAGCTGCTTCCCACTTCTTAGCTGATCCAGGCTCTTGATAATTTCAGAGTTAAGTAAAAGAAGCCAGAAAATCCTTATTCCTTTTGCCTCCCCTTCCTCACACACAGAGGACTGACAGGAAAATAAGCACTAATATGTCATCTTTAAAATAAGAAGGGGACATGCTTTCCTTATGAAGCAGTGGAAACAGTGACATCATGCTTGGAACAGCTTTTTTCCCCTTTTCCCTTCTAATTGCGCGGAGTTTTTTAAAGCCAGGGAATGAAATCTTCCCCTCTGGAGTGGGGGAAGGTTCCCCATAGGCTGCTGGTTGTCTGGGTTTGCTATGAATCACTCTGCCCCTTCTGCAGTTCATTGACAAATTACCAGAACCAGGAGCTGGGAACTGGGGCAGCAAAAGGAAAGAGCAAAAATGAAGTCAATTGGTGAAAGAACACGAGGAGGAAACATTATTTATGGAAAATTCACTGACTGGTTCCTTATTTCTGCGTTATATTCTCTTTTTTTCCACTTTAAAGGAAATGGCTCCTATAGCAGCAGTGACTCACTGGTAGAAGTTGCCAGGGAGGAGTGTTTGCCAGTTCCTTTTTTTATTAACATTTTATCACAGCATGGTGCCCGTGCACGTGCCAGATAAGGCCACAGACGCCAAGACAGAGAAAAGAAACCAACAGGGAGGTGGAAAAAGCTTTTTTTTTTTTTTTTGGTCAAGCATCAGTCCTGTGTGTCTGCAGCAGGAAGCTGTTCTTTGATGGCTGCTTGAGCTGACCTGAAATAGCATTGAGGGGTTTGTCCTGACTTCCACAAGGTCTGGAGCTCTGTATCGTGACAGAGCAGAGGAGAATCCAGCAGGCACAGTGACAGGCCAGGTACAACACCAGCAGCTTCCTCTGCTGAAGGTTTTTCTTGCTGTGGCACAGTTTGGTTGTGATGGAACCTTCTCCCCATTCTGCAGAGCTCCTCACACATCCCAGAGGGATCCCAGGTCCCAGCTCTTCCCCAGGGAGAGTTTAGCCTTGTGCTGATAGAGATAAGGGATGGAGAGAAGCAAGTGATGTAAGGAAATCGTCTTTCTAGTTTTCCCTATTTCCATTTTCTCCATCTTCACTTCTAAAAAAGGGACAGTTAAAGAAAGGAAAAAAACAGCTACAAGGTCTGATGTCTGATCACTGAGTCTGTGAGGGAAGCAAAGGCTGCAAAATGAGTCTGATCTCAGCAGGGAAAGAAGATAGGAAAAGACTTTAAATCCAGATAATTTTGCAAATAACACTTGATTTTCCCCAATTTGAAATACTTGCAGAGAACAGGTTTTAGACTCAGCAGTTAACAAGGCAGAGGCTGAGAGGGTTGGTGCTGGAGATGTGATTTGACATGGTCCCAGTCAAATCAATCCCAATAAAACCCTCCAGCAGAGCTGTTCTGCAAAAGGAGAACAGCTGACCCCTCTTGCTGACCCCTCAGTTACAGATCTGGAGAGGTCTCAGGGCACAAAATGCTCTGTTGGTGCAAATCTACAGCTCAATTAAAGGAGGTGCAGGAGAGGAGGAGACCAAGCAAGCAAGAACTCCTTGTTAAATCTCCTTTGGAGCAGTTCATTAAGCTCTGAGATAAGTCTGCCCTACAGAGGCCTGCCTGTCACCAGGGTGGGAACAAGCCAGGGAGAAAATCTGATTTTGGAGCTGGGTGTTGGTTCCTGGTGCTCCCTATCCAGCAGGAGAAACACAGCCTCTGGAATTGGAGGTGGAGTTGGGCTGCTCTGCATCCAAACAGAGGCATCCCAAGAGTGATTTGGGACTAATTTGTAGTGATTTGCTCTCTGAAGAAAACAAAGTTACTCAGGAGCCTCTGTGCTTGTTTTTATAACGATCTCAGACACACAGGGGTGAATGAACACAAAACAGGTTCAAATCTTGCCACCTCAGACGTGGGAGAAGCTCTCTGGAGTGGATCAGGGAAGTGATTTCTAAATAAAAGCTACTGAAATGTTCTTAAACCCAGATAATTTCCTTTATTTGCCTTTGAGACCACACGACCTCACACACGTCTGCAAGCAAGGTACAAAATGTTTCTCTTGGTGCTTTAGCCTTAATATGATTTACACCATAATCAGAAAGGAGTAGAGCATGTAAGGCCATGATTGCAGCTAAATATCCTACAGAAAACCACCCTTAATTAACTTTCTCAGCATGCCCCAGCCCCATTAGCATTAGTTCATGGCTCAGATATTGCACACATGTCAGAATCCTGCACAAACCCCTTGGTTTAGACAAAACAACAGGAGACATGTAAGCAGTACACAGCTCTAATCCCTGCATCCACTCCATCCAAAGTTTGGGGTTGTTTTTCTTTCAGTTGATGAAATGGAAATTCAAATGTTACTTTGACAGTGCCATAGGAAAGTCTAAAGTAGGGGCTGTAAATAGAGTTTGAGCTGACATTTCAGCTTGGAAGTTAGGGGAAGGAATGAAGCCAGCATGAATACTCACTTCAATCTTGAGGGAAAACTTAACATTTAAGAGACTTTTTTTCCCCCTACTGATATTGTAATTTGTAAAGCCACATCTGAAGGCCATTTGTTTTGGCACTCAAGATATCAATTCAAAACACACTCTTATTTTACAGAAAGCTTCTTGTCACCCTCTTTTCTTACCCCATCTCCTCATTCCCTCCCTTGAATTCTTTGCAGTGATTTCTGAAGCAGGTTGGAAATGAAGCTGTTTACCAGGCTGGAAAGATGAAAAGGTTTGCTAACAAAGCTTGACTTGCAGAGCTTGGTTGGGAGCACTCCACATCACTGCTTTGTGTGCTGGCTGGGAGTTTTTAATTAAATCTGATCTAGTGCTGAGCCAGGCAGGACCCAACATCCAGAGGCAGCTGCTCTGCTGTCTGGGGCAGCATCCTGAGCAGCAGAGCAGGGATGGTTTTTGGTAAGAACCTGAGAGCAAAGCTCTCTGAGATGACTGAGACACAGGGTGCGTGTCAGAAAACTCACCAGGACTGGGAGAGCTGCCCGTGGATCTTTTCCTTTGCATTCCCTTTCCCTTTAGTATTACAAACAATCATGAAGGCTTTTAGTCTTGTGGTAGTTCTGGGAGATATTATCCTCATTTTGTGCATAAGGTCTTGGATGATCCATCTGTCTAGAGAGGTACTGGTTTATGCTGGGAAACATTTGACCAAGCCAGGCTAGCGAGGAGGAGCTCTGGGTAGTTACTCAAGCTGGCAGCCACATGGAAGGCAGTGTTTGTAGGAAATCACCCTGATTTTCTGCTCTTTGTGCTCCTGAAGCTGTGTGATCCAGAGACCTGAGGGGGAGCCCAGCTCGGTGCCCACTCTGGGTTGTTCAGATTGCTGTGGCAAAGCTCTGTGTGTTTCCTCTGCTCCTGTCCAGCTCTTTCCCTCTTTCAGTTCCTGTTGTAACAAACCCATTTTCAGTGGAAGGAGAAATCTGCATCCAAAGCAAGGTGGGCAGCAGGGCAGGGGGCATCCTGCCCCTGTGCTCAGGTGGGACCCAACCTGCAGAGCTGCCCCAGGCCTGGCCCAGCACAGGGAGGAGCTGGAGCTGCTGCAGAGATCCAGAGGAGGCTCCAGGGGATCAGAGGATGGAGCAGCTCTGCTGGGAGGAGAGGCTGGGACAGCTGGGATTGTTCACCTGGACAGGAGAAGCTCTGGGGGGACCTCAGTGTGGCCTTGCAGGGCCTGAAGGGGTCAAGAGGGAAGATGGAGAGAGACAATTTATGAGGGCCTGGAGTGCCAGGACAAGAGGGAATGGCTTCAAACTCAGAGAGAGAAGGTTTAGATGGGATATTGGGAAGGAATTCTCCCCTGTGAGGATGGGCAGGCCCTGGCACAGGGTGCCCAGAGCAGCTGTGGCTGCCCCTGGATCCCTGGCAGTGCCCAAGGCCAGGTTGGAGCAGCCTGGGACAGTGGAAGGTGTCCCTGCCCATGGCAGGGGGTGGAACTTGATAATCTTTAAAGTCCCTTCCAACCCAAACTATTTTTTGATTCTATGATTCTGTGACAGCAACAGCCACACCTTCCTATCTGCAGCCCCAGGTGTATTTTCAGAACTGAAATAATTTTCACTGTGAGTTTTATTTCCAGTTTGAGCTCTTTTCACACTGCAGACACACTGCCTGGGATAACCTGTGCTTCTCTTCAGAGTAGCACTTGAGCAGCCTCTGAAGGTGGTGTTCATTGTGCTCTAGGTGGCAACATCTTCAAGTCCCAAAGGATTTGTTATCTTCCTAAACAACAACCAAAGTCTTGTCCTCATTAATTTAACTCTGCTCTGACATGTCCTCTCCAAGGGAATACACTTGTCTGTCCCAGCTGGAAAGGAAGTGAATGATTTACACCAGGCTATGGACACATCCTTCATTCTGCTGCCAGCTTCACCTTTCTATTGGTGATTGCAAACACATTTAACTTGCGAGTGAATTTCCCAGGAAAAGCCAATTGAATATTCTATTGGCATGTGTGCAGCAAAGATTCCAAGCATTTTCACCCCATTTTAAGTCTTTCGACACAGGTAGTATGTCAGCAGCTCCCTGAAGTCAGAGAAGCTGGTCTCATTTAGGCTTGAGAGCACCCAAGTCACATTCTCTGCTGGTTAAAACCCTATATAAAGTTGATGTGAGATACTTCCTTACAGGTTTTCCCCCCTCAGCTGCCTCCTTCTCATGGCATTTCTTATCCAACACTTTATTGACTATTTTTCTCTTTTGACTCTTTTCCCAGTAAGTTCAAAGCAGCCTTCATTCCCAAGCCCTCATTCCAGTTACCATGACTTTTGGCCTTGCAGCTCGAGGCTTTTTAGCCTTCATAAAACACTTGACATTTTTAGTCAATGGAGACAAGGACAATGAAAACATCAACACATTGATGGGGCTTCAAAAGGGTTCTGTGGCACAATTCAATGTCTGACTGCTTTTTGGAACACCTACCTTTATTCCAGGTGATTCTGGATTCTAAAGCTACAAGCAGCTCCTTCTCAGGATGTTTTTATTCCATGGATTGATGCACTCCACGACTGCTTCCTCTGAATTTTAATGATGTGCTGTTTGTGAGTCTTTCAGTATCAGAGAGTTCAGCACTGTCCTGGCAGCTCATCCATCATAGATCTGTGGATTCACTGATCTCCCAGTTTATTTCAAAAAACAAATATGTCACTGCATCTTTCATGAGAGAAAAACACACTGAACACTCTCAGCCCTGTGCAGAGTTCTTTCAATTCTGCCTTAAGTATCTCAGTTTAAAGTAAAACACATCCCACTGGAGTTTATTTGGAGGTGAGTGGGATTTCTTCTTTGCACTGCTGGGATGTGTTTCTGCTATCCTGGAAATAAGAAGTTTCATTCCTGAAGTCCATGGATTGTTAAGGTAAAGGAAAAAGCTGTCCTGGTTTTGACTTTTGCTGGATGTTGATGTCATGTGGGACTTTACACCCCTCTGGTAACCCTAAATGTCCCTCAGTACTCCAGACAGCACAGATCTGTGTGGGCACCAGTAACAATTCACCCCCCACAAACCATCCTGCAGCAGAATAACCCACAATTGTCATCCTTGTGCCCTCATTAAAGAAACCCCACACACATTCTGTGTTAATTCTTGTGCCTGGCTCCATGCCTGGGTCACAGCCTGGACATTCCTGGTCTGGGGACCCCGAGGGTTTCCCACCTGTAGGAGCAACGGGGGGTAGGACAGTGGGGGATGGATGGAGATGAGAGATCTCTGGAGCCAGGGCTGGAACTTGGGGTTTATTGCAAAGGGCCTGGGTGCAGGGCCCTGCTGGGAGCTGCCAACAGCAGCAGAGAAGAGAGGGGGAGAGAGGATGAGAGGGTAAGAACGTAAAAGTGTAAGAGAGTAAAAGGGGTAAGAGCATAGAAAAGTAAGAGCTAAGAGGCAAGAGCTAAGAGAGCGAAGTCCCCGTTACACGATAAATCTTCTGTGTTGAACATTCTAATTCTCACTAACCAATCCAGTCCAAGATACAAATCCTATAGCATTTCCATACAGCCTATAAGAATCACTACATTACCATACTGTGTTACATTTTAAACCCTACAAACTCCTCTTTGGGCCCCTTCTGCCAAGCTGGCAGGGTCTGCTCTGAGCCTTGGGCCTGTCTGCAAGCAGAGGGTGTTGTTCCATCAAAAGGGGATCACCTTCAGCTGGCCACACCATTGTTTTCCAGTTGTTCAGTAACTGAGGTATCTCAAAGCTTGCTTTCATTTCAATCTCGCTTATAGTTTCTATATTCTCAAAATCTTCTGCCAGACAATCATATTTATAAGGCTTTCCTGTTTCATCTTCCCCAACACCACCTGCAGGGCTGGAGAGTGGGTGACATCCACGGGGTCCTGCAGGATCTGATTCACTGTCTGCAGGCAGTCTGGGAGGGAGCAATGGGCTCCTGCTGCCTTCCTGGCTCCTGCTGGCCTGGGAGTCCTTGAAGCACACTCAGATGTCCCCCTAGGGAAATCTTCTTTACTACTAAAATAAACAGATGTCCTGGTGGTTTCTGATATCATAAGTATCCTTCCTGTGAGCTCATTCTACTATAAATAGTAGGTTTATGGCCATTCAAAGAGCTCTTTTATTCCCCTCCCCTCCTTTCATCCCACATCCTCGCTGGTTCCTGGGATCTCTTACATGTGTAAAGGACATCCCTTTCCCTGTGGTTATGTCAGCACATGGAGCTGCTCCTGATGGGATTTCAGAGCCATCATGTGAGTCTGGGATGTCCTGATCCCTGCTCAGGGCTGCCCTGTGGCTCTGTTAAGAGCTCTGCTGGATTTCCTGAGTGCAGCTTTAGGCATGGACACATCTACCAGGGCAAATGTAAGCTTGGATTCCAAGCTGATGTGACCCAGAGTTATCAGAAATCATTCCTTCCACAACCATTCCAGGCAGGGAACTTGCTGGTGGGCAGGGGTTTTCCTTCTGGGCACAGAGGAAGAATTAGGGATGGAGTTAGAATAATCCATGACCTTTCTGTTTTAAACTCACACAATCACAGCTGAAAATCGCCTGAGGCTCTATTTTTCCAGAATTAGAACAGTATTAGAACCAGCTCATCTAGGAAGGACCATGGGATTGTGACACAGGCACCAGACACCTGGACAGAATCCTGCCAATGCATCTGAGGTCCTGAAAACCTTGGTGACCTTCCAGGGTTTGGATTCAGGATACAGCCTGCATGAGAGCAAGCTCCTGGATTTTGGCTCCAGGGGTGGATGTGATGATCTGGGAGGTCTTCTCCAACCTTGATGACTCTGTGGTCCTAGAAAGGCATTTCCTGAGGCTGGAGTTACACTTTGGGGTGTACACCAGGTTTGTGAGCTAAAGACAGACCCTGGCTGATGGCACAGGGCAAAGGCACTGCAAAGACCTTGCCCTGAGCTCAGGAGGAGCTTCCCAAGCTAAGTCATCTTCCTTTCCTTTCCTTTCCTTTTCCTTTCCTTTCCTTTCCTTTCCTTTCCTTTCCTTTCCTTTCCTTTCCTTTCCTTTCCTTTCCTTTCCTTTCCTTTCCTTTCCTTTCCTTTCCTTTCCTTTCCTTTCCTTTCCTTTCCTTTCCTTTCCTTTCCTTTCCTTTCCTTTCCTTTCCTTTCCTTTCCTTTCCTTTCCTTTCCTTTCCTTCCCTTCCCTTCCCTTCCCTTCCCTTCCCTTCCCCTTCCCTCCCCTTCCCTCCCCTTCCCCTCCCCTTCCCTCCCCTTCCCTCCCCTTCCCTTCCCTTTCCCTTCCCTTCCCTTCCCTTCCCTTCCCTTCCCCTTCCCTTCCCTTCCCTTCCCTTCCCTTCCCTTCCCCTTCCCTTCCTCCTTTCCCTTCCCTTCCCTTCCCTTCCCTTCCCTTCCCTTTTTGCCTTTTTCCCTCCCATGTTTTCCTTAAGAGACACACTTTGTCTTGTACAGTAAAACAACAATCACTGGTCAGCGCTCTCCTAAATTCTTTGTCTCTTCTGTAGTTTCTGAAAAACTCCTCCTGTGCGCTTTGCTGTGACCTCTCTCCACTGAGTCACCTTATTCCCATCTCTCTCCAGCCCTGTTTTCCCCCTGCACTGTTCTCTTTCCAGCCCATGCTTCCAGGGCCCATCTTCTGGAGTTTTTCCAGCCCTGATCTCTGCTCCCAGCCCACACTCTGACAAAGGCAGCTGCCCTTGGGAGTACCTGCTGCCCTCTGAGCAGCTCCTTGCAGACAGACAGTGCCCTGGGGAGCACCAGTGATCCTCTCAATATCAAATCCTCATGTTCTCTGTTAGGAGAGAGCCTCCTACCAGAAGGAGAAATAAACACTTCTTTTACAGGCAGTGTGTGTTCATTATTTGTGCCTTCTAGGGGTTCATTCTCCTGGCACTGGCCTTTGGGACACATAAATCATTAGTTTAACTTGATATGTGTATTTTCTTGTCTTCTATTTTCAGGGCAGTGAACATGCTGGCATTTATCCAGCCAGCCTCCCCACAGCAGAGCAGTTATTTTGTTTCTGCTCTCTTGAATTGCAGCATCTGTACATTTGGTCACATATTAGATTATGGTAATGGTGAAATAATTCCTTTGACCTCCTTTGTGTTGGGGCTCAGAAGAACAGTCTGATTTATCTGCTTCATGGGTGGTACTTCAGGCAGTTAATTAACCCACGTATAAACGATGTTATTTACCTTGACTGTCTCTTTGTGTTTGCCAATAGCATTTAATGATTCAAATTGAATTGGCCAGAGAAATGGAAAGAATGTTCTCAGTGGTTTATTATCCTCTAACAGGACATTCCAGGTTTGTACCTTCATAGCAAATTGTGTTCCAGTCCTGACCCTGATAATCCTGGCCATAGGATTGAGACTACAGCTGATAAATTACATAAATTGAGACTACAGCTGATAAATTAGATAATTTGAGACTACAGCTGCTAAATTAGATAAATTGAGACTACAGTGGAATAAATTAGAATTCTGGCTTGTCAAAGAGTGCTTGGGATTCATTATTCAGTGTTTCTTTTGTAGCAAAGTTAGTTGCTTTTTCTTTTCCATTAATCCAGTACATTTGCAGGTCTTCATTATGGATTTTCTCTGTGGAATGGTAGTAATGCAAAAAGCTTTGCATGTAATTTAGCCTTAAACAATGATGATCCTGGAAAGTCTCAGATATGATCCTTAAAAATTTCAGACTGTTTGTCTTTAGGTATGTACTGAGCATTAAATTAAAATTGAATTATTAGTGGCATATAATAATTTGAAAGACAGTAAAGATCATCTTTAATAATAATAGTAAAGATAATCTTTAAAGAGATAATTTTATAGAACAAATAGTAAAGATGTGTTAATAAACTTGACAAGTGCTCTACTGCTGAGCAGATGGGAGCAGCCAGGAATGGAACCCCCCTGGTTTTTTAGCAGAAGGAACCAAAGCTGTGTGAGATGTCAGGGGCATGCCCAGGTCACAGCCCCTCCCAGGCTCCAAGGGGAAGCAGCCTGAAAGGTTTAGATGCAATTCCCTGTCTCAGGGAAAATCATGAAAGTAAATCAGGCCTTCATTTAGCAAAATCATGTGACTTTCTTCTCACATTTTAGCTTGTGTCAGCATTAGGGAAAGGAGCAGCTCTGTAAAAAAACAGTGGCTGTTACAGCGAAGTGCCAAATAAGTGTTTGGGAAGAGAGGCTTTCTTATATGGTAAACAAAGTGGAAATCTACTGATGTAATGGGAACTGAACTGAACTGGAACTCTGATCTGTAAGTATCAAAGTTTCCTTTAAAATCCAGCTTGTGAAAGACTGGTTCCCATGACCCTCAATCAAATTTAACCCTTCAGAAAAAGAAGCTGGAGGAGGCAGATTTCTTCCTATGTGAGTTGATTCTCCAAATGCAAGCTGCAAGGTGTCTGCTCCTGATTGTTTATCCTCAGGGTGGGGCTGCAAACAGTCCCTGCCTTTAAAAATGTCCCTTGGTCTTGTAAAGCTAAGGAGGCCTCATCCTTCTGACAAGTTTGCTTCACATCATTAGAAAAAGCAACGTCGCCAGCACAGCTCTCAGAAGTTCCAGTGGTCAGTAAGGCTGCCTTGGTGGGGATAATGAAAGGTCAAACTCCATTTCTTTTAATCCCTTCTCTTAGAAATTACTAGGAAATAGTCCATGTCATCAGAACAAAAGAACAGCTGAAGTGGATGGGAGCTGCACTGCCACCCAGGAGCACAGTTGGATTCATGGTTCAGACAGTGACTTGTGCAAGCCTGGCTGAGCAGCTTCTCAACACAAATAGCCTTTGTGACTATTATTACTTTTATTATTATTGATTGGTTCAGCCTGGAGAAGAGCAGAGTGAGGGCAGAGCTCCCCCGGGGCTGCAGCTCCTCCCGAGGGGCAGCTCCCATCTCTGCTCTGGGACAGGGACAGGAGCCAGGGCATGGCTGGGGCTGGGCCAGGGCAGCTCAGGCTGGAGCTCAGGGCAAGGTTCTTCCCCCAGAGGGGTGCTGGCACTGCCCAGGCTGCCCAGGGAATGGGCACGGCCCCGAGGCTGCCAGAGCTCCAGGAGCCTTTGGGCAGCGCTGCCAGGGGTGCCCAGGCTGGGCTTGGTGGGGCTCTGGGCAGGGACAGGGGCTGGATTTGATGATCTTTGGGGTTCCTTCCAGCTCAGGACATTCTGTGGTTCTGTAATTGTCTTCAACAAGTTCTTTGAGACGAGAAATGTGGTAGGTTTAGGGGTAGGTGGGCCAATCTTTTGCTTCTGTAACTCTGAGGTAAAGTAATGATTATTCATTCGTGATAACCACAAAAAGCAGGGATGTTCACTGTGGAAAGGATCAATTTTGCTGTGACAATGGCAGCAAGTCCCTGAAGTGCCTGGCACTGTGCCAGTCTGGCCAATGAGCCAGAGCATTGTTTGCCTGTAGACAGCACCACAAGAACCATCCAGTCCCTCTCCCGAGGAACCTCCCAAAAACCTCGTGTTAGAGTTGAACCCAAGTCATCTGTACAACTGCTGACTTCACTGCTGGCACCCTTGTGGTGTCTGGCTGCACAGACCAGTGCCAGGAGGAGCAAACTGGTGCCTCAGCTCCAGCTCCTTCCATCCAGGAGATGCCATCTCCTCTTCGCTGTCACCTGCACTGTCTCAGTCCCACATGAGTTCAAAAGGAGGGGAGAAATAAAGGCAGACAGAGCAGGGGCAGAAAGTCCCTTTCAATGTAGAAACCAGCTGGGGTACCACGAATTCTACCAGGAGATCCAAATAAGATCCAAAAGAAGGGAATCATCACCCTGACAAACAATTGGATATCCATTTGGGGACGTGTCACTTTAGCTGGAGAGGCTTTGGAATTGCTCTGCTCTCAGAGCTTGCCAAGGCCATGGGTGAAAGGACAGCCTGGGAAAAGGATTGTTTTGGGTTTCCTTGCTAACAGCACTTCAGAAATAATGGGCTGTGAGTGATGCAGGAGGTTTGAGCAGGCTGTAGAGTATCCGTCCTCTGATGTGGAGTCTTTATGTGCACAAGGTCAAATTAACACAGAGCCAAATGTTGAAAACTGCTGAATGTCCCTTCATGTCCCCCCAGAAAAGGGTTAACTGGGTAAATTAAATTTTCTTTTGAAAGCACTTGAAGTCTGGCTGGGATTTGAATCATAATAACACAACTGGCCTGTGGGCAGAACTGCTTACAAACTATTGTGTGTTATCAAGTACTGCCGAATAAATTTTGGTGGAGTTTGTGGACAGCAAAAATCAGCTTTGAAAAATGCAAAAAAAACTACCCCTCCCCCCAAATTTTTAAAGTTTAAGTAGAGTACTTCCCTATAGGTTTTATAATCCTCTTTTCTTGGTTTTGAAACACATTAAATGAATCCAGCACAGCGCCTGACATCTGAACAAAACTGATTGACCTAACACAGTGGGGCTTTTCAGACTACAAGTTCCAAAAATTAATTAGGATTTGTGCTTTTGTTTCTAATTTTCAGCAGGAAGAGCATGAAATTCACCTAATGTTTTGAGATGAGCAGCAAGGTCAGTGTGGTTCCAGAAGGCATTGCACAGGCACATGAATGGGAATGGGAGTAGGACCAGGAATGGGAGTGAGGGTGGGAATGGGATGGAGGCAGCAGCAGGGAGCAGGCTGGGTGAGCACAAGATCTTCCTAAATTGTCCAGAAAAACCCCACCTTGTCTGACAAAACTGGAAACTTCTCATCCTTATGCAGCTCTGAGCAAGTGGTTTCTCAGAAACGTGTCACAACACGGTGACTTTAATGGGGATATCTTCATTTTCCTGATCCTAGGAAGTCATTAAAGTCATCTGCATTGTCACCATAGGCTGGAGGTGACCCTGTTCCCCACCACTGACCCCTGCTGCTGCCCTGCTGGCTGGGACCTGCTCAAACCTGATCCACCACGAGTGATTTGTGCTGCTGGGGGACTCCTGGTAGAACCAGGCCACCACCCCTGGCCTGTCCTGCTCTCCTTGCTCAGGGATGGGGAGGTTCCTGCTGTTCCAGCCTCAGGATCCCTCCTGCTGCCCATCCCAATCCACAAAAACCCTGGATACCAGTGCCAGGGTGTTCATCACCTTGTGGGCACTTGGAAAATTTGCTTGCAGTAGCAGGGAACCAGCCTGGATCCTTCCTGGCTGAATGCTGGTAAAAGGCACGTGCAGATGTACTGAAGGCAAATTCTGAATTACCTGGAATATTCTAAAGAAACGCCCAGTGAAATGAGGGCACTGAGTATATTGAGGGAGTACCCCTTTAAAAGTGTGTGTTTGATAAATTCTTCCTGGTGAGATTATGGGGTTTTTGGGAATAACTCTGGCTTGCTTAGAAAGCAAAAACTCTGGAGAGGGGATTGGCAGGAGCTGGTTTTGCTGTTAGCCTTATTCAGGTTGCTAAGCTGATTAAACAAGGCTTTGGATAACGTGTGTCATGTCTCAGCACCGGGGGGATGAAGTGTTTCATGGCTTTTGGGAGCCAGAGCAGACTTAGTGACATCATAACAACTCCAATTTCACTTGCAAGCAGCTCACCTCTGCCTCCTGCTCCTTGTTCCTGCCAGCTCTGTCCTCCAGAGCCATTTCTGTCCACAGGTCCTGTGCTCCAAGTTCCAGCAGGGACTGGGGATGCAGAATTAAGGGCTGTGCTCTGTATTTCACAGCATGGAAAGGCTTTGATGCTTCACTATAGGAAATGGGAATGATTGACATCTGACTCCAAGGCTTTGGAATGCTGAACACTCACTTTATTAAAACTATATTTTATTACATTATACTATACCATATCATACTTCTAACTACTAAAGAAAACTCGTGTCTCTGACAGTCAGGGCACAGCTTGGACCTGACAGGCTAATTAACATAAACAATTCCACCAGAATCCAATTACCAAATTCCTCCAGGTAAACAACCTTCCCAACACACTCCACATGTGCACAAACACAGGAGCAGCAAGTGAGATAAGAATTGTTATCATCATTCTTTTCTCTGCTTCTCTCACAGCTTCTCTCTGTTCGGAGGGCATGTGAACACCACACCTCACAAATGAGAAAGGGGGGAAAAAGCCCTGAGCAGGGAGTTATCCCCTCCAACAAGGCAGGAAACACTGGGGACAGGCTGTGCTTCACATCTCAGTCCCTTCCAAATCTTGAAAGAAGGTTTTTTCCAGGGAAAAATGAGCTGTTATCCCTATTTTAATTTGTTTTTTTTTTATTTTTCTCTTCTTAACCTAAAGTGTCTTCAGATTGCACATTGCAATAGAAATCTGATTTCCTTCTCCAGCCACAAGGCAACAGCTCAGCCTCACCCCCTCATTTGGGTGATCAAAGCGCTGGAAATGTCATTTGCAAAGTGGAAACACCTTCAAGCAGCAGGAAAGTGAAAATTCCTTACCTCTCCACTGTGGAGCAGCCTCGTGTTTCAGGCACTGCCCTAAGGAGAGAGAGACAACTCTGGTGTTCAGACTGCTCAGGTGAAATGAAAAATAAAGATCAATGAAATTTGGGAATAAAAGTGAAATTGAAGTCACTACGTTGTCTCCTTTTACAAAAGAATACCTCAAATCTTCATTATTTAGTGTGCAGGAAGGAAGGAGACAAACAGGAGATTAGAAATGAAAAACATGGTGGTGTCTTCCCCTAAAAAGAATAATTATTTAGATAAGGCGCTTGGCAGAAAGGCCATGCATGACCTAATCTAGGAAGCATGTCATTATTTAGCCCCAGTTATCTCCCAAATACTATTTTAAAATATGAACCTCCTGGTAAATTAGGAATAAAGACCCAGTGCTGAAGGTCACTTAGTGACACACTGCTGGCCTGTGGGAGAGTCACCGGATTTGCTGTACAAGAAATCCACTTCTGCTAAGCAGATTTTTATACACAATGAATTGTTTTTGCCAAACTGGACTGGCCTTCAGAATGATAACCAAAAATAAAAAGAAAAATCCTGCAATTACAGGCCTACACCCATTTCTGTGTGAGTATTTTGCACATAATTAATGTGCACATTTTATCTACTGAGAAAATAGAGTGAAACCAGAAGTTCAAATAGGCCACCAAAGCACTGTTGGCTCGTTTCAGTGTTCATGTGTTGTTTGCCTGTAATAAATTCACTGAGAACGTGCCTTATTTTGTTAATTCTTCTCCTTTAATGTGTTTACAGAGCTCTGCAGTTGGGCAAAAGGGCCAAATTGAGATATTTCTCATTTTTTTTTCCCAGTGAAAAAGTCAAGGTCTGTTTTTTCTGCTTGTTAATCACTTATAATGAAAAGACTTTCCCTCAGATCCAGGAGTGTCTCACATGCCCTTTGTACTTGTGACAGAAAAGGCAGGTTCACAACTCACTGCTGGGTTTTGAGACCTGATTCTCTACTCAGGCTGACTTAAGTTAGTAATTTCATAAGGATTATTCCTGACTTATCCTGCTCTTTCTGAGGGAAGAATCAGGATGGGTGATGTTTGGTTAAGCAGAGACATGTGGAGGGGGAGAAAAAAAGCAGGAAAATAGGCTTAGAGAGCCAATACTCCTGAAATACTTGTGATCAGACCTCAGCGCAGTCACCTCACCTGCCACTGCACCAAACCTCCCATCAGTCAGAACAAATCACCCGAAAATGAGATTATAATGCTCTGCTGGTTTTTTAAATACTCTTATCCAAGAAATGCAAAGCTGCAGGAATTCCTTGCTGGAAGACTCCTAATCCCCAGAGCGATCTGCATTGTGTGTATTTCCCCACAATCATTTTCATATGAGTATTGGAATGCTTCATAAAATCCCTCCATTTGCCTTTGGGGGTGTTCCAAAACTCTTCCAGAAAGTCTAAAGTTTTCAGGGATTTTCTTGGGATTATTTTGACTTCAACTGGAACGTGCCTCGCTTGACTCCAGACAGAAGAGAAATAAAGTCAGCCTGTGTGGGTAAACACAGCCCTTCCCCTGGGGAATTCTGTGCTGGAGGAGCCTGGGATTGTCTGTTTGTGCACAAGAGAGGCCCCTTTGTCACTCAGGTCAGCAAATCATTATCATGAGATGGAAAAGTTAATAAAGCACGAGGAAATGAGTTTATAGCACAAGGAATTGCTTTGCCTGAAGGTGGTTCAGTGGCCGGTGGTTTTTCCTGCAAACAAGGATGCCCTTGTCAGAGCTGGGTTACAAAATGGAAAAAAAAAATGGGGAAGGGGGAAAGATGTGTGCAAGTGTCCTGGTTTAGGGCAAATTTGGGAGAAAACCCCCAAAGGGGGCCCCCTTCAGAAAGCAAACCCACACAGCTTCTCCCCACAACTGGTTCAGGAAGGATTCCTTGGAGAGAAGTGGAAAGAACCTCTTTATTTAACAGGCACAGCACCCCCAGCACACAGAATGAACAATACCAGGTGACACCACTCTGTCACTGCTCTGAAAAGGATGACAAATTCAGAAAGTCTCTCTTGGGGGTGGTGGCTCTGTTCTCAGTCCCTCCGGCACTGGGGCAGCTGCTGCCCAGAGTAGGCCTCGCTAGGCCACAAGAGGCAAACTCTCGGTGTTCCCAGGCCCCAGTCCGGAGCAGGTTCGAGTAGGTCCAAAAAAGGGAAAGGAGAAACAGTCCAGGGAAAATTTGGGCTGTTTAGCTAAACTAACTAATGAGCAGGAGCAAAAAGCAAGAGAAAATCAGAAGCAAGAGCAAAGTGAGAAAGCAAAAGCAGCACCATGTACTGTCCTGTCTCTGTGTCCTGCCAGCCATGGGGGAGCAGCTGATAGCAAAACCAAAACAAAACATTCGCCCTTCAGAGCCAGTCTTGAAGGCACAGAACATGATATCCAACACACCAATGGGGATACACACACCATAACATCACCCTAGGACAGGGAGGAATAAGACACAACTGAAAATTTCAGTGCTGGTGAAGTCCTGGATGGCGTGTGGGGGCAGTTGAGGGACATTTTCCTTGCCTGCCTGGAGCCAGCTGGGAAAGTCACTCCCATGGGAGAGGATGTGACTCCAGCATTTTTAAGCAAGGTAACAAAGCCATTGTTTTATCAAAGCCTTCCTTGTAAGGAGGGGATGAGGCCAAATCAACAAGCAGGGAAAGGGGGATGGCTTTTCAGATAAAACTGACTCTTTGAGAGAAAAGGAAAGAGGAAAACTGACTCTTCCTTTTTCCTTTGAGGAAGACACATCAGTAAGGGATGGAAATGTCCATGTGCTGGAGAGATCCAGAGGAGGCACCAGGGGGATCAGAGGACGGAGCAGCTCTGCTGGGAGGAGAGGCTGGGACAGCTGGGATTGTGCACCTGGAGAGGAGAAGATCCAGGGTGACTGAACTGTGGCCCTTGCAGGGCCTGAAGGAGCCACAGGAAATATGGAGAGAGACAATTTCCAAGGGCCTGGAGGGGCAGGACAAGGGGGGGAACAGCTTTAAGCTGCCAGAGGACAGGGGTGGATGGAATATTAGGATGAAGTTCTTCCCTTTGAGGTTGGGCAGGCCCTGGCACAGGTGCCCAGAGAAGCTGTGGCTGCCCCTGGCAGTGCCCAAGGCCAGGCTGGACAGGGCACCCTGGGGACAGTGGGAGTTATCCCTGCCCATGGCAGGAGTGGGATGGGATGAGCTTTAAGGTCCCTCCCATCTCAAACCATTCCACGATTTTGTGATCTAAAAAGGGTTTTTTTAGCTGCAGCCTGCCAAGATATTCATATATTTAGCCAGAAATTCTTACTAGCTCTCATTTTGAGATGAATACTCCTCAAGATGAAAGCAGATGAAATTATTTTTTAAATTATCTTATTTCTCTACTGAAAAATTGAAAACCACCCTGCACAGTGAAATGGAATTTTTTTCAACTGCACCGGGAACTAAAACTCATCAAGCAGAAGGTAAAACTTACTGAGTGAACAAAGCAAAAACATCTGATTTAACTATTGGCTCCTCAGTGCAGATGTGAGGCCCTATCTAATTCCCTAAAGAGCTCTGTAATGCTGTGCTGATTGCCTGAAGGGTGAAGTGGGAAGAATCTTAAAGCTCTCCATCACAGGAATAACCAGGAACAAATGATAAAAACCTTAATAAAAAGGCTTTTCAGTGTGTTAAGACATGACAATTGAAACTTTCTGAAGGAGATTAAACTTTCTCTTTAAAGTCTTGCTCCTGCAGAATTCCCTGGTCTCAAGAAAAATGAGGAAAGGATATACAGATATGAAGAAAAAACATCTCCTCTTTGTTCAGCACTGGATTATGTTACAAGATAAATTTTGGCAGCCATTTCATTTTTCACCTGAATGGCTTCAGCTTTCACCTCTTATCCCAAAATATGTGTAAAAGGATTTCAGAGCTATCTGAGCTGTACCTACTCTTTTTTATCATACACTAAACTACTGAATAAGCTTCTGTGTCTCTGCCTGTGGGGTGATGGAGGTCACTGAAATGATATCAGTGCAGTTTTGTGGGGATCTGGAAATCTGAGCCTGCTGTGTTTTCCAGGCAGCAATTGCAGTAACTGAGCAAACCAAGGGTCTGTTCCCCCCCCACTCAGTATTTCATGGGCTCTGCAGGTGCTGTGGGGCTGGAGGGATTTGAGGAACCTTTGTGCTGCTCCCCTTGGGGGGGGTTGAGCCCCCACAGGCTGTGTCAGGGAGTCTTTGAGGTTCCTTGTTCTATTTAATGCTTTGGGAAAGCTGTGGTGTCACAGAGCTGTGAACTCAAACTCAGCAAGCAGTGAAGAGCTACTACCCAGTGTAATGGTTTGATGATTTACTTCAAGAGGACTCACAGTATTGGATGCAACATCCCAGAACCTTGGATTTTTGTGGTTTTGCAGGTTTATTTACCTGGTGGCTGACATGGAGAAGGGCTTTGATTTCATCCTTAAGGCCCAGCTGAAGCTGAGCTGTTCATTTCCCAGAGCCATTATGAGATTCACACACACCAGAGGAGAGGCAGACATGGAGAAGAATACTTGAAGAGCAGCAGAAAATAGGGATTACGAAGGACTCTTTTGGAAATATTTCACTGTATTATGGATCCTGACCAGTGCACCTCTTGATTCCAGCCTTGTAAGGATGATGTTTTCTGGTCTGGATAATTGGCTCAAACCAGGGATAGCCCAGCCTGCAGTAAAGGCTGAGGGATTGGTAATTATCACCAGGAGCCAAATACAGGTCTCTGTTGGCAGCAGCATTCCCAGTGATATTAATGGGGATGGAGGGAGTCTCCTTGCTAGAGGAACCTTCAGCTTTGGCCTCTGAACATTTCCTAGCTCTGGAATTTTT